>JAAGKR010000357.1:0-105489 GCA_011419295.1 Clarias macrocephalus
ATTTAAAAAAAATAGCGTATTATGGAGAAGCTAGGATAATTCTCTTGCTAAAGATCTTTGGATAAATTAAAAGTACATTTAAAAAAATAAGTGATTATCTAATGAATAATAATAATAATAATAATAATAATAATAATAATAATAATAATGCTTCCAGTAGGAAACATGTCTTATGTTGCACATAACTTTAACAAAAAGATTTAGAAAAAATGATTGCGTCTGTTTTTTTTTCTCTTAAACTTTATAGTTTATGCTGTAAGGAGGATGATGATAATAATAAAAACTGCGTATTAACACACATTTATTTACACACACGCAGTGTCTAGAAGTTAATTGCACCGTTTTCTCACCCTAAAAGCGTGCATAAATCACGGCTGTGTGTAACAGTATTAGGCGTGTGTTATATTTTTTATGTTCCTATCGCGGTCTTCAGTAGCTCTCCATGATTCTCCATAACAATAAATCATGTTGGCTCCATTTTTCCCAGGAGCCTTGTGCTTACCAGCCTTTTATTTTAAACAGTATGTTAACACAGTATTTCACAGGGAGCCTAATAATAATAATAATAATAATAATAATAATAATAATAATAATAATATTATTATTATTATTATTATTATTATTATTATTGTTGTTGTTGTTGTTATTATTATTATTATTGTTGTTGTTGTTCTTGTTGTTCTTGTTGTTCTTGTTGTTGTTAATAATAATAATAATAATAATAATAATAATAATAATAATAATAATAATAATAATAATAAGTATTATTATTGCTATTATTATTATTATTATTATTATTATTATTATTATTATTATATTGTTGTTGTTGTTCATATTGTTGTTGTTGTTGTTGTTGTTCATATTAGATTTTTATTTCTTACCTAAACAAAGGTGCATACTATTCGTTAGACAGTGCATTATCTAAGCAAAGCTATTTTTTATTTTAGGTTATTGTAAAATAAAAGCAATAATAAATAATAAAAAATAAAGTAAACAAAAATCTGCAGTTTTTGTCCTACAGTCTAAACCCGGCTTGAATATCGTGCAGTTAAACAGTTAGGAAAAAAGAAAACACCAGGCTGAAGAGTTTAACTCAACGTCCAGCTGGCGGTCTTTACGAATTATTGCTCTGCACATTTTTCGCAAATGGGGAAAAAAGGTGAGTTTAGTAGTACACTGGTGTTTTTAATCTTTCCTTTTTTTCTGTTGTTCTTTTTTTTCTTGTGGTTTCAAATTGTTTCCAAATTTTCCCGTGTCCAGGAGTCAGACATGAATGTTTTAGAGCCGTAAACATGAGCGTACTTCAGCCATAAACATTGGATCTTTATGGAAACCTTGTGTAGAGACTCGAAATTAAGCTGTGGAAAATTTTAGACAGGATCATTCCCATCATGCCAGCGCTTTAAACCGTGTAGACTTGCATCTCTCTCTCTCTCTGTCACTCTGTGTGTGTGTGTGTGCGTGTGTGTGTGTGTGTGTGTGGCCAAAAGGCCTAACCTGCAATACGCTAGATTTTCGTATTCACACCACTGAGCTGTGTTAACTCACCTAAACGCTATACGCGCAACATGTTATAAGAGCAGCACATGCCAACATGGTAACCCGACATGCCAAGCACCGTGAGGGCTTTAAACATTGCATCACTTCCGATCTTGGCGGCGCTCACACTGTCAGAGTGGGCCAAGGTCACGTTTGGTTTGTAAGAGATGGAGCCTTTCATCCAGGTGAACTGAAAAGAAAGAAAGAAAGAAAGAAAGAAAATCGTTTTACGAATGATGGATGTAGTGGGGAATTAAAGCAGCGTGAGTCTCTCTCTCTCTCTCCGAAGATTCAAAGGGTGCTTTATGGGCATGAATAAATATGGACTGTATTGCAAAAGCTCGGTTTAAAAAAAAAAAACATAAATTAAATAATTAATTAACTAATTAAAATGTGTGTGTGTGTGTGTGTGTGTGTGTGTGTGTGTGTGTGTGTGTGTGTGTGTGTATGTGTGTGTGTGTGTGTGAGAGAGAGAGAGAGAGAGAGAGAGAGAAAGTGGGACATCTGGGCCTACGTTTTAAATGTTATTTTTTGCCCCATAATTCGTTTTTTGCCTCACTCCGTAATTTGGTATTATTATTATTATTATTATTATTATTATTATTATTATTATTATACAGGATAAGGTTTTTAAAAGATAAAGTTTTAAGATGCGTGACGTATGTATGTATGTATGTATGTATGTATGTATGTATGTATGTACGTATGTATGTATGTATGAATGTTTAAATGTTTTAATCGATTTTTTTATTTGTTTGTCAGTTTGCTTGTTTGTTTATATCATATTAATGGATTATCCTTTCCTTCCAATGACTTCTACAAACTTAAACTTTTTCCACAAACTTTTTTTTTTTTTTTAATTAATGCCTTTAATTTTTTTGGTTGATGGCAACATCAGCGCAGCTCTGTAAATTGCTCTTTAATGAGATTTTGCTACAGGGGATAATCTGCTACTGACAAAAAAAAAAAAAAAAAAAAAACAGACGCCTTGAAAACATCTGTAGACCTATGATTTCACTCTGAAGATTACACCCCCCAACCCCCACCCCTACCCCCCCATGTCTCAGAGAGAAAAATGGTCACTATACAGAAATAACACTCCGCCATCTGACCTGATGTATGTGACTTCACTTTGGGGAAAGTTAACTTTGTTTTTACATCAGCTAATGAGCTTCTTAGTGTTATATAACTGCAATCCTGAAGATTTGTAGCTCTACATGGCCTTCTGTATGAAATCACAAATATTAAGTTGTTTATAGATGCTGAGAAGCATCTGACCCCAACTGTGCAATGTATGGGTCATTATCTTCAAATGGTCAAGTGGGTTTACTAATGACACTTTTAAACGAGCTGATGTTTTGGGGATTTATATGATGAACACTTTTGTCTTTACATCTGTGCTAGAATCCATTAAAACTACTTGGTCTGAGTTGAGTCTATTTTCTTGCATGTGACGAGAATACCTTACCATAAGGTCTGCTTTCACTTTTTTATGTAGTTGATTTAGCAGAATACTAAGGATTAAGATTTATCATACCTGTTGTACATGAACACATCATATTTCCATGTCATCCTCTCTAAACCCATCGGCCATATACAGATTTTTTATTATTATTATTATTTATTTTTTTATTTTTTGGATCTGCACTGTGGAGAAGGAATGTTCACCTGCATCCCTGTTCTCCAAGTCCATGTATTTCCAGGATTCTGCAATGTAGATTACTTCCTCCAGGGAAGTCTGGAGATGATCCCAGAAACTCATCCAGCTTAACAGACATGTTTTCTGGCTAGCCTCCAGAAAAAATAGACCATATCATGCAGAGCTGCAGCCAAACCAGAAAGCCCAAAATTATATCTGACACTTTGCATCACATCAACTTTTATACTCTTATTTTCCCATTGTGCCAAGATTAACCATGTAGGGTTGCTCTCTCTCTCTCTCTCTCTCTCTCTCTCTCTCTTGCTTTGACAGAGTGATTTAGATTTTATTCCCATGCTTTTATATTTGTGTTTTTTTAAACAGAAGCTATGTAAAAGGATGTTAATGTTAGCATGTGTTGCACTGTATTTGTGCAACACAATTACTGTGTCCTGTTAAAGCCTTGCAGATGTGTCTTGCAACTCTCACCTGCTGTTTGTACAAGCCACATTTGTTTCTAGCATGCACTGCCCTAATTGTTTTGTGTGGGTTTTGCTCTGTGAAGCAGACACTGAGTCAGTAGCTGCCAGGATAATTGCAGACCAGGCATTTTCAGTGAAAAGAAAAGAAGCACTTAGTAATCCATGGGTCTGGTGTAAACTTCCCATCTGAAAGAATTCGGTAGTATTTTCCTGTAGTGTGCACCAAGTACATTATTCCAACCTGATTCAATGATAAAATCTACTGACGCAATATAAAAGAGAATGTTTCACTTATCATTTTATCTTGTGACTTCCGGTCATTAACTTGGAATGTCCTAGGAAACCTATCCTGCTTCAGTAGATATACTTTCACATTGAGCCCTTTCTCTGTTTGTGTGTATAACCCATTATATTCTCCTGAATGACATGTCAAAACAGAATTAGTGATTGGAGTCTGTGCTGATGCCAGAGATGGCCCGCTGGCTCAGCAGGATGTTGGGTTTTCAATGGTGCGAATGGGCACATCTTGTCTGGCCTTGCCATTGCTTTGGCTGTCTTTTGGATGGAAACACATGTCATATCTATGCCAAGCACCAGCTTCCAGGCCCTGGCTGACCGATGGCAGAGGGCACAGTGCCCACTGAGAACCTGGTAGCCATCACCACCTCCACTTGACACAACGCTGGCCAGTTGTCATGGATAGAGGGATCAAGATGAAGACCAAAATGTGCAAGACTCTTGCATCACATTTAAACAGATGGATGTATTTGGGAGGAAATACACATTCTTAAATCTGGTTGGTTAGACGGTGTTGTTTTTTGTTTTTGTTTTTCTAGAAGAGCAGATCAAAGTTTTGTTGTATTTTTTTACACAGACTTATATTAACTAATTTCTATACTGTATTTTTGCAACAGTAACATCTAGTTCACATGGACTTGGATGGTAGGTACTCCATATAATTTAAAGCTAATGCTAAACAGATTAAGATTCTTGTAATTTATTTATTATTATTTTTTTGCTTATTAATAAACTTTAACATAGAATCAACAAATGAGGAGACAGTACTGGGATCAGTGTAGAACTCTGACTGTAACAATCAAGGGATAAAAAAACATTACATTTCATTCATTTAATAAAACACTATAAAACACTTTAAAATGTTCTGTTATTGTCTTTTTCTATAACCCAACTGGTGAATGCAGCATTACTCAGGAAAATGTGGAACATAAGTACATAAGTACTTAAATATACATACAAAAAAGTGACTCTGAAAGTCTGAAACATCCTTAGCAGGTTTAATTATTATCATTTCTTCTAGATTATCACTCTGGCATTGATATGCTGCTGTAAGTCATTTCTATCCAACAAGAGAATCAAACTTGTTGCATGACCTCACACAATGTAATGTTAAAAAGTCTGAAGATGAGAGGTGGCTTTTTAAAACCCAAAACACATGCAGCAGCATGCATGTGCTCTTGTCTGATAATGACCGGCAGGACATCTTTCCTTTTCTTATTGTGGCGTTTTCAAGGAAAAGAGCAAATCTCTGGGTGCCAAATTAAGCGGCGTGCTGATCCACGCTGGCTGCACGGGGTAACGAGCAGGCCCAGAGGATATTTGCAGGGTCACACAAAGGAGGTGCTGGGGAAGTGCAGGGGAAATCGAGGCTCCAGCAGGAAGCCTCCCCAAGTCGCTAAATTCTGCAGGCCATCCTCAGTCGCTTATCAGTGCTTGGAAGATCTCTTTGGCATGAGCCAAGCCTGCTTGCTGCTACATCAGACCCGTGGCAAAGTGTGCTTAGTGGATGGAAGATTTGGCCGTTGGTGTGAAAGAGGTTAGGAAGGGTTGAGGAACTGTGAGGATGCTACATGTCAACAGTGTGATGCTTTGCATCAATCCATGTGGCCCCATGTAGCTCAGCACCAGTTTTTATCGTGCTGTATGAGCTTTTAGCATGAGAAAATGTCATAAACTACGTACATTTTGTCCATTATTTCAACAAAGAGCCATTTTGCAATGCCACCATGACACTGAATCGAGTCCCACTGTTTTGTCAATGTGGGGTATAATGGAATTAATAACATCAACTGTGCATTGCCATGAGCCCTTGCAGTTTTTTCCTCCCTTTTTAATCTCTGAAGCATATACTATGTGCTCACAGGGGATGATTTACTGTTGGCAAGAACCTAATGATGCTTCTCTGGTGTCGAACGCTGCATCAGTGAAGCTTGCATTCTCTCCAGCAATGATTGTTTTGGCATTAAGTGTCCAGACTTACTGTGGTTGCCTTTTTTTTTTCTTTTCTTTTCCTTTAATAAATAGTGTTGTTACATCATACTTCTAATTTGGAATAAACACATCCCTCCTTTACAAATATTTGACACCTAAGTCATTTATGGAAGCTGTAATTAATGTCATGTTTGTTATACAGTCTATAAAGACTTATACATGCTACGGTTTCCTTTGTTTTGTCAAAGTAATTATGGGTTCAGCTATCTGTATACTTGATGAGGTTTTTTTTTTTTTTTTTTTTCTTTCCTCAGCGCTGCCTGATAAATAACAAAATAAGTCAAAGCCTGCTTTGTATTCGGTAATTAAAGTGAAAAATATAGCAATGCAAATCTTTAATTGGACTCCAAGAGAGAGATTCAGATTTTCTCTTTAATGATAAGAGATGACTGGGGACAGAAAAACAAAGTGCGCTGAAATGTGATGGTGGAAGTTCAATTAATCACAATACAGAAAACAAGCAATTTACCATACAGCGTTCTTCTCATTCAGGGAATCTCACAACCCAGGTAATGTTCTTTTAATCATCTCAGTGCGACATTAGCCATCTCCTAGATGAACAGATGGATTTAAAAAAATCATGCCCTCACATAGAGTGAGCGCAATGTGTAACTGGCTGCACCGAAGCAGACAGTAATGATAAGCTACAAGAACTCACTTTACTGCCTGACGTGCCTTTTGTTATCAAGTCTTGATACAAAACACCAGTTTTGGAGTAATGGCATTCGCTTAAGGCTTCAGTAGAGTTAATGAAATGTTTTGGCTCAGTGTGAATTTGTAAATTGGAAATAAAATGTCAATTATTAAATGACATGGCCAAACATTCTTTCATTCGTTTCATGTGCACTTGCTTGTCTTGTTGTCTCTTTTTCCCTCCATCAGAGATAAAAGTTCATTTGAAGTGTTGTCTTTCCACTCATTAAAGCTGAATTCCACACCATCTGTGAAGTGACACAAACACACCTGCTCTGCTCCCTGCCGCCTCTAATGGCTTTTCACAATGTGCAGGCTAGCTTACAGAGTCAACGGAGCTCCATCAAACAGCCACTCCACTCCATAATTACACTTTTCAGATAAACAAACTGGTCTTTTTTCTTAATAGAGAGTTAATAGCTGAAGTAATAGTATACCCGCATTAAGTATGACATGATGGCACAGCTGTGTAAAGAAGACCACTGGATAATGGTTGTGCATAATCTCTTAGTGCTAAACCTTTTAAGATCATGGCAGAGGAGGTCTTGACTAGATTTGATAAACTTGCTGGAACCCTGGGTGTGTGCTGACAGCACCGGAATCAGTGCTGGATGTTGGGATGAAGGGATGTGCAGCAGACTTTGCCCTTTGCCCACTCGATCTGTTCCCGAGTTGGGGGTGAGACTGTCATACCCTGCTGTGGTCTCCTGAAACCAGAGACTGTTGAAGTGACGGTGTGCACACACCCTTGAATCTTTACATAAAGTGTTGCATAAAGACGCTTGGGACATGCTGGTCACTGCTTTCCTTGCTTACCCCCTCCCTCTGGGCATGAACTCCTCCAGGCCAGGGCTCAGACCACCCCAGGCTGGTCAGCAAACCCTGCTTACACCTGCCATAAAACTTGAAAGCCTTTGCTTTGAAGTGTTCAAAGCCTAGCTGCCTGACCTTTGATGCAACTTTGGCCACAACACATGTTTAGCGCAGTGCGTATAAAGCAGCCTGCTCTGTCCAAGGACTGTTTGGCTACATGTGTGAGATGTAAGGGTCCATGCATGGCAGCCATGCATGGCCTTCATGCTGTTCCCAGCAGCATGAGGGTGGGATGGGGGTCAGCAGCGGGATAGAAAAAGGGCAATAGAGATTGATCTCTACTGAGTCCCTCATATGTTCAGCAGTAACCCATAGAGCCCTCAAAAGTTAAACTGCACTCATAGGCAATCAAAGGCTTTCATTTTGTAGCAGTTCTGTCATCATATACTGTAGCAAGGGCTGTTAGTAACTGTAGTATGATTAAAACAATTATCTTAGAATTTTACTATTTGACAATAACTAAAGAACAACCTCAACAACAACATGACCGTTTTTATATAATAATATTGTTTTCCCTGGGAAAAAAAAATTGAATTGAGGTTGCTAAAGTTAACTTAAAATAAATGCAAGCAAATTGCCACTTTTCATTTTCCATTATTTATTTATTTATTTATTTCTGTTGGCGCTTTGGTTGTTGACCTGCATATGGCAATGAATATTAAAAATCCATAAGCAGTTAAAAACACCATTAGGCATAATGAGGGTCATTGTAAAGTTGCGAAGATTTAGAACAGTGGAGAATCTGCCCGAAATTCTAGCACTCAGTCAGGATAAAGATGAAGAAGGCAATAAAAAGCCAGAAGATAAGAATTGTACAGTCCTTTGGCTGGGATATTTTGTATCGTGATCAAATGAGACTCTATATTTATTTTGGGGTGTCTCTAGCTTATATAAAATAATACACCTGACACACCCCTGCAAAATGAATTTGAAGAACATGTTCAGTGCTTTTGTCAAGATTGCCGGCATTATGAATTTATCAAAATATTTTTGCATGTTTTTTCCCACTGCAAGGAGGTATACAGTGGTTAAATGTGCATTTACGGGCCTGCATAAAAGCTATCCAACCCCACATTATACGTTGATCAGCCATGGCATTAAAACCACTGACAGGTGAAGTAAATAATAATTGATTTTCTCTTTACAGTGGCATTTGTCGAGGGGTGTAAAGTAAATAAGTGCACAGATTATTCTCAAAATTGATGTGTTGCAGGAAAGATTGACAAGCATAAGAATCTGAGTGAGTTTGACAAGGGCCAAATTTTCCTGGCTAGATGATTATGTCAAAAAGGAAGGACTATCTATGAGCCAGCGACAGTGCCAGTGTGCTCAAGGATTACTGATGTGCATGGGCAGCTAAGGCTGGAGCATCTGGACCAAAAGAGCTAATGTGGCACAAATTACTGGATAAGTTAATGCTGGCTCTGATAGAAGGTGCATCACACAGTGCTTTGCAACTTGGCACTTGCCACCTGTCCACTGTCAAAATCTCCTACAGTGGTCAAACAAAAATAACAAGACCAATAAAAGCAATGGAAGATGGTGGCTTGGTCTAATCAATCACATTTTCTTAAACATCACATGGACAACCAGGTAGATGTGTGTCACTTAAAAAAAAAAGCAATGTACTATGGGAAGTAGCCAGTCCAGGTGAGGTAGTTTGATGCTATGGCCAATGTTCTGCTGTAAATCATTGGTTCCTGGCATTATTTGGGTGTTACTTCGTAACAACTACTTATTTACTGTTGCAGACCAAATATACTCATTCACGGTATCAGTATTCACTATTGGCAATGGCTTCTTCCCCAGGATGATAGACCCTGCAACATTGCAAAAAATAAAATAAAAATCAGGAACTGTTTGAGGCAAATGGTTTAAGGTATTGACTTGACCTTCAAATTCCCCAGATATTTAACTGTTTCTGCAAGATGTGCTTGACTATCAAGTCTGATCCATGGGGGCCCCACGTTGCACTTTACAGGACTTAAAGCATCTACTTGCTGCCAGATACCACAGCACACCTTCAGAAGTCTTGCCAAGTCCATGCCTTGAGACGTGAGAATCATTTAGGCAGGATAAAGAAGACAATATTTGGCAGATGTTTTTAATGTTATGGCTGATTGTTGAATAAAAGAACTTAAAATATGCTCCATGAAATCATGCGTGGTGTTCTAAGATATCAATACAAGTCCTTTTTTTTTCCTTTTTGTTACTCTATCCAATGGAGGAGATTTCACCAAATATGTTTTTATCATAAGGAGCTGATAAAACAACCAGCATTTTGGAGAGAAGCCATCTACTTGGGAAAATATTTTATGTTGGTGAGAAGATACAGTGTGCCAGAGTGTTTATTTTATATAATTACTTAATTGAATATTTTGGATTTCATTTAATCAAAAGTAAGCCAACAGTATTGTTCAGTGTCAATGCTAATGTATGAGACTGCTAGGTTTTGAAATGCAAGTTAACTTACAGTTAACTCTCTTCTGTTTTTACATGTAGATTTGTCACCTTGACTAAAAAGCACCAGTTTACTGAAGTGCTCTTACTGTTTTAATAGAAAAAAGGAAGCTAAAGGGAAAGCAGGGAGTTTAGTTTAAATTTTCCATGCCGCCTCTTCCCCACTAAACAGTAAAGCATTATTTGTGAGCTTGGCCTGACTTTTTTATATGAGGCATTATATCTCTGTATAAATACCTTGGCCCATAACCACATAAGGCCCATAATGCTGTGAGTGCTGATCATTGGTCTGTAAATGTCAAACAGGGGATGTTGATATACTGCCCACCTCAGGGTGCTTTCTCCTACTGCCGCAGAGACAGTGTTCGAGTGACATAATCCCAACATGAGCCATGCTATAAAGGCAGTGTGGTTATATAACACAACATTCCCTGCAGCACACATGCTTCCTTGCTTTCCTCCTCTCTCTCTATTAACTTTACAGGACAGGCTGCTTGACAATGTTGTACATATGCCGCTTTATATAAAATGAACTAGGCTTGAATTTATAATGCACAGAAACACACTGTGAGCATTGGATTAACAGTCATTTTTTTCTTGCCTTTTTTTTTTTCTTCAGACATTATTTGGTTATTAGACAGTTTTCCTGAAAGTAACTTCAGATTGAGGGTAACTTCAGCTTAATGGACTTGCAAAGTGCTTTGAGCCAACATTTATGTCACACATTGATTACAGCACATACCGCTATAGGCCCGTCTTAAAATACTGTTTAGGAAAATGACCATTTAACTACCCCACAATTCCCAGTGGAAATGAAGTGGTGCATCTAAAAAGAGGGGACATTTATGCACTTTACTGTGAATGCTTAGAAATGTGACATGCCCTCATCTTCATAAAATAGATCTGAGATCTGTGACAGTAATTGATTGTATGCCTTGTGCTAAATTTAGGTATGTAGATTCTGGCAGCATGGCTCAGATAAATGTTGATTGGGAGGAGGCGATGAGTCTCTATTCGGTTTGCACTATGACCTACAAACTGCATAGTCGACAATGCTTCCCTGCATGTGGAAATTCACTACCATTCATCTGTGTGAATGACTTGACTACCAAATAGTTCTTATATTTAAACTTAACACTTGCTGCTCTGTGAGCGTGAATTGTTGAATATATTTTGCACTTTGTTCTGTAAAAAAACTACATTTGTGGCTATCAGTAGCACATCTAATTAACAGTAAGGTGACATTATTATTGTCACAAGAAGCACAGCATAAAATATAAAGCAGCTGGTCTGCCAGAGGTGGTGACCCCAGGCTTCCTAGAGGATAGACAGTTTGTAAATAAGTGTGGGCATAAGCAAAAGAGCATGAGTGGAACGGTTTGGGTGCGAGGCAGTCCAGTATTGCTGTCAACACCTAGGTGTCTGGAGACATGATGACCCCTTTCTGCTGTGACGAGTGTAAATCAAGTGGCCATTCTGAAACATCAGTGTTATGTAGTTCCCCTGTCGTGCATGGACCCTCGCTCTCGGCATGGGGCTCCATTCCAAGCTTGACAAGAGAAGGTCCCCTGCCTGAAGGGTGCCATACGGAACCAGGTTTCACACATCACCAGCACCAGTGGAAATCCTGAAACACCACCCCCCCCCACACACACACACACACACACACACACACACACTGTAGTTGCCTTTCTAAGCTTTTGTTTGCCTGACACTCTGAGTGCAGATGCTTAGGTACAGCAGTTGTCCATGTTTAACCTTATGTTTACATTTTTCAGTAGAGCTTATAAATTATATAATGTATATATTGTGCTGAATGTGTTGTATGTATATATTATTCTATTAATTAATTTCTATAGTATACATTTTTTTTATTTGTGCCTAATCTCAAGCCTGATGAATCCAAATAATCATCTGCTTGTTGGTATATTTCCAAGACACAGATAAATATTTCTAATTAATAAATAAATATGTCTGGTGAAAAAAAATGTATGTATGCATGTATGTATAATTTGTACAGTTGACCATATGTACCTGTACCTCTTTCTTTTGCAATTTTGGACATGTGAACCTAGCACATCCAAACTATTGTGTTTTGTTTGTTTAGGGTTGAAGGTGAAAACTTACACAGGTTTCTTAAGTGAACTAAATTGCTCCAGCACCTCATCAAGGACTAACTTCAGTGTTTGCAGAGCTTTGAAAGCTTTAATGAACTACACTAATGAACTAAGCACTCAAGTTCTCTAATAGACAGACAGACAGACAGACAGACAGACAGATAGATAGACAGATAGATAGATAGATAGATAGATAGATAGATAGATAGATAGATAGATAGATAGATAGATAGATTTTGGAAAACAAAGGGCTTCTTGGTGTTTTTGTTGTCTTCGTCCTGTTGTTTGTTTGTTTGATTGCTGTTTACTGTTAACTGTTAAGCCTCTATAAAACAAATGCATGCTCATGCTAGCTCACTAAGTTACGAACTAAAACAACAATCAGGCCAAAAAACACGTTTATGGACGTGGGGTTTGACTTTAAACTATATAAAAATATATATATATATATATTAAATATTTAAAATTTTTACCACATTAGGGATTCGATTATGTTGTGGACAATAAAAATGACATATTTGATCTTTAATGTTTCATATTATCTGTGTTTGTTTATTGTTTGTTTGGTAAGTTTATTGCATTTTTTCATCTACATTGTTTGTTTAAGAACATTACAATTTTGCACCTGCTGTAGGACCGTGAACACGAATGAACCTTGCACGCGTTAATTCAGTATTAAAACACAGTAAGTGCGTAAGATTGTGTGTATCGTGTATAGAAACGCTATGCATCTGCCAGGCTGCATGCACGCACACTTTGCCCGTGTTCTGGTGCACTGAGCTGGTTAAACAGGGCAGGAGGGCAGACTCGGGTCAGTGTGTAGCACGACAATGGAGGGCTGGACAGCTGTTGTGTCCCGACAAAGAGCGCCGTTCTTATCCTCCGTGCTGTTTACTTAGCGCATTAAAACGCATGTTAACGGCCTTGTACTATGGGTAACCCAGTCAACAAGCACGCGCGCGCGCGCACACACACACACACACACACACCAATGGAAATTAGTGAGAAAACTATAGAATTTTTTAAAATCCCCCCAAAAATGGAATGTTCTATCTATCTATCTATCTATTCTTTCTTTTTAGATGGCGCCCGAGTGTCAATTTATTAACATTATATCTGGACATTTTAGCCAGTGCAAGTTGCCAAGTTATTACGTACCCCTACGTCTTTGGCGTACCGTCCAGAGCATAAAAGAGGGGGAGACAGTGCCGAGAGCAGAAGTAAGTCTGTTAGTCGGTCGCTTTCTTTTTCTGAGGCACTGAGGCTTCAGGTTTTGGCTCTCTACCCTGCCGTGGAAAAGAGGACTGACAGTCTTGCCAAAGTGCTTCTAAAAGTCAGCACCGCCGTCCATCTTTGATTCACACAACCATCCACACTCCCAAGAGCGCCCACTTTGATCTCTTTCATTTTTTTCTGCCTCTTTCTTCTCTGCCTCTTATTTCTCTTCCAGATCTGTTATGCACTAAAATGTCTTTGCTTTGCCATAGAAACTTCTTCTTTCCCTCTGAATATTGATGTTTTCTTCTTCGTGGGGGTTATGACATGCTGAATCAGAGCCTAAAAGCCATGAACAATAACCACTATTCATGAGCGCCTTTTCGCCCGGCTTTGTTTGGTTTTGTCTTGTTGTCCAAACCATTCCTTTCTCCAAATGAATACAAATATTGTTGATTCTGCTGATGTCCGCGCCTCTAGTTAACTTCAGCTGCTTTTCGCCGCTTTTAAACACTTTGGCAGAGCAGCAGGTTGCTACTGTAGAAATCATACAATGAATGAAAACTGGAGCAGGAGGAGGAGAAGGAGGAATAAGAGGAGGAGGACAATTTTGTTCCCTTTCTTCATCCATCTATTTTTCGCAAATTTTAATCCCTTACCTCTTTCCTTACTGCATTCTCCAAATCTCCATCTTCTTTTTTTTCTTCCTATGTTGTCCTATCATCTTTCTGTATTTTATAAACAACAACAACAACAACAATAATAATAATAATAATAATAATAATAATAATAATAATAATAATAATAATAATAATAATAATAAAGATCCAGAGGAAGAAGGCACCTTTAAAGATTTTTTCAGCCTGATGACATAAGAGTGGTCTACCTGATTTGATGCATCAAGGGTACTTTTAATACCTTTTATACGGTAATATTTTACTTGAATAGGTCTAAGTGATATCTTTCTGAGTGAAGATTTAAAGGTACAATTACTTACCGTTATTTAGTCTTAACCGTTAAAAAGCTATTTTTTAAAAAGGAAGAAAGTCTACCACTCCAGCGACGAGGGGGAAATAAAATGGGTAACAATATTTGTGGAGTTTGCTGTGATAGGCTTCACTTTCACTGGAATTCTTAACAGTTACTAGAAATGAATGAATTTATCAATTAATTAAATGTTTTCTTTTCAGTCTCCTCTTTTGTGCACTCTCACTCTCTTGCCAAAAACTTATGACACCTGTCAGTGGAAATCATTCCTGCACTTTATTTATAGGTGGAAGCATGTTTCAGTCGTTCAGGCAGCATGGTCTGCAGTGGTAAGTAGTTAGATAGTTACTGTGCAGGATGTGTTTGGGTCAGAACGCCATGCGGGGCGCATTGACCTCTTGGATAGCAGTCCTCTTTTTTTCCTCGCTTCTCGCGCATCTACATACGTCTTTGCAACATTTATATTTCAGAGTTGTCAAAGTGTTAGTATGTACTAAATAAGAATTAAATTATAAACCATATTGCTATGCTTTAGGATATGGGTAGAAACAGTGATATAATCACCTTCACCGATTCTCCCAATAAACACTGTTTTTATTTATTTATTTGTTTTTATTTTTTCCTTGGTCTCGTTTAGATGAAAAAGTTGACATAAACGAATGATAATTGTAAAAACAAGGCTATAAAGTGTAATTGTAAAATCATAATAGAGTTTTATTATAGTCAATTTGATACGGGATTCCGCAGATTCCTGTTGCCCTGTTGGCTCTGGCTTTAATATGGCATCCCGGAGCAAGCATTCATTTTGACATGCAGCTTTTATGTGTCTGGTGTCAACTTTCATGGTTCTCTCTCTGAATTATAGACGCAATCATCAAGTTACTCCCGCTCTTCATCTCTCTCTCTCTCCCGCTCTCTCTCCCTACTGCACATTCATTTTCATTTAAGGCTCTCACATTCATTCATTTATACTCACCTTTGAGAAAGTTATATCATCCAACCAGTTTTAATTATTTAATCATGTATATAGAAAATCAGAGGTTTAAACATGAATTTGGCATGATGTAAAAACCGTACTGTTCCCAAGTGAACTCGGTCTTATGCTCCATTTATGGTCATGCCCAGAAATAAAACATATAATTCTCTCTCCTGTAGTCGGAAAAACTCATTTAACCTTTAGAAACACACACTGCATCCCATCTTTTCACCTTTTCTTGGGTATATTTTATTTTAAATAAACAGAATAACTATATGTGTATCTAAATGTGTATCTAAGACTTTTGAGTTCTGATCATATCCATGTAACGATAAAGACCATGCACGAGAGCTTACATGCTTTGTGCTTAAGGCAAACTGGGAGGACAATACAATACAAAAACGCCAAATCCCTTTTCACCTCAAGTGTGTAAGTATATAGTTTATTTCTTTGCAGGAACGATGTATGAATATGATGCCGCTACTTCCGTTATTTCTCCACAAGTTCAATTAAAGCTGCTGCGAGCAAATTGACAGCTTAAAGGAGCAACTAAGTCCTTAATTTGCACGGCAGGTAATAACAAGCAGAACCAATCCAGCTTCCTTTGTCCATTGAGGTTTTTGTCCTTTTAATGAATGACAGGTAAGGCTACTTCCTGCTTTCACACATGCCCGCGCGCGCGTACACACACGCGCGCGCGCGGGCGCGGGCGTACGAAAACAGTTCTTTCTGTCCTCTCGGTGTCGTTCGGTAAACAATCGATTTGAGGCTTATAACTAATCATGTTCAGAAATCAGACAGCCTCTATTCTCTCTCTCTCTCTATCACTCTCTCATATAGGCAATTATTTTTTATTTTGTTGGATTTGAACGAAGATTCAGAGTTTAAATGCTTTATACGATAGTTAACACTGCCTCTGATCAAATTGTAATAGTGGGAAATCTCTGTTCCTTGTCTGAGGAGTTTCCTCAGCCACACAAAAGGGGTATTATGAAAAAATAGCCTAAGTGCAAAGAATGTCACAGTGGTCGACTTATTATTGAAATTTTCTTTATATGAAGAGGACAAGAGAAAAAAAAGAAAGAAAGTTTTCTTTTGATGAATTAACTCGGGAGCAACAGGGGAATGTATTATTCTGCTCTTTTTATGAATATGTGAAATGCAATAAAATCAATAAAAAATATATAAATAGAAAACATTCATATTTTTAGCATAAAAGGAAATTTAGCTTGCTTATAGTTTGGTGGCAGTTCGTTTCGCTTCTTTCGTTCTTTCTTTCTTACTTTGTTTCTTATTCATGCATCATCGATTATTATTATTATTATTATTATTATTATTATTATTATTATTATTATTATTATTATTATTATACAATTTGAACTATTTAAATACAATTTCCGTAGATATGCTCCTAATGACATGCTGCTTGTAGCGAACATATTAAACTAAAGTAGTTTTTGCTTGTTTGTTTGCTTGTTTGTGTGTTTTTTAAACAAAGAACGTGAAAATTTATTAATACTGAAACAGTTAGAAAGAGCCTCTGATTGCTTTGGCCAAATATAGGCATTTATATTATCTTCCGGTTTTTCTATAGATCATGAGAAAAGCGTGACACTTGAATGGGCTGTCCATAATGCACAATGTCTAATTATAGTTGAGAAAACACCGGCCACGTGGGGGGAGAGAGAGAGACAGAGAGAGAGAGAGAGAGAGAGAGAGAGAGAGAGAGAGAGAGAGAGAGAACTCCAGTTAAATGTTGAATGACACAATGTTTGGTCGAGATTAATTCTGAACCTGCTCTCATTCTCACTCTCTGTTTCTTTTCTTACTCCGCGCAGGTGCTGGTCACACTTTGCACAAGGCCGCTCACTTCCTCAACAAACATCACTTCCACATGTTAGTACACCCTAATAACCACAACAACAAGAACAACAACCATAACAACAACAACAATAATAATAATAATAATAATAATAATAATAATAATAATAATAATAATAATAATAATAATAATAATAGGTTCTGCTTACAGTTGATTGGTCATATATGTTATTGAGATATTGAGATGGTCTATCCGCTGTGGGTGAGTGTGTGACAGAGGCCAGTCCTTTCCTTTCTGCTTAATAGACCGTAACCCTGCAAAAGACATTAAATGTAACAAATATGTATCAAAAAAGCTCGTTTTCATTAGGGTGATGGTGCAGGGTCGTGGCACATTTCATTAATTTGTAATTTCGGATGTTTGACAAATATTGCGGGGTATGTCAATAGGGAGTGGCATAATGTCTTTTTTCTGCGGGAGATGAAGAAATGACCCAAAAGTCTGCGGTGCTGCTACGTTGATCACACGAATGACGCTCCCACTGCTACTCTTTTACACTAGCACACACACACACACTTGCACTCGCACGCATTACCAAGGAGTCGTGTGAAATAGTGCAAAGAAACCAATGACTTAAAACGTCCCGTTATCGGTGCACATTTGCATTTTAAAAACATTTTGCACTTTATGATGTATGATGATATGATGATGCAGTGGCTCTTTGGGGGTTCGTTTTTGCAGGAAAAGACAAGTCTTCATGTCTTGTGACTTTAAAAATGAATTTTATTCTCCTCTACTGTAACTTATTTTTGTTTGTTCTTCTTTTTCGAGACATTTTTCCTATTCTATTGGATTTTATTCTATTCTATTCTATTCTATTCTATGTCGTTATATAAACCATACAAATGAGCCATAGACTGTGCTTTCCTATACTCAACTTATACCAATTTATGAACATTAAACATGCTGTCTTTGTAAACTTTCCTTACAATTTCAGTCTTATAAAAGTGTGGTTACAATCTTTTAGAATTAAGTGTGAGTTTGAGATGCTCTAACTCTATGCCAACGTAGCACAAAATATTGGATTCTTGGATTTTTTTCTTAATCTGTTTATTTTTTTATTTGTTTTTTTTGTTTGTTTTTATTATTTGTTTTCTGTTTGTTTGTCTTTTTATTTATTAGTTTGTTTATGGTTTTGCCCATAATCATTAGCAAGTATATATTACTGCATGTCAGAAAGGAAAATATAGTTTATCTATTATATGTATAAATGTGTTGATGTATATGTGAAGAATAAGTATAACAATAAATATGATTGTGAATGTGGAATCCCCTCGAATATTCATTGCCACTTTTTAGGGGCGTTACCTTTTAGCACTTCCGCCTTTTTTTTTTTTTTTTTGCGAATACCGTTAACAGTACTCCTTACAATTAATGTTGGATGGATTTATTGTATTGAATTATATTTGCCAAGCACTTAAAATTCCAGACCAAAAGTACCAGGTTTAAGATCTTTAGGTTGTCCAGCTCGGATTTAAAAAATGATGCTGTTCCGGGAAGTGCTTCTCGATACATAAAACTATTATCTTTTAGAGTAACGTTTAGTTTAACATCGTTTAGTCAGTCAGGTGTGAACTGATTTAAGATCTACAGTCCATATTCGTTCCATTCATATTTCATATATATACTTCAAGAGAGATTCCCAACAGCCTAAGATGCTATTTCTCTACTTTTCCAACAGACTCGTTTTTTATTATTATTATTTTTTTTTTTAGCTCCAGAGGTTTGGGCTTGTGCAGCGCAGATGTGCGGGGTAGAAGATGGGGAGTGCATGTCCACCAGCAGCAGGGGTGCACAGGCAGTAAGTACACCTCTTTGCCTGAACATATAGTATTACCCAGCCTGATCATGATGTAGCACTGCCATTTACGCGGTGACTGGCAGTGAATTATGACCATGCGAAATCTTCCGAATTTCATGCCTTTTGATTTGAGATCTGCAATCCTGGTTTACTTGTGCGTGCATGTGTGTGTATGCGTGCGTGCGTGTGTGCGTGTGTGCGTGCGTGTGTAAGTGGAGTGGAAAGTCACTGAAATTCACTTTCATAAAGATATAACAGCATATTCTTCTGAAACAAACCAAAAGAAAGAGATGTTTTGTTTCATGTTATTAAAACACGTTAAAGAAAGTAACGTTTGAGTATTTCTGTCCAATTCATGTATGCACAACTTTCTATGTATGAATTGCATTATTCTGAATTACCTATTTAGGGTACAGCTTGGAATTTAATTTCCCAGTTTAAGGGATGACGCGATTAGTCAAACACTTCGTTTTAGAATACCTGTTATTTTCACGATCCACCCCCAAATACGACATATAACAAAGCTATATGAATAAAGTGATGATTGATTATATTACAGCAACACATAATGTGTTAAGTACAGATTCTGTCCATTTATTATCAGTGGCTCAGGAGGATGATGTATAGCTCGCATACACAAATCTGATGTCTCCATAAAAAAGCGATTTCATTACTTTTTAGTTTTCATTATCGTTATTATTGTATTATTGTGAAGCTGCTGTGTAGCTGCAATGTTGATTGATGTCCTGTTTTGTTCCTGGTGCTGTTATGCTGATGTACAGGATAATACGCAGGGCCAAGCCTATCAAATCACATTTCTCCTCACCCTTGCACACCAAGCATAAGATGGGCGTATGGAAGATTTTGCATAATTACATTTGATTAGATATTGACCTGCTGAAAACATGTATGCTATGGGCTATAAGTAATTAAAAGCTGATGTGTGGTTGAGTCATTTGGTAAGCAAACCTTATCTTCATGAAGCGCACACACGATTTGTGCTTATACGCTACATTTTATTTTTGCATCAAGTGTCAATCGTAGACTTATTACTTCAATCGTGCCATAAGGGATGGGAAATTGCGTAACAAGTCATAGTAATTTTATATGATGGCATACAATATATAAATAAATATGGGAATACACATAATACACTTGAAGCGGAAGTATTATATGTTGTTAAAAAAGTGTTTATCGACTAAAATAATCAGTAGCACCATTTTAATCAGAATTCCTTTGTGATATTTAACAAACAAAACAAGGAAATTATTCCTTGTATACACTTGACTTAAAATAGTTCCACTTATTTTTATTTCTGACAGATATTTGGGATGTTTTATGCTTTTTTCCCCTTTTAGTCAAATGCATCAAGGGAAATGGGAACGTTTTTTACATAATAAAACAGAAAATTGCAACATGATAGGAGATTTTTCATACTCTCTCTCTCTCTCTCTCTCTCTCTCTCTCTCTCTCTCTCTCTCGATCATGTATACCCCTTAATAGACTTTACGTTTTAATCGCGAATAGAATAAAGTGCTTGTCGCAAACTATAAGAACAAATTAGAGAGGGAAATGTAAGGATCAAAGGGACTGGAAATAAGCGCAGCTGCTTTGAGATTCAAGGCCAACAAGCGTGTCTCAGCCTTGAAAGAGGCTCCTATTCAAAGCGCAGGTGCGAAGTGCTGTGGGTACATACTGTCACATTATGGCGAGGCTGTTAGAGATCCGTGTTTTCGCGCCGAACTACAGGGGCTGCTTCTCTCATTTTGGATGGGATGGAAGTCTCCTTCATCCATGAAGCTTACAAAACCCTTACCTTGTAATATATGTTGATTATAACCCACCTGATTCGATGTAAGCAGCTCATAAAAAAATATTCAAGTCACAATCCTGCACTCCTGTACCACTGCCCCCACTTTTCTTTCCTGACAACACATTCATGGTTAAGGTAATAGGTCACAAATCCTTACTGTTAAATGTACAGTTATGTACTGCAAGACATCCTGGCTCTCTGGCTAACATGTCGCTAGGCTGAAAGGCAGAACACTTTAATATGAATAGAGAACACTTCTAAGTTACAGTCATCCATGGACATAACACAAGTCCTTGGTGTTTAATTAACACCTAGGTGTGTTAAATGATGTGCAGCCATACACGAATAAACACTTGAACGCTTATTTCACCGCTTTGCGTGTACTGTGTGCATCCCATTTTGCCTATCTAGATGTCCCAATGTGAAGTGTGTAAATGGAAATTTGTAGCTCATAAAATGTATACAATATAAATCCCTTTAGATATTAAAATAAAACTTAGTCACCATAATTCTTCCCCTTTGAGGCTATTTACGACTGACAACACTGGCCATGGTGATTATGTGGAGGTCATAAAGTGTATCATAAATGATGGTCCACTCTCCTAGGGATGGAAAAAGACATTTGGATGAGGATTAGCAGCATGTTTCCTGTTAGGTCTTTGTAGCATTTTTAAATTATGCAGATAGTTGCTATGAAATTTCTAGTAATTTTTTTTTATAATACCTGGCAATCTATTTACATACTGTAAGCTCTGTTAAAAGGGCCAAGAAGTCGAAAGGGACTTCACTTATGTGCTGTTTATTAATTCCGAATTTTGAATTCACATGACGCTCTTTTGTGCTATTAACATGAGCAATATGGAAACAGAAAAAGGTGCATATTTATCTGATGTGTGGTTAAATTCACGTTTTATTTTATTCATATGCATTGTTTTAATTATCTATCTATCTATTTTATATATTGCACAAGTTTGTTATTGATCTATTTAGTTTATTTTACTATTTAATTTTTTTTACAGCCATGAGTTATATCGCACAACACATTTTAAAGCATGGTCCATAAGACCAAGAGATGAATACGTAGGAGGTGTGACTAAGGGCTGTTTGAAATATTGCTGTTTCTCAATCTTAGTTTTGTGTAAATGGTTAATTTATATATTTGTTGCTATTGCACCTGTCCTGTCATTTAGCATGCGCATTCGAGTCACCCGTGTCGTGTAATTATGACATGAAATAAGAAGTTGAATAGTGAGAGGAGATGAGGAGATGCTTTTTTTCTTGGGAACCGCTAATCCCCTATTAAAGGGGCTTTGTTAAATAATGCAGGACGGTTTCCGGAAGTCGGATTATCGCCTTCATTATTTTTTCCCACAAAGAAATGATATTTCACACTCAAGTGAACCCTGGTTTGCCATTATAACAAAGAGTGAAACTAACCACTTTTATTTCCGCTCAAGGCGCCATTTTTATTGCATTTTCCCTTTTTTTATACCAAATGCATATATTACAAATAGTCACGAAAAGGGTTTATTACCTTGCTCGACGAGGAAGAAATAAATTCATTGCATGCCAGTCACCTAAAGTATAGTCTGAAACTTATTGTGAGAAAAGAAAAAAGGTGAGTGTGTGTGTGTGGGGAGGGGGGGAGGGGGGGCTTTTAAATGAACCTAATCACAACCAGTCTCTAACAATCTGAAAAAATGGCTCGATCGGATTTTCCTTCTTTTTAGCTTTCTCAGGAAGTGGTGATAATGACTACATTAAGCGTCAAGGAGGGAAGGTTCCCTAGCAAAACACATGGAAGAAAATGTGCAAGAAAAAAGCATGTCTGTATCTCTGCTGCCACGCTGAGCACATGGAGTGGAACTTACTTTAGTTACTGTACTATAAAAAAAAAAAAAAAATAATAATAATAATAATAATAATAATAATAATAATTATTATTATTATTATTATTATTATTATTATTATATTTTGGAGTACAATGTTCAAACATTATATGCAGAATAATATAAAAAGCAAAGAAAATTATGTATTGTAAAAATGTTTTTCAAATGACTACTAAGTGAAACGATCCCTTGTCAATATCTAAAAATATATGTTTTTTCTTTTTGTTCCCCAAAATACAAGTGCCCTGAGAGAAGGGAGAGAGAAAAAGAAAACAGACTCCAACATTGACGCGTTTTCAGTGGCTTTGAGGACATGCACACACTCTACTCGAATTCGTTTCCCTCTCAGTTTGATGGGCGGAACTAAGAGCTCGAGACACTTTTTGAAAAAAGATGGGGCGATCAAATTGGCGACAAAAGAAGCCTTTTCCGTGTCATGAGCGTCGTTTAGACTACATGCAGGAATCCCTGTGATAATAAGCAACACTTCAAAGGCCTCCTCGCTCCAATTGAGACCACACTATCCCTTACTCCATTCATGCACGAGAGCTGGTGCTGTGGAGGACTCGACTGTTTAGCCATTTCTCTTTCTGTTTACTCTCTCTCTCTCTCTCTCTCTCTCTCTCTCTCTCACTCTCTCTCTCTCCTTTTCTATTCAGTGAAGCATTTTAGATAGTGCAAACAACAAGACAATTACCCCAAAAAGAGACAAACTATAACGTATCTCATCAAGCAATGCGTATCCACCCACAGACTCGTGGCATTCAAATCCACAAGGCCAGGATGGAAACTGCAAAAGTGGGCGAAGACTTTAACCTTTAGACAGACAGACAGATAGACAGACAAACAGACAAATGGATAAATAGATCATTGGCTTTATATTGTTTCAGTGATGTTACTCTCGATTTTATGCAGATTTTTGTATGCAGAAAACACACTGTCCTGGCTAGCTCTATGAAACGACGCAACTTTTCACAATGTAAATAGATAGATAGATAGATAGATAGATAGATAGATAGATAGATAGATAGATAGATAGATAGATAGATAGATAGATAGATATTACTCTTCTCTTTCTACTTTTTGTGCTCTCTTAAACCTATTATAAATTTATTTATAGCAAAGTTTTTTTTTACATTTTTAAATTTCAAGCACTTGGCTTTTTCTTTCTTTCTTTCTTTCTTTCTTTCTTTTTTTCTTTCTTTCTTTCTTTTTTTGAGCATTCAGGGTGCACAACCTGGGTCCCCATATTAGTGGAGTCTGACTCGACGATTGCCATAGAAATACTAACTCACCATGAAGATTCACCGTCGTGAAGAAATCGCTCTTTGTATAAAACTTTCTTTGATGTCGGGGTGAGAAGACTGAGGCATTTCATGAAATACTCTCCACATAATCGGAGCATAAAACAGGGATACCTATGCGGATATAAAAACAAATAAAGGGATAGAAAGGCAAGTCAAGGCCACGGAAAAGGAGTGGGAGTTATGTACATCGTTTTTATAATAGACAATGGGTTTGGAAAAAGAAGATAATCAACAAAGAAAGAAAGAAAGAAAGAAAGAAAGAAAGAAAGAAAGAAAGAAAGAAAGAAAGAAAGAAAGAAAGTGTGTAACTTATTACTTGATTTTGACGTTGATTCAGTTGACTGGTTTTGTTTGTTTGTTTGTTTGTTTTTGTTTGTTTGTTATTGGTTTTATATTCTAAATGTAATTTACCATTGAAGTATTTCGTTAGTTAAACGCCTGTCTGTATGTCTGTCTGTCTGTCTGTCTGTCTGCCTGTCTGTCTGTTTCTTAAACAAAGCTGGCTTAGATGAATTTGGTTATCGAACACAATATTTTGACTTTATCCCCTTTGCAGGTCGAATATAATAGTTATTATTTTTTGCATATTATTTTACACATTTTATTTAAATTACTGACAACTTACAAGGCATTTCGGTACACATTTTAAGGTCTCGTGTTTTCATAAAAATGGGTTGTTGACGAGGTTTACAAAAAAATCACAAAAAATACTCACATTGCTCAGAGGATAATAGTAAATTAAATGTCATATCAAATACAATAACAATGCTTCCATCCAGTTGTATCTTCTGCATAAAACACAAGAGAATATTGTCTACGTTTTTATGAAATTTGAATTATTCAAATAATATCAAATATTGTTATTATTGTATATATATATATATATATGTATTTTTTTTACAAACAATAGTAGCAAACATTTAAAAATAGCTGAAATACTGAACCTTACAAAATTAATGTTGACAGACATTAAACATTGTAATTTACATATGTACATTTTTATATTGAAGCACTTTGGTTCGATAATACAATAAAAAGAAGAAGAAATTCAGTATTGATTCAGAAAAATAAATTAAGAGCTTATCGAAGACAAAAAGAAAAATCACAATTTGATAAAATAATACATCTTTATGCATACACAGACAATCTCTGGTGTTGAATGAACACCCTCGGTATTAACACCTTCAGGGTAAAATTAAATCGTACAGTGTTTAATCAACTTCTACAGCATTAAAATATAAACACTCTAGGTATGAACACAACAATGGCGCTTTTTGCTGTGGTCAGTACACAGTTACAATAAACTGGACACTGGTGGTGATACTAGTTCATATTCAGTCCACGTGGGAGACAAGTTGGTCACCTCATTTTTGTGGTTTGGCTGTGACATGGATCTGTCAGCGAGCCAAAGAACTGAGGCCACTGAATACTGCTTTTTCTGACTCTCACAAGGCAAGGCATTCTTACAAAAGTCGCCACGAGCACACGGTTCGAATTCTTTTCAGGAGTTCTGATAAGGTGGACCCTCTGAAGGGTCTGGGGTAGAAGATCCGCTCGGAGAACTGTGTGTGCCGCCGGGGCCCGAGCTGTGACACACGTACCATTCGCTCAGATTGGCTGCTTGCGACCCCGACAGAGTGTCTCGACCCAGATCGGACGATGGGGACACGAGAGACGGGGTGGAGGACTCGTAGCCCGAGCTCGGTGGAGGCGGCGATTTGCAGTGCACCTTCATGTGTTTGCGTAAGGAGCTCGGGTGTGTGTAGGACTTGTCGCAGCCTCGCACTTTGCAGTTGTACGGCTTGTCGCTGGTGTGCACGTGAGAGTGCTTCTTCCGGTCGCTGCTGTTGGCGAATCGACGATCGCAGCCATCAAACTCGCACTTGAATGGCTTTTCGCCTATGTTCAAAATAAATGTGGAAAAATATTTATTTTTTTATTGCTAATCAGCACAGTTTGGCAACTTTGACTGACAAAGCTTATTTTGTTTATTTATTTTACTTGCTGTACATGCAATCATGTAATTATATATATATATATATATGTGTGTGTGTGTGTGTGTGTGTGTGTGTGTGTGTGTGTGTGTGTGTGTGTGTGTGTGTGTGTGTGTGGGTGTGTGTGTGTGTGTGTGTGTATGTGTGTGGGTGTGTGTGGGTGTGCTTTATTACTGAATAACGTCAAACCAAAAATGTTTACAATGCAATATAAAATGTGTATGAAAGTGTATGAAAAGTGTATCGGTGTGTACCAGCATAACCAGCCTCCTTCCCAACACCCTTTATAAATGCAGGGCCTATATGGCGGGCTGTAATTGACTGAACAGATTTGTCCTCACATCTCTGTCCCTTGGGGATTGATATTTAGACTGTTAGCAAACTGTGGAAGTGGACCCTGGTGTCACAGATGTTATTAGCAGGTCAGGAAGTGCTTCCTTTCCTTTTTGCAATTCCTAATTGTTAATGTCACACGCTTATGAGCACGATGTTTGATACGATGTTTGGCCAAAAATGCACATCACAGAACTATAGAGTATAAAACGAGAACGAAAATAAATAACATACAGTTTATTTTACTTTATGTAGAACGTGGACCAAGCGACTATGAATGGTTGAATTAATTACATTCAAACCACAAGACATTGATGTTTTATTTTATTTTTTTCCGCAGAGCAATCCGCTTATGAGAATATGTAATTGCTGCTGTCTAATTAAACTCGCGTGTTGAATATAAATTTGACCTTGAGCTGTTGGGCTGAGAGAGCCAATCAAGACTATAGGCTATTAGTGTAGTACAAGCGAGAAACAAGGAAAGACGCCCTTGGGAAACTGGATCCATAAGCAAAGATTCAGATTCCAGCGCGTTCCAACCGAATATTGGATATTTTGACAACGTATTACAATATAGCCAAGATAAAGAAATCAGTAGTTTATCCAATCTCCAAATTATTCTAATTATGTTGGGGGGAGGTGTAAGCAGTATATAACAACATAAATAGTTTCTAAACAGCTAGCATGTAGGTTTTCTTTCTTTTTTTTTAATTTACTGGCCTAATTAATAAAACTATAAACAGTCTAGTAATCATTCTGATAAAATTTGCTGTGTACTTCAGATTAAGCATGAACGAGTCTCCAGTAAACCCCAGGCCTTTAGCTCTCTGCATTGAACGACTTGTTGCATATCACAGTTAATCAAGACCCTGAGCGTAACCCTTCATTAATCACGACCGCAATAATTAACTTGACTTTGGCCGTCCATGCTGCTTGTACACTTTATCCTGGATAATCTTGCACAAACATTATTCTTCTTCTTATTATTATTATTAATAGTAGTAGTAGTAGTAGTAGTAGTAGTAGTAGTAGTAATAATAATAATAATAATAATAATAATAATAATAATAATAATAATAATAATAATAATCGATCATAAATCTGTTCTTTGTTTAAAAAAAAAGAATATTACTAAACGTGAGTGATTATCATTTCTACAGCATATAGTTTAGCTAATTAGAGTTAACAAATAACTTCCCATATTCTGCAGTTAGTACAAAATAGTCTAAAAGCAAATCAACTTGTGCAAATGGCAGTCAATAATATACCTAAAATGTACGTATTGGATATTTACCCATTAGGCATTTTGGAGGTTAAACTTTTTTCTTTCTTTTTTTATCAACAGGCAATACTTTCGGACACTCTCCTTAGACTAGGCCCCACACCACAAAAATATGCCTCAACTTTAAAGATATGTAGCACAAAGAAAATCAACTTTAACCGGAGATGTGCAAAACAGTCATACTTTCATGCAACGATGCAATGACTGAATAAATTAATTGCATGTGACTATTTTTCTGAGCTTTTGTAGGCGGTGGTATAGTGTAAAACCCATATAATCTGTATGGACATGAATGAAATAACATGCAAAATATCGGAACTAACAGTAGTGGTAGTAAAAACAAAACCAAGTGCAGTAATAATAAAAATGGTTTCTAGTGCACGTTTTTGAATTAAATAAACGTTCTGCGTGAACATTAATAGTTATGTTTGAATGAATCTTAACTAGCCCATGGTATTGCAATGTAAAAAAAAATGCTGTAAAATGCTTTACAAAACAAAAAATAAAAACTAACCTGTATGCGTCCTCTTGTGGATTTTCAGGTTTTCTGATCTGGCAAACACTTTTCCACAGCCAGGAAACGGACATGGAAACGGCTTCTCTCCCGTGTGCACTCTGATATGGTTCACGAGCTTATATTTGGCTTTAAATGGTTTCCCTTCTCGCGGACACTCTTCCCAAAAGCAGACGTGATTTGCCTGCTCAGGTCCACCGACGTGCTCCACGGTCACATGCGTCACCAGTTCGTGCATGGTGCTGTAAGTTTTGGAGCAGAGTTTCTTGGCCGAGTTTTCTGGCTCCAGCCACTTGCAGATGAGCTCCTGCTTGATCGGTTGCCTCATGTAACGGAAGAAGGCACCGTGTCCATGGTGGTGGTGGTGAGTGCTGAGGTTCATGTTCAGATTGAGACCATGGAGAGGCGAAGATGTTGCAAAGGGATCCGATCTGCTGCTCGCCACTTGACTCAAGTGATCGGTCCTGACGTACATGTCGCCCGGTAAGCCTAGCCTTATTTGTCCGTTCGAGGCTTGGCCACCCGGTGCTCCGTTGGACGGCTGCTCATGATGGAGTCCAGGGAAGAGAGCATGCGCTCCGGCGTCAGGGTGAAGGTGGCCATAGTGTCCCGGGTAGCTAC
This sequence comes from Clarias macrocephalus, assembly GCA_011419295.1. NCBI lineage: Eukaryota > Metazoa > Chordata > Actinopteri > Siluriformes > Clariidae > Clarias > Clarias macrocephalus. The sequence continues at coordinate 28,707 of JAAGKR010000357.1, forward strand.
CTGTGGTCGAGACAAACACTCCGTGGTGAGAGGCGGAACCAGAGGTCTGCTCGGTCAGCGCGGGCATGGCTCCTTGAGCTGTCAGATCTCGGCGAATAAGGAAATCCCTACCTGCGGATAGCGCCTGGGCCGCGTGAGACATGGAGTACGGGACCGTCGCCGCAGCCTGCACCGGGCCGAAAGCTCCCGTTGGACTGGAGACCACTTCACCGTGGCCTGCGATATGATGATTGTGATGGTGGTGGTGGTGGTGGTGGGGATAATGATGGGCTGGGCTGATTTTGAGGGCCGCCGAGTGCCCCATGGGTTCTGGCCCGAATGGACTCGGCCCCAGGCGGGGTTCCGCCGTGATCTCCCCAGGGTGCGCGTGAGCCATTGAGTGCGCGTGCCCGCCAAACCCCGGGAAGCCTGTCACGCTCTGAGGGGTATGGTGGTGATGATGATGGTGATGGTGGTGAGCCCCTGCCAAGTCAACTAATCTCAGTGCCGTGCTCCGTTTGGAAAACGCAGGGTCCATCACGGGGCTTCCCAACGCATCCACGCTCATTACTCCTAATTTTCTTTTTTAGAATAACTTGACAGCAGGCAAAATAATAATAATAATGATGATGATGACAAATATATTTTAATCGCGGTGGGAAAAAATACAGAACGAGAGAAAAAATTATATATATAAAACTTGCTAAAGTTTAGTTCTTATCTATCTGCCTACATGGGATCCCATTCGGTTGAGAGGCAGCAGCGGGACGCTTTGATAGACTGAATGGAGATTCATGGCAGGCGCTGCAGCCCGCGGAGCTAAACAATCATTCCGCGCTCTAATTGGTCAGAGCTCGGTGATTGACGTCACTTGTGACAGTTTCCAATGTGAAGGAGAAGGAAAAAATGTTTTCTAGTGACAGCAAGCAGCCAAAGCGCCTGCGCCGAGCCTCAGGCAGCGGTTGGCGTGGAAAAAAAAAGACTTTTTTTCTTCTGTTGTTGTTGTTATGCAAAGGCTATTGTACGTATAACTACAATACCTAGAGTTACATCTAAAAAGCAAAGCAATCGTCACGTGACTGGAACGACGATCTATACAGTAGGTTTTTCTGATATTACCAAAGTTGCTTCTGATTTTTTTTTTAGTCGCTTTCAAACTAACCTCATGATCTAACACAGTACTTACAGCTTGCCACTGGTGCTTTATTCCTTTTAATGCGCTTATTCCACCTTGCACAATGTATAGCTTTTCAATTCAACCTCGTAGCATAACCACATTGTAATGAAGAAAATATAAAATAGCAAAAATTTTGCTTAGTTTTTTTGTCAACTGCCCACCCACTTGGCTCTTTCGGGTTCGTAACGGAATCAGAATTGATCTCTCTCTCTCTCTCTCTCTCTCTCTCTCTCCAGAACAAAAAAAGCTCCAGTTATGCGGCGTGTAGTAAAAGAGCTGTTGTTATGATCCGAGGTAATTTAGGTTGTGTCCGAGAGTGGATCATGGGCGCCGGAAGAGGCACTTTATTCAGGAAAACTGTATTGGGGCAGCAAAGCTAAACAGCCAACACATGGCTGCATAAAGCAGCCGAAAACAACTCCTCCTACTTGTGTGTTGGGACTTTATACATATCAAGTTATTTATAAATACTATTATACTATTAAAAGCTATAATATGTTGTATCCTGATATGAACAACAAAACAAAACAATCTCTTTAGTGTAGAGAAACGAATGCTTAAAAACAACAATATATATAGATAGATTCATATATTCAACGTCCTACACAACGTGATTGTGAACGTCATTGGGTGTGTATAAGAAATAGAGGTGGGGGGGGGGGGACACCAAAAGAGTCGAGGGGTCAATGAGTTAGCATTAGATTCATGTCATATGTCTTCATAAGCACTGGGTGGACTCTTGTTATTGTGACTTAATATAGTAAATGTGATAGTAATTAATAAAAATATTTAAAAAATAATATAGACAAACATCAGTGACTATACAGTCTATACGTACGTATATTGTTTATTTAATTAAGCTACATTACAGTTAATGTATTACAGTGTGTGTGTGTGTGTGTGTGTGTGTGTGTGTGTGTGTGTGTGTGTGTGTGTGTGTGTGTGTGTGTGTGTTAGATATATAGAGAGAGAGAGAGAGAGAGAGAGAGAGAGAGAGAGAGAGAGAGAGAGAGAGATGACCCCAAAAGGGTTGAGGGGTCAGACGTTTACCATTAGATTCATGTCACATAGCAGACGCGCAAATCTCCATAAGCACTGGGTGGACTGCTGGAGAGGGAGAATTATACAGATCTCTCGATCACTCACTGATTTGTTCCTCTCCAGGAGATGAGGCCTTTAATGTCTTTTGACATGTCACACCAACATTTCATAACCTCATTGCCAATGTCGCCAAACGTAAACCGGTTTATGTGCTGTTATGGGCACTTATAAGCTTGGAATTATCTCTTTTATGTGCCATGTAAATTTATTTTACCTTTACAGGATTTTAATACAACTTCCTTTAAGACTGTGATGCTGGGTATACCTGATCAAATAATCAAATATAATGAAGATCACGTATCACAGCGTTTTATCTACAGTGTCGAACACCGACCAGTATTTATCCAGTGCTTATTTTGGAACTGTAAAATTTTACCCGCAAAATGCAAAATTCTACATTGACACTCCGAACACACTGCATGATTAGTACTGCAAATAATATTTAATGCCTGTTTAATAATTTATGTAAGTAAATTGCAATTTTCAATTCTACTGGGAACACTCCTGGATTGATCCATCAGACCTTTACTGACAACTCCAGCCCACCTCATGCTAAAAATAAATGAATATCATGTGAAATATGACTCTTAATGAAAATATTAACTACCTCGTCTCAAAATATATTCAGTTCTTGCTGTTGTTTCGTAGATTCCTAATCATAAAATGTATGCATGTGTGGATAAGGAAAGTGAACAAAATAAGAAATTTTTGTATAAAACTTTGAATGCTGAAAGGTGTGTAAACTGGTTTTAAATAGTTTTAGCGACAAAAAAAATCATTTATGTGCAAAAAGCGCAGCGGTTTTATTCATAAGCATTACAAAATAACGGGGTTAATTTCCTGGACTTTTGAGTTATCACTAAAAAGAAACGAAATTTGATCCTACCCTGGTGTATTAATTTTCGCAACTTTTTACACGCGTGCTGGTGCATCATGGTGAAAGGGTTTGCATTCATAGTTCCGACACTATTCACTATAAAATACAATACAATATTTTCTGTTACGATTTTAAAGCTAAAAACCAAATCCACATGCAATTATATGCAACAAGTCATTTTTAATCAAACCATCTCTAGCTGACGTCATTTCCACGAAAAACTCCACTGACCGTTTGGAGCTCAGTAACTTCGACCTTTTGCTTAGCATGGTCCACCTGTTGAAGAGACACTATCCATATTTCTTTCTACAAGAACTCTTTCTTTCTCTCTCTCTCTCTCTCTCTCTCTCTCTCTCTCTCTCTCTCTCTCTCTCTCTCTCTCTGGAATGAGGTGGAAAATGTACAGAGCAGAAGGCTGCAGTCCGGATTTGATTTTCATGGCTCGTATGGCTTTGAACTGCAGCCGCCCGGAGTTTCCTGCAGTGAGAGTGCCGCAAATCCCACTTGATAACTTCGGCAAGCCACATCTTTTTTTCTCTCTCTCTCTTTTTTCTTTGTGCAGGCAACGACCCAGTATTTGGATTTTGGTTTTAGGCTAAATCATGGCCAGAAATGTTATGAAAGTTGTATAAACATACCTTCTAAATATGTGTATAAAATGGCAGTATGTCTCAATGAAGTAGTGTCACAATGTAACATCATAAAACTATAAACTGATTTTGTGAGAAAAAAAAGGCATGTGGATTTATTTAAATTCTTAGTGTTTAAATTATTCTTCTGGAAGTAAAATATTACATTCTGCGCAACTGAGATTATATAATAATTGCACCTGGTAGTAATAATAATAATAATAATAATGATAATAATAATAATAATAATAATAATAATAATAATAATAATAATAATAATAATATGTTTACACTTTGTCCACATGGCCAGCAGATTTGTTTATGCTGAAACGCAGAGAAACTCGCATTCTCTGCCTTTGCATCCCCCAAACTCTGATTTCTTTTTTTTTTCTGAATTTCAGGGTGAAATCAACAGCCACTCTGCCTCCTTACTATATACAATATACCGCAGATTGATGATGTAAACCGACCAATCGCGCCGGCGCTGAGGAAGCTCGCTCTGTTATTTGGTAAAGGTGAATCTTGGTAAAAGGAGGGGTAAGCGAAAAAAATCTTACGCTCACCAATGATCGACCACGCAAGGGGGTCACGTGCAGCCCCCAGATCGGTTCCCCTCCCCTCCCCATTCATCAGGGGTGGACTGTGTGTTGTCTTTTCAATTCATTTATCTGCAGGAATGATTGCGACTATCAGTCCGAAGCAGCTCGACTCGCGGAGGAGGAGGTGAAAAGTTGGGGAAGAAGATAAACCTGCAGAAAGGACAGAGACAACAATAATCGCGCGTGATTTTGCGCGCGCGCATCGTTGGATGAGCTGGACTTGGGGGGAAATATTTTCCCTCTCCACTTAAAAAAAAGTAAATAGAAGTGAACAGGAGACTGGAGTGTGCTTTGGTTGCATTAAGTCGGGAAGAAATAAACTCAGCAGAGACAGTTGTTATAGAGTTGCTGTTGTCTTGTGCGTGATTTCTCTCGGTCTGCTCCTGTTGCGGGCTAAAGATGCTCTTGGACGCGGGAGCGCAGTATCCGGCGATCGGAGTGACTACTTTCGGTTCCTCCAGACATCACTCAGCGGGTGAAGTGGCGGACCGCGAAGTGGCTTTGGGGATCAATCCGTTCGCAGACGGCATGGGTGCGTTCAAAATCAACCACGGCTCCCATGAGCTGGGTACCGCCGGGCAGGCAGCATTCTCATCACAGGCGCCCGCCGGGTACGCGGCCGCGGCCGCCCTGGGACACCACCACCATCACCATCACCACGCGACCCACGTTGGCTCGTACTCCACGGCGGCAGCTGCGGCGTTCAATTCCACGCGGGACTTTCTCTTCCGGAACCGGGGCTTCGGAGACGCGACTGGCGCGCAACATAGCCTGTTTGCCTCAGCCGCCGGGAGCTTCGCGGGCCCGCACGGGCACTCGGACGCCGCCGGGCACCTGCTTTTTCCAGGACTGCACGAGCAAGCGGCGTCACACGCATCGGCCTCGAGTGTGGTGAACGGTCAGATGCGCCTGGGGTTTTCTGGCGACGTGTACGGCCGGGCTGAGCAGTACGGCCACGTGGCGAGCCCCAGGTCCGATCCACACTATGCCTCAACGCAGCTTCATGGCTACGGCCCCGTGAACATGAACATGGCTGCACATCACGGCGCCGGTGCCTTCTTCCGTTACATGAGACAACCGATTAAGCAAGAGCTCATCTGCAAATGGATCGAACCGGAGCAACTCAGCAACCCGAAAAAGTCCTGCAACAAAACTTTCAGCACCATGCACGAGCTCGTCACTCACCTGACCGTGGAGCATGTCGGCGGACCCGAGCAGTCAAATCACGTCTGTTTTTGGGAAGAGTGCTCACGGGAAGGGAAACCGTTCAAGGCCAAATATAAGCTTGTTAACCATATCAGAGTGCATACCGGAGAGAAACCGTTTCCGTGTCCGTTTCCTGGCTGTGGCAAAGTGTTTGCCAGATCAGAAAACCTAAAAATTCACAAGAGGACACACACAGGTAACATGCACTCATTATTATTATTATTATTATTATTATTATTATTATTATTATTATTATTATTATTATTATTGTAGTAAACAAGCAAAACATACCTCAATAATAATAATAATAATAATAATAATAATAATAATAATAATAATAATAATAATAATATCATATGTTGGTTAAGTTTAACTTTTGAATTATTTCTGTAATTTTTTAAAATCTCAGTTTACTCGTTTATATTTACAAGTAATGCATTACTCTTGTCATAGTTGGTCTTTCATATTACATAATAGTTTCGTAGATAAATTCATATTATTTTCATGTAAAGTTGCAGAATGTTTGTTTATCCTTAGAGTAAAATTACAATAATTGTTTTGTTAACTTTAACTGAATTGTTAACGTTTGGCGTTGTAGTTTAAATCCAAGTGTGTACACTTATTAAGTAAAAGAAACAAAACAAAAAAATGACTGTTTTTTTTTTTCTTCGTGTTGTGTTGTAGGTGAAAAACCTTTTAAGTGTGAGTTTGACGGCTGTGACAGGCGGTTTGCTAACAGCAGCGACCGAAAGAAACACATGCACGTCCACACGTCAGATAAACCCTATTTGTGCAAAATGTGCGACAAATCATACACACACCCCAGCTCCCTCCGGAAACACATGAAGGTATGTAAACAAATCTATAATACATTTATTTATGAGCTGCACTTTTTTCTCGTGCATTTCCTCCCGCTTTTATTATTATTTTTCTTTCTCTGTGGTTTTGTCGGTAGAAAGAAAGAAAGAGAGAGAGAGAGAGAGAGAGAGAGAGAGAGAGAGAGAGAGAGAGAGAGAGTATTTGCTAGAATTGCAGGGCAAGGATTAATGAAAGATTCCGCATGCATCCTAGTTTTTTTCCCTGTTAGTTCGTTCTTTGAATATTAAAATGTAAAGTTCCGTAAAAAATGTAAAGAGAAAAAACAAAACATGAATATACAAAATATATACAATATAAATATAAAATATAATATATATATTTTTTCAATTCTCAAGAATTTTCAGACATTTGACGTTGACAGTTTTTTCGTATTTACGTATTTATTTATTTATTTTTTAATTTATTTAGTGTCATACCATAATCCCGTCACAAAGTGTCGTCTCACTACACTGAAGTAGGACCCGAACGTCATAAAAAAAACTATATTTTTCATCACTTTGCTATATTTATAGCCTACTTTTTTTTTTCTCAAATTTCAGGTTCACGAGTCATCGTCTCAGGGCTCGCAGCCATCTCCAGCAGCCAGCTCGGGCTACGAGTCCTCTACTCCTCCTACAATCGTCTCTCCATCCACAGAGAACCAGGGCAGCAGTTCCATATCGCCTTCAGCATCATCCACCGTGCACCACACCACCACCTCCACCCTGGCCTCAAATTTTAACGAATGGTACGTGTAAATATTTTCAACAACAACAACAAAAAAAAAAAGACTGCAGATTTTAGGACTGCTTGGAAATGAAAACAATCAGCCTGTTCACCAGGACTCTTAGAGGAAGACAGAGAAATAAAAATGGAGAACCCCGATTGTTTTCTGGCTATATAGCAGAAAGAAGTGAGTGCATGGACGCGGTGCGAGGCCGACAACTATAGACTAAAGCATCTTTCCCTAATATACATATATTTTATAATTTTCCTTTCCTTTTAATCCTTTTTTTAAATTTTTATTCCTTTTTGTTTTTGTTTTTTTGTTTTTTTTGTTTTTGCCGGGGGGAGGGGGGGAGAGAGACTGCTCACCGGGTATCAGTTGCATGCTACAAGCAGGTCAAAAACCCTGCTTTTTTGTACATAAAGATTCACCTAGTTTAAAATGTAATATTTTTATTTTGTAAATAGTCATAATACAGTTTAAGGGAATTTGTGAAAAAAAATGTGGTCCCTAGATATATGGAAAAATGAGATGGCTTTACGAATATTGCGATGATTTAGTCTTGACTGAAAATGGAGAATGTTATAGTTAATGTGTACCAAATGTGAATTACTCAGTATTATACCGTCTACACGTTTACCTAACCGACTATTAGTATTAATGTGCTTTTGTATCCAGTGCAACATTTTCGTCTAAGTCCAGTCTGAGTAGCACAATTGTTGTTATTTAATGTCATGTCGATAAATTGTGTAGTGAAAGCCTGAATCGTGTCAATCTTGTTTATGTATAAGTGATATAAAATATATAAAAAAAATAACTGTCTATTGCAATGCCACTTTGCAGGAAATGATGACCTGTACTACGGTTCAGTTTTCCATATTTATCCGCATGTAAAGGATCCGGTTAACTCATGTTATAGACATATAGGCCTTATCGGTATTTATGCAGAAATGCGTTTGGTAGGGTATGTAAAATTTAGTTTTCCAAATAATGTTTGGTTACAATTTCGTACAATATTAAAGGATTAAACATACAACATTCAATATGCCTTCAATATTTTTGTTTTCTCAAACACGTGCACTTAAAATAAAAAGGAAACATAAGACCTATTGAAATGCGCAATTAATAAATAATTAATAAATAAAGGATTTTAGTGTTAACAGGACAAAACTATTATTATTATTATTATTATTATTATTATTATTATTATTATTATTATTAAATGTCATTGGTTTTAAATATCGTGAAACAGCCATATAAATGTGAAATAACAATTTAACCCTTAACACCGAAATCCCAAACTACAAATAATTCCTCTGAAACTCATTCAAACAATTCAGTCCAGGACACAATGTAAGCTGTCTCTAGTCTTCTCAGTACTCGAACGTAATTGCATCAACTCGCATCGCCCATTCTTTATTTCCATCACTTAATTCAGCAAGACGAATTTTTTTCTAAGTAATTGCATTTTCTGTTACTATTTCAGTGTAAGCATGATTCGATTGACTCCCCAGTGTCGCGTTCACATTTAAACCAAAACGACAAGACGTGACGAATTTTATTTTATTTTGAGTATCAACGTGGCCTCTGCTAATTTGCTGACGTCGCTTAATTGTTTTGTCTAATTATGCCCTGATCCAATAGTTTTGCAGAATGTGTGTGTGTGTGTGTGTGTGTGTGTGTGTGTGTGTGTGTGTGTGTGTGTGTGGGAAAGAAGGGGGGGGGGGGGGTGTTGCACTTAAAGCCAGAAGTCTGGGAGAGTCAGCGCTATGGGCTTTTGTTCCTCACTGCTTTGCTTGCTTTGCGTGCTTGAGCGCCCCATTAGGCAGAAATCACATCAAATAGACGACTCCAACTTCAGCATGCAAAGAAAAATTATAATAATGATCAAAAATAATCTTAACCTTAGGCCCGAGCGTGAAATTGAAACGTTTATTAATATTAGGTTGATATTTAGTTTAGGGTGTAAAACGTAAAAGAAACGAAGGGCTCTCGGGTGCAAAATAAACTCTGAATAAATACACAACTAAAAATTTAAGGTGTGAAAATTAAAATTTTATTTCTTTTACATCTATATATAATTGAAGCATTTTACATTTGTTTTGGGCGTTTGAACATATTTTTTTTTCACTGGGATTTGATTTAGATAATAAAATCGTCTAATTTAATTCTAAAATCATGCCTAATAAATTACCACCATCTTTGTCCAATTGAACGTTCACAATGCCTCACACCCCAAGTGAAATTTTAGAGAGCTACCAAGGGTTTAGTTTAGTTGTGTCTATCTTGACGTATATGCCCCATCTAGGTGATAATTTATAAACGACTGTTTTTTGTTTTTGCTGTGCCGTGTCCAAAATGTTCTTAATGCACACTTGAATGCCATGCAGTGTTCACAACCATCTCCCATAAGAATGTGCACATTCCTGCAAAGTAAGGACGACAGAAGAGAGTGGTGCAACAACAACAACAACAAAAAAAACTAATTTGTAAAAAATGCATTGGAAGGCTACGAGAAACCGTAATAACGAATACGGTACAATTGCATGATGTCTGAGGTGATTTTTTCCCCCACTCCCAATAACATTCATATTCTCTTTTTCACGGGTTATTAGGTCTTGAGATGTGTGAGTGATGGTAATAAAATGAATTGTTCGACTCTATTTAACATTCTACATCTATTCTAAGGTTCTGGTACATTTTCATTCATGCACCGTTAGACTAGCTATAAAAAAGTGTTATGTATTGATCTATACAACGAAGTACGCGCGCGTGTGTGGAAGCTATGCTTCCCATTTCTCTATTATTGGCAGCGTTCAAATAACATTTTTATTTTGTTCGCTCAGTATTAAGCATCAGTTACACACACTATTTTACGGAGAAAAGGCAACGTGTAGACTAACCATACACCCAATTTTTTTTTTTTTTTAGTAAAATAACGCATTATTTTATAATAATGAAAATCATCAAACATAACTATTTTAATTATTATTATTATTATTATTATTATTATTATTATTATTATTATTATTATTATTATTATTATTATTCTCCTCACATTAACACACCACTTCTCAGGTGTAAGGTTTACAACATGATATTGAATTAGCATTATAAACATTTAAACCTTTGATTTTTCAATTTATGTTTGGATGTTGTAGGTTATATGGCAGGTCGCTTTTCGATTTTAAGAAAGAGATACTATGCATTAAGTGATTCCCAACGCTCTTTTAGAGCTCGCGCAATATAGCCTTGGTTTATAGTAACATATCTATAGTCGACAATGATGAACCGCAAAATTGCTTATGTTTTTGTGGAAAACAACAACAACAACAACAACAACAACAACAAAAAGACCAAACTGTGTCCAAACACCTATCCAAAAATCATATACGCATAACAGTGAGGTACTGCGACTTTCAAGACATTTACGCTTCACAAATATGCATGCGAAATATTTCAACGATTTAGAATTATCATTAGAATTATTTCAACTCGAGTTTAGAGGTTTAACTCTACCTATTACCTCGAGCTAGTTATTTTTCCCATTAGTTGAAGCAATCTGTTTTGTGTTTGTGTTTGTGTGGTGCGTGTGTGTGTGTGTGTGTGTGTGTGTGTGTGTGAGGGAGGGGGGGTGAGGGGGGGGGGCTTTCTATCGAAGAAGCTATTACAACTCGAGCCCAGTTCATGCGGTTAGCACACAGTCAGTGTTGACTTCCCAACATGGCTGCAGTTAATGTTAGTAATGTGAGCACAGGAGAGAGAGAGAGAGAGAGAGAGAGAGAGAGAGAGAGAGAGAGAGAGATGCAAGATGTCACTTCATAATGTACATGCCTCAAGTTCCATTTATGCACGGCGCTGCCTAATAAACTTCAACTTATTCTTAAAGTTTGAGAAAAAAATTATCTGAAATTTGAAGTTGCATTTGATTATTGAAAAAAAAAACTTTGAGGTAATATAGTAAGGCATCAATTCTAAACAAATCCACTCTAGAAACCAACAATAACTAAACATTATATAGTAGTTTTGTTCTGAGTGGGAATGTAACACTTTTAGAACATGTGCTATCATGGTAATAAATAACTTTTTAATGGATACATTCATATTATACATTTATTAACACTTTTTGTAATGTTTTGCCTCATTATACATGACCACTGGAACAAAAACGGACAAATAAATGAACAGATATAAGGAAAGAAAACAAATGAGCAAGGTACAGTGGCTTTTTAAAAGCAGGATTCACCCCACTAAAAATTTAAAGCTAGCTGGCATTTCTGGCATCTTGCTTGTACATGACCTTTGGCTGACACCAGGCCTGTCTGCTTGATATGTGTGTGCGCTTTTACCACACTTGCCAAATAATTTTAAAAATGTCACCAACGTGCATTCACCTATTTATTTTCACTTTACAAAGAAGTGCAGAGCTTGTTGAAAAAAAAAAGTCTTAATTTCTGCATGTAAGAGAATTTAGAGAGATTCTTTAATTATTCAAATATTCATAGCAGGAAGAAAAGTGGTGTGGGAATACAGAGCAAATATTACAGTTTGAAATTAGTGGTATGAAGAATAAGCAATGAATGTTGCTTTTTAATTGAATAAATCCATATTAAATGCTGCTTTGAAGCCAGAGCAGAATGCTAGGATAGGTAGCAAAATCAACTACAAATCAGCAATACAATCAATTGAAATGAAATGAAATGCAAAAATATAATACCCTAGCTTATTTAACATCTATAAAATATTAATAATAAATCTTTTTTGTTTGTTTGCTTTCATTCTCCATGACAACCCTTCAGTCCACACTGTTAAAGAAAGAGCCGTCAACTAACATGAGTCATAAGGGTTTTATATGACCTCTCCAGCATCAGTCGTGTCATTATGCTTGGACCACAGAAGATTGGTGAAGGCACTCACAAGTGTGTGTTGTCATGTTCCCTTGACAGTGTTGCTAAATGGGGTCATTCCAATTAGTTGTTTGTGACAGGAGTGTAGACTTCTTGCAGGGATGCTCACACTATATGTTGTCATGTCAGGGGATTGGAAACCTACACATCCCTATGCCCTTATCCAGAAAACATGTGCCTTGTGCATATTCACATTTGTGTCTCTGTGAATAAGGTTTTTGCACACATTAGTAGATTGAATTATATCATAATATATAAATATGATCCAATTTAGATTATTGTTTATTTCCTCTGTTAGAAGTGAGACAGATGCCTGACCCTTCCATCTATACTGAGTGTGATGATACTCTCAGTTGTGGGAAGCAAAATGAATATGAATACCATATTATTACATATTGCATTTCTTTACCTGTTCTTTCATCAGAAGCGAGCTCTATAAAGACAAATATTTCTCTCATGCCATCTCATTACGTCAGACGGTATTTTATTTACCCGTCACAGATGAGGCAGCTTGTGGACATCTGCTCTTTTAATTGCATCTCATCAGTATAATAAATGATAAAATCTGGAGGTGAAGCAGTAGATTGGAACACTCAGATAATGGCACTTCAAATAGTGCCTGGAATGGTTATTTGTTAGGGGAGTAATTTGTAAACTTAATGCACTTTATAAAAACAGCATGTTTCGTGTCTTTGTGTGCTTCACTGGACAAACATTAGTATGAATTTATAAGAAATGCATGGGCAAATCCCTGGGATCCAGATTAACAAATACATTTAGTATGTCTTGTTTGCCCCTTCTTTTTTTTTTTTTACCAGCCTTTGTTTCAGGGCATCAGACGATTTTACATCACACACTTAGCATCCTTTACAAGCATACTGTGACTACATGAAGCACGTTTTCCCCCCATCACAGGTGATGTAATAAAACTAACAGAAAGCAACTGCTCCACTATTAATTCAGAAACCCTATTTTATGTGCAATAACATGGTGTCAGACATGCAAGAAAGTTTTTTTAAGCTCTTGATTAGAACTGAACACAGAGAACTAATTAAAATATGCCGTAAACAATTCGCCCAATTAACATAATCACTGACCTCATTAATATCGTGCACTGAACCATAGAAGAGAAAGGTTTTTGTTTTATAATTAGACACTGAAGATTTGTTTACAACTCCAAAAAAAAAAGTGCTGATTTCATCATCAGACATGCTTCTACATCAAAACCTCCATTGCAGAGCAAATATTTAGACTGTGTTTAAAGAGATATTAATTAACATCTTGTTTTGATGGACAATTTGTGATCACTAGATTAGCAGGAATCATTCTTGTTGTCCATTGAGGTTCATTGAAACTAATGTTTTGTTTAATGTAAAAGTAAAAAAAAACATTACTTGATTTCGATCTCCTCACAAAAAAAAAAAAAAAAAAAATCTGATATAGGCATATGTGTCTATATGTGTATGTCACTCTCTGCCAGAACCATAGAGTTTCTTCCTCATAACAGTTCTACATTGATCTAGTGTATGCTCACATCAAGTGGAATGGATACATTCTTTTTTGTTCAATCACATGCTATGTCTCTCAGCCTTAATTGAAATGCATGGGTAATTATGATCTGTGCCATCAAGTGATTTAATTTACCAGCCCATACTGAAATGAGATACATCGAGGACACCAGGAAAACCCTTAGCTGGGTAAAAAAGCCTAAATTCCAGCAGATTTTTGTTTACTATTTTGGCCCATAATTAGAAATTTGTATAAGGTAAATAAATAATTTATTTACAGTAGAGTCTTTAAAAATGTATTGATTGTGAGTGAAAAGTTGTAATGTTGTATCATAGCATATGCATAATTTAAATGAAGGTGGTGTTGGTGAAAACAAACAAACAAACAAACAAACAAACAAACAAACAAACAAAAAACTAAGCAAGTTTAATGTAACTCTTTTACTGTAGCACTGAATCTGACTGATCAGATGGTACTGATACATTTTCTATAAAAGCAGCTCTGACAATATTTGCAGGTGAAATTCAAATCATAGGTAACCATAATGTTGTAAAACATTATCGTTTCTATGGTAACAGCCAAGTCAAAGAGACTATTATGGTGGGCGCGCCACCACAAGATCTTCAGGAGATAGGACATTTTGTCTTCCCAGTCTTTGAAATAAAGTGAAAGGAGTGATTGTTTAGAGGTGCTACAATATATGTGACAACAAAAGGCAACAACATATTTTGCTGAAGCTAGAAGGTTTACAAGGTCTGCATTAATCCTTCAACTATCTGAGACCAAACACCTTAAATATAAAATAAATTTATTATGCAGTGGTTTACTTGGTTTTGTTGTGATAACGTATTATAAACACTATCAATATTGCACCAGGTTGACAATTTATAATGCATAGCTATAAAGTGAAATAGATTTCCCTAAATGATTATAATTATCATATTTGTGCATTATAACATATTCGAGAGTGTAGCGTTTCTCATGAATGCATTACAACATGGTACGATTCTGTTCTTTTTTTAAAATATAAATAATGTATTCATATAAATTTATAAATATGATACCCTATACTGACCGATGAAGTTCTTTTCCATAAAGAATATGTATGAACATAATAACTTATTATTGCCTGCAGTAGCAGTATTTATAATGAGTTTTTATGTTTAAATTATGTGGTGCTATAAAGACACAAATGCTTTTTTCTAAAGTGAAATAAAATCTTCTCCAGGATTCCCTGGTTCATTGATAATCTCCCTGGCTTCTTCCTATAGAAAACAAGTTGGGAATGTGGCTTCTTTGTTATCAATGGTAATACATTATGTTATTTCCATTGCTTAACCATCCCTAATGCATAATAAAGACATTAAAGGTAAAATATTTTTTATAAAGAAGTATCAATGTGTATAATGTGTTATGACATCATTATGACATGATATTCATAGAAAGTGTTACTGATTTTTTTTTTCCTACAAATTTGAAATTATGCTCTCACAAGTTTCAAAATCTACCACATTTCCGATGTATCCTGATATTTCTTGCCATGCCATGCACTCACATGATGTTTTAATGGACAATATTCATCACAGTGGACATCTTTAAAAAAAACATGGAGGAAACAAAGGGGAATTGGTTCACAATGAAGATCGCAGAACAGAAATATAGCCACAGAATATCTGTTATGATTAACTGAAATTTTTTTTTAACATAGACATCAACAAACCCCAAACTCATTCTTTCTTTCTTTCACATATACTAAGAGCTTTTTGGCCTTGAGAACATGTTCTTTGAGACATCATTATAGAGCTATTAAATCCCCATGATGATTTGAACAGTGTTGTTAGCAGTGCATTGTTCTCAAATAAAACACAGCACAAGAAATATCTGTAACCAATATAACAACATTTTGTTAGTTAAGTGGAGATTTAGGATTAGATTCCTTCATACTACATGTGCATGTTTAATAATGACACAGATAAAAATGTACAATTATCAATGTTGTCTATTAATAATTCATGAAAGGAAAACGTTTATATTGCTTTTTATAGCAGTCACTATGTTTTTGCCCACATGGTACAACATAGACTGCAGTAAACATTATTCCTGAATATGAATGGGACTATGAAGACTACCCCAAAATTTGGAAAACATAAGGAGCATTAGCAGTCCGTATTCGGCAACCAGAGCATGATTGATAATTATCGTCCCAGAATGCTCTGGCTTGGTCCAGGTGGCAGCCATTTTTTATGTTTCTTTCTCTTTGCTCTAATTAATTACTAATTGTTTTTAGCACCTGCACTGGCAGAGCAGGGCCATATTTTTAAAAGACATTTTTAGAAGTGTTGCCTTACACCAGAAAACCAGAAGTAATTTAGGACATAAACTGCTATTCTCACACTAACCTGACCTCAAAACAGTCACTGTATTATTAATGTGTGTTTTATAAGTTTAAATGGCTATGTCACATGGTTAATGATAGCAATTTTGAATGCTAATAAAGTTAATTCTTGCCAAACCGTGGAAAAATGTATAAAAGAAAACAAACAAATGCTTTGTGGGTAAGATGCACAAATTCAGACGTCTGGGGGAAGAGTGCATGTCGCCTCACCACAGCATGAGACAGTATGTGTCTTTCCATCAGCATCTGTCTTTGGAAGAAAACAAAATCTGCCCTTCACCAATGACGACGGGAGTCCCTGTTGTTTGATTCGAGTCCATCACGTTATTGATTCTCTGACGGCTCTGAACGAATTCGAGAGAAGCAGCCTGGCAGATCAGCCTACTACATATGTCCACTTTAACATTATATATATATATAGATATATATATAGATATATAGATATAGATATAAATTTTTTCAGTTCTTTGCTTGAGAACTTGCGACTTGGGGGGACATATACAAGATGGACCAAATCCATGCCAGGAATTTGGTCCAGGAACTTTTCCAGCTGGCTGTGGTGAAAAGCCAGGGCTTCTTTCATAATCTCTGAAGGACAGCTGGGTCATGCAGCCACGTGTATTGCTCTTGCTGGATCACTTCACTGTGTTTTACTGAGCAGGAAATTCCCCACCTAACCAAAGTGCACTGAATCACCCCATGATAAACTAGTGCTGTAGTGAGTATTAGACTGGCCACAAGCTTGCCGATATGTCTCTTTGCAGAGAATGGTAAGAGCAAGGTCACAGCATTCGCTGGGGAAATGAATATGTGGAACTTTTACAAGACTTGAGAAACATTTGTTATGCAGAACAGTAACAAGGGATCTTACTTGGCTGTAAAGAACTATAAACATAAAGCTGAGAAATATTTGCAGATGCTGATAGATGATAGATAGATGATAAATAAAATAAATTCCCCCAAACTTACAAGAACATACAAAAACATAAGTGCTATGATATGATTTAATACAAGTCAGACTACGACAGCACTCTAAGTATTTGGTGTTCCTTTATAGGAAGATAATTAATGACGGTATTGACAGGTTGAGTAATGACAGAGTATTTCACTTGAAATGAAATTCTTCCTGAAACAGCACATCACACCCTGAACTTTTTAATTCCTCTAACACCACAGCAATTTACCAATGATATTTTTTTATGTAATAAAAAAATAAAAAGGTAGATGTTTATCCACATTCACAGATGATGATGACGATGATGACAACGATGATGATGATGATGATGATGATGATTATTATTATTATTATTATTATTATTATTATTATTATTATTATTATTATTAATAGTAATAGTAATAATAAATATTTGACAGGAAAAAACTGTGACAAGCTCAGAGTATGACATCACAGTCACCAATGGAGCAAAGGTACAGACTCAACATACAAGCCCCATCTGTGACAGAATCGTCACTGACTCTACCCCTAAGTAACTATGAAATCACAGTATAGGGTCTGTATATAAAAAGCCTGCATGTAAGTCCAGAGACCGCAGTCAGTAACATGTGAGACAGGGACTTGCATCGGCTACAGCCTAGAGTTTAGTTTACTATTTTGCATATGTACATCGTAATAAATATCATTATTAAATTTCTCCAATTAAAGCATTATGCAAATATGTAAATTGATTAAAATTCATTGTGAAGGTATACCATGGCCCACTATAAGTACTATTATGTGTGTGTGTGTGTGTGTGTGTGTGTGTGTGTGTGTGTGTGTGTGTGTGTGTGTGTGTGTGTGTGTGTGTGTGTGTTATAATTAATTATACCTATAAGCTTGATAGAAGTTGTTAATCAAGTTCTTGATGTCTCTTACATTATAGCAAATACAAGCACTAAAAGAAAAAAAAAACTGAAAAACTGAAAAGGCAGCTTGTCATGGTAATGTTGCCAATAAACTGTCAAATTATTATCACTGGTGACTCTTTCCATAGCTGTCAAATAAACCTTTGTATATTCATAAAATGACTTGACCATTCATTCAATCAATCAATCTTTTTATAGAATTTTTGTTAAATTACATTTTAATAGAATTATCTTCCATATAGACCCCTCAAAATTCTTCTTATTATAGGAAAATGATAATATATTAGATCAAGTGCATTTAAAAACACCTGTGATTTGCCTTTTAGAGCCAGAAATGCACTCTGATCAACTGTTATTGTAAACCTAGTAGATACACTGTCTAGCCAAAAAAAAAAAAAAAGTCACACTTTATATTTTATTCAATCACTTTTAGCTTTGATTATAGGAAACAAAATATGCTGGCCAGTTTGTGTGTGGAAATGATTTCTCATGCTCCCAGAATCACTCTTTCACACTATGAGTCCTGGACTTTCTATGAGTCATTCAGTAAATTCAGGTCATTGGCTGACTTTATTTTATTGTGACATAATGTTGCTGAGTCTCGACCTGAGCAACTGAAGCAGCCCCAGATCATAACATTGCCTTCTGAGGCTTGTACAGTGGACACTATGCATGATGGGTGCATCGTTTCATGTGCTCCCCTTCCTACCCTGACACACACATCACTCTGGAATAGGTTCAATCTGCACTCATCAGACCACGTGACCCTTTTCCATTGCTCCAAAGTCCATTTTTTATGCTCCTTAGCAAATTAAAACCTTTTATTCTGATTAGTCTCACTAACAAGTGGTTTTCTTATGGACACACAGTTGTTTAGTCCCAATCCTGTGAGTTTTTCATCATATTGTGTGTGTGTATGGAAATGCTCTTACTTTCACTATTACACATGCAACCATGCAACTTCGCCAAGTGTTAAAGTGATGTCCATTTTTTTCAACCACATTTCTTCCGCAAAGTTAATGGTTAAGCACTGTCCTTCCAGGTTTTGATAATGTGTTGAAGCATTCTTAACCCAGTTCCAGTAATTTCAATAAGATTCATATTTCGAATCTTTCTTTGCTTGATGCAGCCCAATAATTTTTGTAATTGAATAATTTGGAGATGGCAACTTTTTCGACAGAGCCAGTTTAGATTTGATTAAAACAATTTTTTAATGTAATGTGATTTAGATTTAAAACAGGTGATGGGCAGGTCATGCTAGGATCTGAAATCTCCAATGTTTTTTTTTTTTATATTATTGTTGAAGTTTTACCATGAGCCTCCTTTCCACCAGATTTTAGTTCATGTCTGATGCTGGTTCAGTAGCAAACCTCCTAAGAACTGGCTTCTATGGGCAAGAGAATCACGTCATTATGTCACTGTATATGTGTACATCTCTACTTTACCAGAAATGTTAGCGGCAAAGCTAATAGGGGGGGAAAAAAATAAATAAATGCAAGCGTTAAAAAAAACATGCTATCAGCAAGCACAACAACAACAATGGCAGACTTCAACAAGGCTTTGTGAGCATTTCTCCTGGCTTTATCATCACTAGAAAGATTTGGGGCTGCCCTTTGCATAGAGTCAAGATGGTGGTTACAAACCTGTAGTTTGATGATAATCCCGCCCCCAGCTCCTGATATAAACGGTAATATTGGTTCCACCATAGAACCGGTTTGAAAACACAGAACTGGTTTGAAATTGGGCACTGGCCCTTGGTGTTAATGGTCACCACATGTCTCTGTTGCTTTCCTAAGAGTTCTTCGGTTTTGTCCCATCTCTTAAAAACATGATGATAGGTTGATTACCTGAAAGCTTGTACATGTGAATGGGAATAAACTGGTATTATTTCTAATATTTGTTATTCCTGCCTATGTTAACAACTTCTGTTTTTTTTTTTTGTTTTGTTTTGTTTTGTTTTGTTTTGTTTTTTTAGGATA
The DNA here is from genome assembly GCA_011419295.1 of Clarias macrocephalus. Taxonomy (NCBI): domain Eukaryota; kingdom Metazoa; phylum Chordata; class Actinopteri; order Siluriformes; family Clariidae; genus Clarias; species Clarias macrocephalus. The sequence goes on from JAAGKR010000357.1 coordinate 48,513, forward strand.
TCTAAAAAAAATATGTCCACCAAAACCCTGAACTAGATGTGGTTATTGACAGTCAACTTTTGTGAAAGAGACATGTTCAATTCAGATACTTTTTGTCCAATGTGGACTTTGACTTTAGGTTGCAGCAGCTCTAATGCAGTAAGTCATGGTTTGATGTACATAATACAAACGACTGAAGTCAACAACGACACAGCTTATCACGCATGTATTTAAAATAACTAATTAATTATGGAATATGGATCAAAATTCTATTTCAAAAATCGGGGCTGTCACATTCCGGTTAATTTTAGAGCAGACACCTGCACCAGAGCTTTGAGAAAATGTTGTTCAGCTCCAAATACTTCATCAGAGGCAGCAGCTTGTGTTTGTGAAGAGTTCATGAACAGTTTAGCAGCTTCCACATGCATGACTGCCTCATCTGGAAAGAAAATAAAAGTCACAATGTGTCGTCTGACTCGTTTCGATTCAGGATGGCACAAGAGCAATGGGTGTTTATATTAAATGTTTAATAAATTATTTAAAAGGATAATGCTAATGTGGTTATTCATCATACCGTTTCATCTATAAAAGGTTGAACTGTGTGGTACATGAATGGCATAGTGTAGACAGAAGGAAACGCAAGCACGACTTTCAATTTTAAAGCCTTAGTGTTAGGAATAATATGAAAAAAAAAAACAGTTAAGTGTATACAACACATCAGCTTAATTGCAATTTTTGATCTCAGGTCCATCTTACAAAATAAGCAAACTTCTTTATTTAAAACTTTTTTTTATTTTTTTTATTTATAACTTACTTGATAATCACATTCAGATTCTTTGGTATCAAAACATTTCTTGATGTGCTTGGTGACACCTGGACATGTGATATATGATCATTGGAAAATGACCTTTTATTTTATTGTAGGAAAGAATGTGCATTTAGGAATGATTTCTGATGTATATCAGCAATTTTCTCCTACCAAATCAAATGACCATGGAAACATCATGGAAGCATCATAGAAACAAGTGAGGATTTACAGCCTAGCAAATGTTTTCCCTTCCATTTCCCCTTGCTAGTGCATGCCACCATATCAAATTCTCTTCACTTCCAGTAGTGGAAAATATAGTGGATTTCACACACACACACACACACACACACACACACACACACACACACACACACACACACACACACGCACACACACAGTTGTTACTTCATGAAGTCATAAATTACTCAATTAAAATAAGTAGAAAAGAGAAAATGGTTGGTTGGTGTGTTTGTTTTTTAATGAATTCAAATGTTAATCGAAATGTTAGATATCTGCTTTAAAAAATAAAAAAAATCGTGTCTTTTTTTTTTGAAAAAGTATTAAAAAAAGAAATATACTCTGCATGTGAGTATCTACTTAATAATATCATCAATGCTCTTGAATGTGGTTGTGGGTTATTAATAGAAACTCAAGTGCAGAATACCATCCTGTAAAGGCTGTGACAGGAAGACATTCCTTCATGTTTTGGTGTCAGTAACTCATAAATATCTTGCCATGCTATAATTTAATGACTTTATAAGCTATAAATCAAACAGCGTACCACACAGAGGGTAAATGTACCTCATTTAAACATTGAAAATACCTCTACAATATGGCCCTATTAGGATACTGGAGTACATCTGAACCAAACAGTTGGATATAAATTGCATTTTATATTAAATTTGATTCAACTCATATTTGCACTTGCTGTTTCTTTATTTTACAGTGATTATGAATACATCTACATGTCAGATGTTCAATAATCATTCCATTGTGGGACATTTCACAACCCAACAAATGGCAAGAGAGTGAAGCAGAGGAGAGGAGTTTTTTTCTTTTTTTTTCTTTCATAAATTAAATAAACGTGAGTCTCCGGAGCCCTGGGGTGCATGTTCTGTGGGAATGAGATTAAGCAAGACTCCCCAGGTTATGCTATCTGCATTTTTATACATTTATACAATTACATGAGATTGGTGAAGCGCAATGTGGACTTACTTTGTTCAAATAGAATTTAATTTGCATTGTCAAAAAAAAAAAAAAAAAAAAACCATCCAGGCCTTTGAATGAGTCTAAGTAAATTACAATGGGAGTTGATTATGGCAACTGTAGAGTGATCTATTAGTACTTTATGAGTGGGAGGGAATTATATTTTAGGCTCAGTCATGTCATTGGGTATAATATAATAGTCAGATGAATGTCATGGCCAGTGTTCTGCACAAAAGTTTTTGTTCAGTAAATTTATAAATTAATGCCTTCTTCCGAACCAGAATAACACTTCATCAGATGCAAATTAGTGGAAATCTAAAAATGTGCTCTTTACAGTATCCAGGATGTACTCAGAAATATTTCAGAAAGACAAAAATTTAGTTGACGTTATTTTTCCACCTTGTGTTTCTTGTCCAAATGTCTAAATGGAGACTGAATATTGGATGTAGCAAGTTTTTATTTCCTGTATGAGGTAGCATGTTCAGAGAGGTGTAGTTATTTATATCATCACACAGCGTACGCTCTTTCAAATTATCCTACAGTATGACATATCAGGTCAGAACACTCTGGTACGGAATATACACAGGAAGAGACTATGCATAATAAAAAGTAAAGGGAAAGCAAATGATTCCACAAGTGTTCTTATTTAGAGTGTGTATTTAGAGTAAATTTGATTACTAAGAAAAGTTGTGCCTTTCCAGGGAAACAATCTCAGATAATGAGAGGTGAAGCAGAGTTACTGTTACCATGCTGAAGCTGATTATTTCCCTATAATAGAACGTCTATAGTTTTGGTAGCCAAGAATTGGTCCACCAAGGCTGCTGCTTTCGACTTTCACCCAATCAGAAATGCACTGGACCCTCATTTTTCCTCCTGCAGGTGGTGGGCCCACAGAAAGCTGGTCCCATGATGCTCTTTTGAGCTGAGGCTGGTTGGCCTGACCACAAGGTGCATGAGGAAGAGCGTCCCCCCAAGGCCTGGCTCCAGGCAAAGGCTTGGTTTGCTCTGTTCCAGGTGAGGCTACTGGAGCCATTGAAATATCTTTCATAAGGGTCTATGAGTCACTCTTAGTCAATCCCCTCACCAGATTGCTTAGGGAGACACTACAAGGGGCTATTTGCTCCTGAAACCATAGCACATTGAGGTGGCAATGCAATGGAGAAAACCCAGGACTAGATGGAGAGATATCATCTCTTGGCTGGTGTGACAGTAGATGGGCATCCCCATGCATTAACTGGTGGAGGTCGCAAGGGAGAGGGAAGTCTGGGCGTCTCTTCTCAGGCTGATGCACCCATGACCTGGATAAGCGGTAGAAAATGACTGGATTGATGAATGCATGACTATACCGCTTTTTAGATGACAGCAATTGACACAGAACTACAATCATAATGCAAGAGCATGTGATACCTTTGTCCATTTATTGGTTATATTTTTAACTTTTTGTTCATACATTTGACATTTTATTAGGTCATAGTCGCATTTAAAGTTCTACCAGCTATAAACAATAACTATACTTTTTTTTTTTTCCTGTCCCGAAGTTAGTAAGATTATTATTTAAAGAAATAAGGTTGCAGTAGTTGTAGCAAGTTGTGGTTTGATGTGATACAATGAACTGAAGCAAACGATGACAATGTTTCTTATGCGTGTATTTAAAATCTAACACCATCGCTATGGAATTTGAATAAAAATTCTATTTCAAAATTAGGAGTTGCCGTATTCTGGTTAATCTTAGAGCAGACACCTGCACCAGTGCTGCAACAAAATGTTTTTCAACTTCGAATACTTCATCAGAGGCAGCAGCTTGTGTTTGTGAAAAGTTCATGAACAGTTTAACAGCTTCCACATGCATGACTGCCTCATCAGGAAGAAAAATATAAGTCACAATGTGTCGTCTGACTCGTTTCTATTCACGATGGCACAAGAACAATGAGTGTTTATATTAAATGTTTAAGAAATTATTCAAAGGAATTCGACTAATGTGGTTATTCATCAAACCTTTTGATGGCTATAGTTGTATTGTATGGTCGTAACCATATCTGTGAAATCAGGTTAGTGTGTAGTATGTTAGGAAATGTTAGTAAGTGATTTCTAATAAATGACCAAACAAAGACAACATGCAAGGATACCTAGCATTAGCGTTAGAAATAGCATGGGCAAAAAAATGATACGTTATAAAATAAATATTACATAAACATACAAACATAAATATTTACATTACACATACATAGAAAATAAACACACACACACACTCACTCATCGATTCTATCCTGTATTCAGGGTCATGGGGGGCCTGAAGCCTATCCCAGGAGACTTAGGGCATGAGGTGGGGTACACCCTGGACAGAGTGCCAATCCATTGCACACACACTACGGGCAATAAGGGAACACCAATTAGTCTAATAAGCATGTCTCTGGGCTGTAGGAGGAAACTGGAGTACCACACACTATGCACATGTAGAGGCAGGAATCAAACCTGGCCAGGAATCAATCCCAGACTCTGGAGGTGCTAACTACTTTGCCATATATACATGTACATGGTGTGTGTGTGTGTGTGTGTGTGTGTGTGTGTGTGTGTGTGTGTGTGTGTGTGTGTGTGTGTGTGTGTGTGTGTGTGTGTGTGTGTGTGTGTGAGTGAATGTGGTTCATGATGGCAAACAACAACTACTCTTTTTCAGAAAATAATAATTAAGAATAATCTAACAAAAACTGGTCATAGTGATGCCAAGAAACTCTGACATTCCATAAATAGATTATTTCCATCAATGTCTTCTTTGAAAAAAAAAATTCTTCTTTATTAATAACATGTTTTTTGTCAACAATACAAACCCCTGTAAATAATCTGTTACTATGGAAATGATAAAATACCATAGCATTTGAATTACCCATGATTTACATGACAGCGGGAGCCATTGCCAAAACTGCCATTATAGAAAATTAATCAGAATTCCTTAGAATTACAGCCTCTCCCCAACAAATTAATATTGGCAACCTGTTCCTTAGGTGAAGCTAAAACATGGCACACATAATGTAACAGTAATATGGATGAGACCACACACTACACAACTGGATTCTTGTCATCACTTCTACATGCCAAAGTCAATTTTTGCTCTCAGCGTGCTCCTCTCCTGACCTGAGACTCCTGACAATCCCATCAACTGCATGTGGAAGCGGAATATAGTCCGTCATCGCTGACAGAACCTTCTCCTTCTCCATAGGACTTCCCATGTGATTTTTTTAATAACACATCACACTTTAAGATATTGGCAAAGTAATATTTATGGCTAGAAGTTAATTATGTTTGAGTAATTAATGCACATCTGCAAACATTTTGAGTGATTATGGAGAGCACGTTTACCAGCAGGGTTTTACATCAATTACTCATCAACAGTCCCACTGCCTCTTACAACACCCCCCCCCCCCCCCCCCACCACCACCACCACCACCACCACCACCACATCAGTGTGTGAGAGCTCTTGGCAAAGACACAGCAATCTGGCTCTCCTACCCACCTGACTTTATTCTCATTAAAGCTTTATATATTCCCACACCTCACACAGTACCGCTATGTCCCATTATTCAGACAACCTAAAATAAATTAAGAATAAATAAATAAATGCAAAAAGGCACCACTTGCTCACCTTCCACTAGAGAATGCTTTGCCAATACTAAGGACGCTGCTGGATCAGTGTGTGTTTATTTATGTCCCATGTGTTATATTTTCATTAGGTCACCAACAGAATCTATATTCAGCAGGGCATAGCTGAAGTTCCTTGGCCACGCAGTGCATCATAAACTCACTCGCCACGGAGGTTGCCAGAGCCTCAAATCAAGTTCCAGATTGAGTGAAGACAGTATTACAGTTAAGCTCAACGCTGCAGACAGTTAAGACAGATAACCCACCTCCGGCCTTTCCTTTCCCAATACAGATCCTCCACCTTGCTCGATTGTTACTTTGGCTTGATTTCACGCTCATTAGCATGTCCCATTATCTCCAGGAATATTCCGGGGACTCTCTCTGCTCCCTGCCTTTCCAATTATCGTAACAGACAATGTGATTTAATGGTTTATGACTTTCAAGTTGTTGGAAGAGCTTCACATTTTTTAAGCCAAGTTCTGTAGTCACACATGGGGTGTGTTTTTTTTTTTTTCTTTATCTTTTTTTTTTTTTTTTGAAGGGCATCTGGTTCAGTCTATTCCATAGGGAAGAAAAAAATGGGGGGTGCAGTAAAAACCTGGAAAGATCCACCTAGCATTTGTTGAATCAAATCCGTGCACCTGGATATAATTGTTATGCCGCTGTGCAGGGACTTTGTGCAGTTAGATGCTTACAAAGAGAGCAAATTAGTGGAACAAGAAATGTCTTCCAATGGTGAGACACAAGCTCACCTGGCATAATATTTTACCTAGAAAAGAACAGGGGGAAATATTTGGCTAAGCACTTTTGTTCACAGTTTACAAAAATGTAACAGTTTATTCTTTCAGTTGAATAATAGATTCATAACTTCTGACAATACATTTTTTAAACAAATTGAAATTTTAAATGATTTGTTTTCTAGTTTCTCATCAGATTTGGATTTTGCAGATACCTTCAACACGAGAGTAGATACATGCAACTTATTTTTCAAGTTTGAGAGGGAAAACATCACCAATCGTCTGATCATAGTGGGTTCCGGTACTTGGTGAAAATGTAGCCAAAATAATAATGATTGAAAAAAAATCGTGTCAGCAATATTAAGTTCCCCCATGATTGAACATCTTTGAGATCTAGCTTTGCAGCAAAAACCTGAAATAATTGTTTCCTGTTTACTTTATCAGTCTCTCACATTCTTAGTGTAGGAATTTTGTCCCATGTTTTTTTTACATTGCTTTTTTTTTTTAAATAGAGGTTTTTGGGCATTCGCTTATGCACAGCTCACTTAAGGTCCCACCACAGCATTTGGGTTGGGTTGAGGTCTGGAATTTGATTAGGCCATTCCAAAACCTTGATTCTTTTCTTTTATTAGACATTTTTGATGACGATTTACTGGTGTGTCTCAGATTCTGGTTATAAACAATTCTGACAATTATAAACAATTTTGACAGATGGCCCCACAGAGGAGTTCATGGTCAACTCAATAAGGTGCCCAGGTCCTCCTGGCATGATTAACCACTGTCTTGAATGCTTTGCACTTGTGAATAATCTTTCTCACTGTAGAACATTAAACTCCAAATTGTTTGGAAATGGTTTTATACCCCTTTCCAGATTGATGTGTAGCAACAATTGCTTTCCTAAAACCCTTGCTTATGGCTTCCCACTTGGCATTGTGTTAACACACACCTGAATGCTCCAGACCAGCAAACTGCCAAAACTTCTGTCTTATAGAGGTCTGCACACCTGCTAATAATCAGTTAATCAAGTGTTGATGAATAACAGTGCCTGGCTGCAACTTATCCTCTTGTGTTGTGGAAGTTGTGGAAGCAGTAATGGGTATTTAGTATTGTCCACATGCTTGTTTATTATTATTATTATTATTATTATTATTATTATTATTATTATTGTTGTTGTTGTTGTTGTTGTTATTTTGTCTTAAATATTTACTAAATAAACAATGGCATGGTGAAAAATTTTATATTTTATTGGTTTTTAAAGTTGTATTTGCCTAATGCTGATACCTGCTATGATCAGGTATCATAGCAGGTATCATATCAGGTAGCATGTATTTTAATCATGTTTTTACACCAAAACATATAAAGTAAAAGAGGGGGTGCTAACTTTTGAACATGACCGCATGGCTGTATATATGCACATGGTCATGTTCAAAAGACATAAATAATAAAACATACTTATCTAAAACACACACACACACACACACACACACACACACACACACACACACACACACACACACACACACACACACACACACACACACAACACACACACGTGTGTGTGCTATCTTAACATTAGCTGTACATCCGAGCCATGTAAATGTGGGCCAAATCTCTGCCTGTTCTCATTACACACCTAACAGACTAGTTGTACACTAAAAAGAAATCCATCCTTGAGACACCGGCCTCTAAAATCTGTCTGTCTTTATATATTGTGTTAATCTAAGCTAAACAGGCTAAGCTGAGGCAGGCTCAGAATCACTTTGATGAAGAATGTGTGCAGTCTCCTGGTGCATGCCGTTCAGTGTAACAGCTCATGTAGAGGAAATGGAATTACACCTCCTTTACTAAATTATATAGTTTACCCAGACAAGGAAAACTGATTAGAGCCAAATGAAGAGGTCGGGGAATATTTCACAATAAAAATGAATAAGGCCCTAAAGTCAATAAAGAAAATAGCTTACGCATGGTAAATTCAATCATCTTATCTCTGTATGCATCGAATAAAGCTTAAAGTAACTTCTCTCTCTCTCTCTCTCTCTCTCTCTCTCTCTCTCTCTCTCTCTGATGATACATAATTACACTGTGTTATTCCCATTTAAGGCATGCTAAACCTATGTTAGAAGCTGGATCTGATATGCTTGTATTGATTGACAGGGTGTATGGTCTTTGCACCCACCAGTGTGCCAGTGTTCATGCGTGTGTGTGTGGGGGGTGGGCAGAGGCTTTGGTGGGCTTGGGGGACGCTTTGTTTCACCAAGCATCGAGCATTAGACCTCTGGGGAAGGCACACAGCGGGGGATGGATTAGCCCCTAGTTTACTCCAGCGTATGCTTCTCAGTGCATGGCAAACTCACTCTTGCTCTCCCACCAACCTCTTATTAGAGCAAGAGAGAGAGAGAGAGAGAGAGAGAGAGAGAGAGAGAGAGAGAGAGAGAGAGCTCCTGGGACCATTGATTCCAACTCCACTTACCTTTACTCACTCGTTTCACACACTTGTCCCATTAACCGTCACTCACCTGTGATTTACATAATTGAGTCGAATCAGGCTAGTGCCGCTTTTTAAATCAAAGCACAAATTCTTGCAAAATGTATGAAACAGTCTTTCTTTTTTTCCCTTCATTTTGTCTTAAATGGACAGATTAACCACAGCACATGGACTGTTTTAAAGCCTGTGGACTGTTTTAGACTCTGAATTCAACCCACACTCACGGCTTTGTAAAAAAATGAAAAAAAAAAAAAAAAAAGCGAGAAAACTCAGGATCACTTTTCTTCCACACATGTTTCCTTTACACTACTGCACCTGGAAGGTGCTTGGGGACCAGACTGAGTGTGGATTGGACTCAACAGAGATCGGTTCTTTTTCACTGGCTGGCTCTGTGTGACATGGGCGAGCCAAACAGCTGGCAGATGTTCCTTAGGATTTCTTCCTCTTCCATAGCCATGTGTGATTTTTCTCCTGTATTGGAAAGAGTGTATTGTAAAACACTCTGACTTCATGCTACTGTAAAAAAAAAAAAGAAAAAAAAAAGCCCTTACTACTGTAGTAACGGTTGACATGAAGTTACTCATGTCACCTGGTGAAAAATTAATAAATTAATTGAGTAATTATTTTACAAGTGACTTTTGTACCGTGTATAAAAATGACAACAATCCAAAAATATTTTCTATCTAGTTCTTATGCTAACTAACCGAGTGAGCTATTCTGAAGTGAACAACACCTCCATTTTGAATTGTCTATAACAAAAGATTATTAGCAGCATTAATTAGCTTGCAAACTTAGTCTAATGCATTTATAGTTTTAGTAGAATGCTAGCTTCATTTGCCAGCTAGATCAATGTATCTAGCAAATGATTTCATGTTTCTTGCTTACTTACTGTATCTAGCAATTATGCCCTTTACACATTATCCTGAACACATCTGGAAGTACCTATTTACAATACATTGAGAGAATGGGTGGTAAGTAAATAAGTCAAAAGGTGAACAAAACATTTTATATCCCTGACAATTGTTTGGAAAATTCTTTAAGTCACATGTGGACTTGTGACCATACGTATTTAATAACAACAAATTAGATCATTGCCTGAGAAAATGACTGTTACTTAATGTGATTCAGCATCATCTATACCGATCCTCCATACTAGGGGTAGGCAAGTTCAGTCCTAGAGAGCCACAATCCTGCAGAGTTCAGCTTCAACCCTAATCAAACACACCTGAACAAGCTAATCAAGATCTTCAGGATTACTAAGGCTACAGGCAGGTAAGTTATTTTTTTTCAGGGTTGGAGCTGAACTCTGCAGGACTGCGGCGCTCTAGAACCGACCATCCCTACCCCTGATCCATACCATTAAAACGACCTGACTTATACAGTACTGTTTATGTTCCCATGGGAGAAGCTGTGACCCCTCATGGCATGGGCTCCACAAGACCTCTGAAGGTGCTGTGGGATCTGGCACCAGAGTTTGCAAGGTGAGGCATTCATAGAACAGACTTATTTGTCCAGCACATCCCATTGAGATTGCATTGAGATCTGCAGAATTTTGAGGTCATGTCAACACCTTGAACTCTTTTTCATGTTCCTCAAACACTTACTGAACTATGTCATCGGTGTGTCAGGGCACGTTAACCTTCTAAAAGGGCTACTGCAATCAGGAATATCGTTTCCATGAAGAGGTGTTGGTGAGCAATAATGTTTCGGTAGATGGTAGGTGTGAAAGTAACATCCACACAAATTCCAGGATCCAAAGGTATCCTGAGCACAGGGTCTCTTTCCCAAACAAGCAATGCACTTTTAAATGAAAATGATGCTCATCAGCCCAGACTATCTTCTTTTATTGCTCTGTGGTTTAGTTCTGAGGCTCACATGCCCATTGTAGATCCTTTTGGTGGTGGACAGGGGTCAGCATAGGCACTTGACCGGTCTCCAGCTGCGCAGCCCTATACACAGCAAGCTGCAAGGCCCTGGGTGTTCATACTTCTTCTCTCAGAGCCAGCATTCACTTATTCAGCAATATGTGCTCCAATGGCTCTTATGTGGGCTCAGACCAGATGAGCCAGCCTGTGCTCCTCACATGCATCAGTGAGCTTTGGCCGCCCATGACCCTGGTGCAGGTTCGCCAGTTTTGCTTCCTTGGAGCAGTTTTGGTAAGTACTTACCACTGCAAAACTGGAACACTCTACAATATCAAACATTTTTTAAAGTGACCCAGTTTCTCTAGGCACCACAAGTGTACCCTTGTCAAAATGGTTCAGATTCTTAACCATAATGCGGTAACATGGAGGAGATTGCAGCCTGTGAAAAAATGATGGATACGCTACTACTACTACTACTACTACGACTACTCCTACTATATCATTGCTTTTTTTAATATAGTCTAGTTTCTAGCTCTGGAAGATCAGTCCTTTCACAATTTTAAATTCGGTTGCCCTCTACCGATGTGCTTTGTGACATTTTTGAAAAATGAATTGAAGTTGTCTGTAAATTGATTATGTAACATGTTTAAAACAGATCATGCGTATGTAGTGTATCTATTATTTCTATGTAGTGCCTGGATCCGTTGAATCTCGGGTTATCTCCAAGCATACGAGGTTCCTGAAGAATCAGTGTGCTTGTTACTTGCTTTCACACTGACATCATTTTCACAGCTCTCTTTTGACTTGTGCTCGTTGTGCTTTAGCACTAGAGGTGATGCTAGGTGTTACTGGATCTTTCCTCTGGAGGATTTTCTGTATTGGCTGCCAAACTCTTCAACCACCACATCTCTGCCTTCTTTTCTCTATCTTGCTCTGTGGCTGTTTAGATTAATAGCATTTCCAAATTACATCCTATTTCTTTCTTTTTATTATCACACTGTTAAATTGTGACTCACTACTTTTTTCTCCTTCTTTCATATGATTTGTTTTAGTAAACTAATTGGCGATGCACCTTATAAATCTGTGATGTGAAATCAGAAGGAAGAAAAAAACCCTAAATGGGTGTTTATATAAAAACTCTTTTATTTAAGTACTATTATAATGATTATGAAAATGATTATGATTTAAATTCTGTAAGTCATCAGATTTGCTGTAATCTCATACCTTGTAGCAGCTATAGTCATTCGCCCTTCAGCTTCTTATTTCCCTTCTCTTTCTCTGAGTTAATAAGATTAAATCACAGCTGTTCTGTGACTGAGAAAGCACTCATCTCCAAAGACATTCCTGTGACATAATTCGTGTTAGTAAGGTGTCAAGCCACTAGGAACCACCAGAACGGCTTCATTGCACCTCGGCATCGACCCTACATCTCAATAACTGTACGGAAGCAGTGCACATGAATGATCTTCTCTCAGCTGGTTATATGATGATGATTGGGAAAGGGATCTCTAACATGTCATTCCAACATCTTTCAGAATTGCTCAGAGTATGAAAGCCATAGCATAGACTTTCATCCTCATCAAAGTATTCAGTAAGACTGGGATGAGGGTGGAGGCATCTGGGAAAAGACCATGATCTATCTATCTATCGAGAGGCATAAAGCACACACAGACCTTCAGAAGATTTATTTATTTATTTATTATTTTTTGGTGATTATGTTCACCTTTTTTATTAAAAATTTGGTGAAGGGGCGGCACAACTGCGTAGTGGTTAGCGCTGTTGCCTGGTATCTCGAGGGTCCATTCCTGCCTCGTATCTGTGTACATGGAGTTTTCATGTTCTTCCCCATGCTTCGTGGGTTTTCTCCGCTTACTCTGGTTTTGTACCACAGTCCAAAGACATGCAGATTAGGCTAATCAGCATTCCCAAATTGACCGTTGAATATGAATGCTTGTGTGTGTGTCCTGCAATAGATTTGTAACCTGTCCAAAGTGTACCCTGCCTCGTTCCTTAGGTCTCCTGGGATAAGCTCCAGGCCCACCGCGATCCTGTATACAGGATAAAACATTATAGACGATGAATGAAATTTGGCTACATAAAAAGATCAGTTTCATCAAAATTCGACTTTTGCTTTCTGCTTCTGCGATTCACAGGTCACACCGTTTGTCACTCCGTACAGTAGCTTCAGTTCGCAGATCCCAGCTGATACAGGTAGCATTACACACTCTGAAAGCTTTTACACATCCACTTCAGCTATAGACATGCCTGCCTGGTCCCTTGGGCCAAGTGTTTTGTCGGGCAGGGATTTGATTTGTCGATTTGGGGGCGTTGGGGCAGAGTGAAGGCCATGCTCTAATGCGGCCAAGACAATAGGCCTTCACTAATCAGGGACCTCAAGGTTGCAGGGAGGTTAATTGTAATGCAGGTGGTATATGGGGAGGGGGGTGAAAAAAGAAGTGTTGACTGCTTTACTGCGCTAGCACACATTGTGTTTTTAACATCAGGCCCCTGGGGCCAGGATTTGCCTTTCTGTCCCCTGTTCTCTCCCCTGTGTCCCCTTCACCTTTTAATCTCTTATTATTCGCCCATTCTCTTTCGGCCCACCGTGTGTTAAAGAAAAAACCTTTTACAAATGTCAAAAAGGAAATGTAAATATTGAGCCCATCATGCTTTGCAATGGCTGTTGTGATGCGAAGAGAGGCCACTGTTGGCCCCGCAGGGGCATTGGTGCTACGTTTTACATTCGCCGGAAGTGACCCTTTGTATCATTTGTTATTTGTTTAAATCAACAGGATTGAAAGAACTTCTCTAAATAAGAAGGTGCCGTTGAAAAGAAGATGGCATGGCATCCCTCTGTCGTTTACGTTAGCTTTGTTAAGCATCTTAGCATCGGTCTCTAGTTAGTTTGCTTTAGCCTCAATTGGTTATAAGGGCTTATCTTAATTAGCGTGCTGCCAGTGTCTCAATAAAGTCATTATTTATTCTAACTAGTCTTGATATTCCCCAGCATTCAGGTTCATTACTTTAGTGTCTTTCGAAATTTAATATTTCGACATTATCTTACAAATGTCATATATTTTGGTGGAAAACTAAACATAATTTAGTTGTTTTGTTTCCTTCTTTATGAAGAAGAAGAAGAAGTTCAGTCAGTGTTTCTAGCAACAGGCATTGAATACACCCTGTTAATCCAATCACAATGTGTGTCCACCTCATTGATTAACATTTATTTAACTAATACACTACGTCAACGATAGAAACAGACAGTTAACCTTCTTCACTTAATGGGCAGCTCTTCATGCCTGTTAAGTGACTCTCCGTCCCTCCCTCTTCACATCTTTGTTTGTCCCCCTCCTTTAGTCCCCCCCCCCCTTTTTTCCCCTTAGTCAATAAATACTGTGACGACACTTCAAAGCTCTCTGTTGGTGTGATGCCTTTTATGTTAAACATGTTTTAGTAAGACCCAGTTGTTGACAAGAATGAAGGAACGTTAGCAAAGGACAGATAAAAGGCAAAGCGCTCGCCCCGTCTTATGAAGAGAGGAAAGGAAAGAAGAGAAGAAGGGGGGAAAAAAACATTTAAAAACATGGCCTTGTGTGCCAACCTGGCAAACCAAATGCTTGGTCTGTTTATTCAGCTGAGAATTGGATCATGGCCAGCGCATCTCAGTCTCACGCCATCATCCTGTGCACAGCACATGTGGGCAAAATACTTATAAGTTTGCATTTGATAACATGACAAATGAGATGGCGTAGAGCTGCAGGGGGAGACTCCGGCGAGACAGTGGAAAAGCAAAGCGGCAGGACGAGAGAGTGCCACTTTATTTCTGCCGAGCCCTTCTCCTGTCAGGCCAAGGCGCTTTGAGAGGGCCATTTCGCATTCAAGTCACTGTTGTTTCTTTTCATAAAACGTTCTGGGAGAAAGACATGCTCAAAGAAAAAAAAAAGGCGGTCAAAAAGAAAGCAAGAAAGTGCCAGGGAACAGGGGGGTGGATAGGTGGGGGCAAAAAAAAAAAAAAAAAAAAAAAAAAAACGTTACAATGTTTCTTCTTTTTGGTAAAAAAGGCGAACAAAGGCACTGTAGAGTGAATTGTAACAGACAAAAACGTGAGTTCCAGTAGGTCACGGAGTCACTGAAGACACAGAGGGGATCTTGTGCCTGAGCTTAAAGTCTCTGGAGCTTGAGTGGGCTGCATTACTCTCAATTGTTTTCCCTGGCTCCTAGTGACCACATCATGAGCCATCTCCTGTCTGTGTGCGAATAAGAAACGCCTTGATTTAGACGCTGACGCACCACTGCTTGCAAAAATGTTATTCCTTGCTTTCAGCTTAACTTTAATCCAAAAGTTAAAAAATCATTCAAATAGCATTAGCACACTGATTATGTACAGTGAAACAGAAAGATATGATCCACTGCTTTCATGTCTCGTCTACCCTCTAGGAACAGGGTGAGTAACAGACCTTGATTTAAAAAAAAAAATATATATATATATATATATATATAAAGTAACACTGTTTTGCCCATCATCTTACATTTAACAAACGAAATTGGATATGTGACAGCAATCGGGATGAGAAAAGCCAGCCGTCTGATTAAAGAGGCATCATTACCTGTGCATTTGAGACATCCGGCACGTCCCCATGCATCCGTCTGGCACAGACATGGGCAGGAAATCCGTCACTCCTTCTGCTTCTTAAATACGTCTGAAATCTAATATGTTGCTACACGAGTCACTTGAGAGATGAGAGAGAGTAAAAATCAGAGAAAAATCAGCATACTTGCGCTACCTGAGTGGATCAGGTCATGACAGGTGTGAGTGCTGAGACTGGCTTGATCAACCTGACTTTTTTTTTTTTTTTTTTTTTTTTGGACAGTTAATTTTTTTTTTCTTTTTTGACTGCTCTCATCATGTCCTAATCAATATGACGTGCCCAATGCACTCACTTTATTAATATTCATACGTTCATTAGCATGAGGCTGGTGCCGGAGCTGGTGCAGTCTAAGCGTTGCACTAATGTAGCCACTCGATGCAAACATTGTTTCTAGGGAAACCAGCTTAATGAGGTGCCTACGGTAAGGGTGATACTGTAAACAGATAACACCTTCTCACAGCGCTTTGCTTACCTTACTTTGCCTCTCTCTCTCTCTCTCTCTCTCTCTCTATCACACACACACACACTCACTTTTTCTTTCTCTCGAGATGGCACCTGCAGCTGCAAGGTGCAGGTTATCATAATTTCAATTTAAGGGTGTGAAATCCCTTTGCATGTCAACTCCCTTTGCAATTTACCTGCCACCGACTACATCTGTTTCACAGCTGTCTATTTTAATCATATAAAATGCTCCTAAAACTAACTTAACCTCAAATTAAGGCTTTGAGTGGAAGTCTGGGCAGATGGATGGATATGGAGTGGATGGGTGGGTCAGATAAATGGAAGTGGGTGGATGGATGGGTGATGGATATGGATGAATTTATATGTAGGAATAGTTGATGGGTGGATTGTGGAAAGGATGGATGGGTTGGATGGATGTTAGAATGGATGGATGGCTATACAGTAGGTGGCTAGATGGTTGGGTATGGTGTGGATGGGTGAAGGGATGGTTTGGTGGTAAGGGTGGGTCAGATGGATGATGGATGATGGATGGATAGGTGGATAGATGTTAGGATGGAGAAATAGATAAACAGACATGATAGTGATATTACAGCTTTTGGAATTTTTGCCTGCACTTACCTAACCAGTTATGAGCTAAACCAATCAGTGCGCTCTCCCTCAGGTACAACAGCATCCCACTCAGAATATGCAGTGTGTGTAAGGAGGTTTGGAATAATAGGAGCAGGAATAATAGCCTGGGAGAGACAGAAGCCCAGGGAGGGGCGAGTGTAAAGTGGTGCTGGGGAGGCACTGTAGGTTGGGCTGGATAATTGTGTCTGCTTAGCCGATAAACGATGTAGTAAAAGCCATCTGGCATACATCATCCAGGGATTAAAAAAGAGAAAGAGGGAGAATTGATCCTGCTGAAGGAAGGCAAAAATGTACGGTGAATAGATGAGAAAAGTGTAAATATAATCATAACTGAATAAAGCTTGTGCTGTAGATGACTGTATTTACATTTGATTGTTGAGGCTCTCCAGGGGGGGGGGAAAGTATGCGTCAATACATTGTGGAATATAATTTAAGATGTAAAGAATGTAAGACAACTACGAAGTATCAACATGTAAATTATAATGCATAAGGAGGTCAAATATGTTCCTCTAACAGCACATCGTGAAGAGTTTTATGACTCTTATACAACAGCAGTTTTTCCAGGATTTTTTTATTATTATTATTAATTCAAGAAAAATGTCACATGTTACAGCAAAACTAATAGACTTGACTACAGATTCACACTTTATAACGGTTACATGTTTTTTTTTTTCTTTCTTGAGAAAGACTTTATTCATTACCTATGATTTGCATCTGAACTACAATCAATGTCGCTGTAATAGAAAATAAATCAGCACCAACTTCTGACTAATCAAAAACAAGAATTCTGGTTATATAAAATATAATAAACCTCGGATCTCAGTGCATAAAATAACTTCAGTCTCTCTTTAGAGATTGAATCACATCCTAAACCTCACAAATAATCATCTTTTAGTTGTTTTTAATGCCACTTAATATCATTTACATGTATGACAAATTCTTAACACACTAAACATGCTTGTTAATTTCTGCATCATAATCAGTCGATATTGCAGCATGGATTAGATGTTCAACAGAGATAAATCCCGAGATGTGATTAAAACGCAGCTAGCATGGAGCCGTGAGCCAGACACACCCACTGTTTACAGTATCACGTCTCCGTTTTCAGCACAGTAAACAGGTAAATCAGGTAAAAATTCTGGCGTAAGCTGTTTTTTTTTTTTTAAAAATTTTTATTTTTTTATAAAGTCTGTGCAAGCATAAAAAAAAAATCATGCCAACTTTTGTCTCTAAACTTTAAAAAGATGTTAAGAGTTTTAAACCAACATTTTTCTGGTCTCTTGTCTTATTCCTGGAAAAGAAAAACAGCTTATTTACCTGAACAATATGTTAATACTGCTTGGAATGGTGCGTTCAATAGGTCTCATGACATACAGCTGTTATGGATCTATAAGAAATGAAAGCCAAGACAAATAACCAAATCAGCATCAATTTAGAAATATGAAAATTATTTTACTTCACTGATCCTTTACATCATTTATCCTGTTCAGCATCACATGAAGCCTGGCGCATGCAGGCACATACAATCCATTGCAAGGCACACAAGCGCACACAAGCGCACACAAGCGCACACACACACACACACACACACACACACACACACACACACACACACACACACACACACACACACACACACACACACACACACACACACAAAATTTGGAAATAACATTTGGCTTCATCTGCCTGTCTTTGGACTGTAGGAAGAAACCATAATACCTGGAGGAAACCCACCGGGGGAGAAAATTGTCAAACCCAATCTTGTGAAATGTAAAGTGAACGTAGTTTTAAACATGAAGAGATTTTATTAAATATTGTGATATAAGGTATTGCTTGTCTTGTTGTCTGTTGTTTTACATAACTATATAACTGTTCTACATAATCCTAATTTCTCTCAATGCAAATGTTCCTGTCCTGATGATTCTGGTTCCTCTGAAATGGGAGAAGGTAAATAACTGAGCAGGTGCAATTAGTGTGTGTTGAACATGAAGTGTCTGATTTCTGATTACTGAAAGAAGCTATGCTTTCTTGAGTTTTTTTTTTTTTTTTTGATGACCCCTTATGTAAAAAAAGAGTCATACAACAGTGTTTACAGTCAGAAATGGTCCAAGTAACACCAATGCAGAAGGTTATATACTCTTACTTTTCAAATAAACTTTAAAATTCAATTTTAGAACCAAAACCAGCAGAGCCCCTAATGCTAATCTTAATCCTAATCTCGTTTAATCTTGTATCTTTTCATATGACTGGAGTTTCATAACTTCTTCTAAAATTACAGACATGAGGTCTACTATGATAAATGCTTTAGTATCTACATGGATCAACACTTCCTGAGGGTTTCAGGCCGAACACCATCTACAAGCTTTTTGAAGTGACAGGATTAGATGCATCAGATGCATGTTTGGTGGGAGGCATAAAGACAGAGGTTACATGAAGGCCATGGCTTTGTTGTTTTGTCTGCAGTCAATATTCATAATCTGTGAAAAGAAAAGGGAAAAAAAAAAAAACATTTTTGTACTGCTTCATAAGGAGGGAAAAAATGTCAATTGAGTCACTCCAGAGCTGCATATCTAATCAAATATGAATAAAGCCACTTAGGAGGCCATTCTGCTCTTGTTATTGTGACATTTCATTGAGACATGAAATCTCATCTCACTGTCGATGTCAGCTCCACTCAGCAAAAAGACAATACGCGTCTGACCTTTACAAATAAACTTGTGCCTCGATTTCATTAAAGGCTCCACTTAGCCAATCGTTTGCACTCTATAAATCAGTCCAAGTGAATCTATTTTGCATTGCTTAATTGAAGGTCTGTTTTTTCGTTTCTCGCTGTACAAGATCTTGATGGAGGAGCGTGTGGTGATGGATGACGAGATCAGTGCAAACTGTTTGAGGGAATCAGGTTGAGATTGATCAGTGCCCTATGGGAGAAAGTCAGAAGACTGGATATGGCCTTCACGCCACGACTCCCAGATTACAGCCTTAACAACTCTGCCTGTCCTTCTTCTCCGTTTTTCTCTCTAATGGCAACGTGCGTATATCTTTCTGTGTGTGTGTGTGCGCATGTGTCTGTGTGTACAAGGCTGGCGATGGATGAGCCGCTTGCCTGTGAATTGTTCCCGTGTCTTTCATGAACTTCCATCAGTGGCTGTTTCAAGCGCTGCTATTGGGCTCGTTTGTTCAATTTAAAAGGTGGGCGATTTATAGGCGTAGCCCGCGGAGCCTTCTGTAATCCCAGAGGACATTTTTGTTAGGGCTTAGTTGTGGCCTTAGCGATGCCATGGTGCAATACTGTAAACCGACTTCAAAGAGTGTATTATTCTCTGACGTAAAGAGCATGAAGTGCGTAATGTCTTCACGGGACTAGAGAAAGCAAAGGACTGACTTTACATCTATCCATCTTTTTCTTTCTTTCTTTCTTTCTTAGCATCACTTCTGTCTGTATATTTGAGCTTTAAGTAGACCCAAGGCAGAATAAAGTAGAACTGTGCATGTGTGTGCGTGTGCTGGTTGACTCTATGGATGTGTGTGGGGTAGGATCAGTCATATAAATGTCACATGGGATGTCAGGATGTGTGTCATTCAGCCTGACCCCTCTATGAAGCCTGCTATTTCCCAGGAAATGAAAAAAACAAAAAAAAAAAAAAAAAAAAACACCAAAAATAGTTAAATGCATGGTATGCTGGAAATTCTGTGGCAATTTAAATAAGAATGCATGATATTTTACACATGCAGTTCTATTGTTTTTAGTAGTGAAATCTTTCACATTGCACTGTATATTTTAGTAGCCCAATTTGAAAAAAAAAAAAAGAAATCTTGCAAATCTTGTCCAATTTTATTGATTGTCCTGTTCACTTTTATGCTTTTAGAAAAAATATGGGTCAGTTCGACTCCCTCGCCAATAGGCCTCTATTAGCGTTTGTTGCTTGTGCGACCACTAGGCGCAATAATATCTATAGAGACATCTACTGAATTCAAGTCCATCTTATATGTAAAGAGCTATTATCAATGGCCATTGTTCCAAAGCAGCGTGTTTGAATCGAAATAGGGCAGTGAGTGCATTGCACCATGATTGCCTGACATGTACAAAGATGAAATTCAATCAGAAGTGATTTGGAATGAGGACTTTATAATTTCATTAATGAAAGATTAATGTTTGTTGAATGGCTGATTCATATGGTCGGGTTCTGCAGGACCTGGCTAAATGGACAAGCCCCAACAGATGGTATACTATAGATGTCTTTTTTTTTTTTTGGTGAAAGCTTAGTAACATCAACCACGTGACTTGATTTAAATAACTATTAAATATGTATTTAATAATTCTTTGCAATCAAGCAAGCTGATGCATTGCTATGCCTTCTTACTTCCCTGATGAGTAAGTCAAGCGCATGTCCTTAGCACTGTTCATGAACCGAACAGGAACTGAAAGTTTTAAATCCATCTGAATCAAGAGCATCAGTTTATATGATGTAAAAGTCATAGACATGCTGTATATCCTGGGATACACGTGTAGACAGATAAAAAAATTATGCTTCCAACAATCTATCTATCTATCCAAAATTTTCAGTATTTTTGAATGCAATAGCTCAGCTATTTATTTTATACCTCTGCTGTGTAGTATAATAAGTCCCCTACATACAAACGAGTTCGATTCTGAAAGCTCATTCGTAAGTCCAATTTGTTTGTAAGTCCAACAAACATTGTCTAGGTACTGGAATATTACCACAGTTTGCTATACACAGAATATTACAAAAAAAGAATGAGTGAAAAAAGAAAAGAAGAACGAGCAATGTCTGCCATCTTTTCACCTTGGTCCATTCTTTTAATTATTTTCACTTTTGTCTCCATTGTTATTGCTTGTCGCTTCTTAGCAGTACCGGCTTCATCGCCGCTGCTTTTGCGCTTTCTTTCGGGAAAACCTTGGCTTGTACTGCACTTGCAGAGGATGCATGCTATACGCACAAGACGATTTATACCGGACATGTGATCTAACTTCCGCGATTGAACATGAGTGAACGCCTATTCATACTGTAGCTTCAAAAGTTTGTAACTTGAAGGTTTGTTTGTAGGCGACATACTGATTAGTGTTTGATCATATTGTTTAAAACATGTAATATTTAAGTGTAATATTTGATCTGCTTTTTATATCCATATTTTATACTTCTCTCTGGTCACATTTCTTTATGTCTGCATATCTCTTTTCTGTTTTATCTCTCATTTTATAAAGAAATTATCTATCTATCTATCTATGAGAAGGTTCTTAATAAAATCTGAGAAATAGTTAAGTTAACATGAGATTCCCATGCTATAAAATTTATTTCTTATATCTTTAATACCTTTTGTATTATGGTACGTTCACAACATTGAAAGATGTTTTCATTTTGCCGTCTTTATTCTACATGTCCGCGTACTCTCTCTTCATCCTTTTGCCCATATCCTTATATCGAAACACAAATAAATGAATGTCACAATTCTGTACTACACATCAAGGGAGGAAAAAAAGAAAAAGATGGAACATCCTTCTCTCAAGAGACATAAAAATAGCTGTGTCCACTGCTCTGTGTCAAAGTTAGGTCACCCAGTGGGGTGCAGACTTCAAAGCAGGCAGGGAATTCTCCAAAAACAACTGCTAGCAATTTCAAATCAACACACATTGTCTCTCCTCCCAGACTTCATGCCTAAAATATTCTCTCCATCAATGGCCATGTGCGCAGACGTATCTAATTTCTCTAAATGCATCTGATTATTGTTTGTGTTTTTAAAATGTGTCATTTGGTCATGTCTATAATTTGACTTTGCCGTACTATTCTTGAACATCGAAAAATGGGAAAGTCACAAGCACAATATTTGCATTGTCATTCATACAGAGTGGGAAAAATGCATTTTGCTCACAGGAGACTCATCAGAGCAGAGGTTTGTGAAGTGACCATGGAGCGATGGTGGTCTCATCGTAGTCAGAAAGAGCGGAGAGACAGACAGAGAGAGAGACAGAAAAATAGAGAGAGAGAAATAAAGCAAGAGACAGACAGAGAGAGAGAGAGAGACAGACAGACAGACAGACAGACAAAGAGAGAAAAGGAAATGGAGCGAGAGACAGACAGAGAGAAAGACAGAGACAAAGAGGGAGGGGAAAAAAAGAGAGACAGACACAGAGAGAGAGACAGACACAGAGAGAGGGAGCAAATGAAGACCTGCCTATTTTGCCTAACAGTATGTGGGAAATGAAAGTGACCCACCAAGGTTAAAGGCCAAAAAACATGTCAAGAATTTCCCAGGATAAATTTCAAGGACGACGAGAAGGAGGCTCGCTTTCATTTCTGTGCCTCACAGCTCAGTATATACGTATCCGAACGTCTCCTAATGAATAACGGGGGAGGCGAAAAAAGGCGAGCAGAGACGATTACAATCCGTCAATAGAGACACAAGGAGACATGGTCATTGTGGCTCGCTGATGGGCTTGGCCTGTGTTGCATTGTGGGTAAGTGGCACTCGCTCTGGCCTCAGCAGGAAGCTGGCTGTTCTGGCCAGTCCTCAGGTGCTGTCATTCTCCCCTCCACCATATTAATTATGGGATAAAGACTCTAATCCCTCGCCTTTGAAGCTGCTGCCTGGTTTTCAAGGCTGCACTTTAGGACAGAAAGAGATGGAGAGAGAGAGAGAGAGAGAGAGAGAGAGAGAGAGA
Organism: Clarias macrocephalus; assembly: GCA_011419295.1. Classification (NCBI taxonomy): domain Eukaryota; kingdom Metazoa; phylum Chordata; class Actinopteri; order Siluriformes; family Clariidae; genus Clarias; species Clarias macrocephalus. The sequence goes on from JAAGKR010000357.1 coordinate 71,652, forward strand.
GAGAGACTATATGGCATTAAAGTGAATAAAAAAGGCACCCATTATTTTCTTTCTTTCTTTTTAAATGCTTTATTTTCATTACCCAGTCCACACTCCCTGTCTGGATCTGAGTTAATGTGCGTATATGATAATGTATTGTGATTTCAGCCTTATGCTGATGCCGTATTTAGCTCTGGAGTTAAATCTATGAGTCCGATTCTCAATAGATGGTGCTTTTTTTTTTTATGCATGATGAAATCCATATATAATTGGATCCCTGGATTAGTCTCCCCTGCAAACATCATTAGCATTTGACTTCAGTGTATACATCAACGCCCTGAGTGTACTGTCCTCACACACTTTTTTTTTTTTTGCTGCTGCTGCTCTCTTTGTTTCTCCCATATAGATTTACTTTATATATAAAATAATAATAAAAAAAACAAAACAATTGAGATTAAGTTTGTAGAGAAAAACTCATATTTGTATGAATAACATTTGAAGGAAATATCTCATAGACATTCACTCACCTTCTACACCGCTTCATTCTGTATACAGCGTCGCAGGAGGCCTGAAGCCTCTCCAAGGAGTCGTGTGGCATGAGGCAGGGTCCTCCCTGGTGTGCCAATCCTACACAGGGCACACACACACACAGGGCAAGTTGAGAACATCAATTAACCTAATCTGTATGTCTTTGGACTGTGGGAGGAAATCAGAGTATTCTGAGGAAACCCACCAAGTACGGGGAGAACATGCAAACTCCATGCACACAGACCTGAGGCTGGAATTGATCCGAGGCGAAGGTCCTAAGCACTAAGCTACTGTGTCGCCTCTTCATAAACTGTCACTCTGAAAGATTCAGGTGAAGAAGATTCTGGATAAATCTAAATATAATTATAAATATAAATTTACAGACATGTTATAAATTATTGTTTGGAAACAAACTGAAAACTTTTTTTAAATTAAAAGCACCACAATTTGCAAAGATATTCCATTTAATTTCAATTTGCAAGTCTTAACCCCACACTTGGACTTGACAATTAACATGATCCTTAGTGGCAACCAAGGGTTACTTGGTTTGAAAACTTTTCATTATCTTGTTGTTTTTTTTTCTTCAGTTAGTGTTCCACATTGATGGAAATGTATTGAGATTTAACCCTTGCTCATCGTAAAGAGAATGATCCAGATGCATGCCTTCAGTGATGCCCTGCCATGCTACTCCTCATCTCTACACTTAAACAGATTCATCTTTCGTCCTGATATCACCATCAATAGCATCACACTAAACATCTCATAGATCGACCACCGCCTGCCCCTCCCAACACTCCAAGAATATCTTGAATAGTTTACATTGCAGTTTATTATGAATACAGCAATTACCATTGTTTAATTGTTAAAAAGTGGCAAAAAGTAGTAGCTTGGTCTGCAATCTGTTGAGAACGAGATAGTAGGCATCTGGTGGGGCTTTCAGGTTAAGATTGCGCTGGAGAGATTGCATTAAGTGCTGGATTGTATGCTGCCCTCTTGTGCTGATCCATACAGCTTATGTCTCTAGAGGATTGGGTTCAGTTTGTCTGCCATGTTGCTAAATCACTTCAATCCCTTGCTCACTCGCTCATTCTCTATACCGCTTATCCTGTAAAGAGGTGCAAGAATCCTGGAAACGCTCTCAGGGGACTTGAGGCAATCCTTGCACTCACACACTCACTCACTCACACACTATGGCCAATTTGGATTCGCCAATTAATTAGACTATTCCGCATGTCCTTGGAGTGTCTGAGGAAACCAATGTACCCAGAGGAATTCCACCAAGCATGGGGAGAACATGCAAACTCCACTCCCAAGGTGGGACTTGAAACTTTGACTATTAAGGTACAAGGCCACAGTGCTGCCCTCTAATTTTAGTTAAATATGCAGCAATAATCAGTATTTAAGTCTCGATCTATACAAAAGTCAACACCCTAACCCCAACCCATATCCCCAACTCCTAACTCCGATCCCTCACCCTATTTCTCAATCCCAACCTTATCCCAAAATTCAACCCTATTTTTATCCCTCCTCCACCCCTTCCCTTTAAAAAAAAAAAGAAGGAAAAAAAGTATATATATATTTGTTTTTGTTTGTTTGTTTTTGTTTTTTTACATACATATGGCAAATTTTTTAAAATTATTTTTTAATCAGATTTTTTTCTCTAATATGTTGCCAGGGCAAAATAAACCCAACACTGTGGATAAAATTAACGCCTAACTTTTTAAAATCCTAAATCTGGTGTATTTGTTTTTTTTTTTAATGGAGAAATATATTATTCAGTGCATTAAACTGGCTCAATAATGTAATATCCCTTTGTGCAGAATAAAACACACTGGTGGATGCAAACAAACAACCATGTGATGTCAGTCTGGAGTTGTTCATTTTCCTATAGAAGCATGTATACATGTTTTATTTCTCCTAACATTTTTTATAATGTCATATTTTATCAATTTAGCATTATTTTTAATGTTCTTTAACTTCCGTAAATGTTAGTTACTGTTACCGCTACGTCACAGCAGCTATAAATATTCCGGACCTCAGCAGCCTCTCTTTTCCTTTGCTCAACCATGTGAAAAAAGTCACAAACCTCAAACTCCTCCTATGTTGGAAAATGTCATGGTAGCACTTTACCTCTGCTCCACCGACACTGGAGACTCCTTCCATACGTGATAAATAAGCTTGTGCTCACACAAATCTCCACCATTCAAAAGTCTGCAGCAATCTGTTCACGTGGAAAGTTTGCTGTATACGTCTACATATAAGATTTAAAATATATTAGAAGCTGAGCATTTAGCTGGAACCATTGTCAGTGATCAAACGTTAAGCACTGCTGAGGTAACTGAAAATAAAAGAAGTTCAATTCAAAATCATTATTTTGGCATCAAATGCGGATTTAATAACAAAATTAATCCGGCCCAATAATACACCAATAATTCCTTTAAAGAAAATAAAAAAGGCATAATTTAGAGACAGATACAGACAAGAAGAAAAAAAAATATCCAGCATTTTCATGAAGCCAAAAAAAGAACAGGTGGAAGAAGGGGAAATAATTGTTTGATCTGTCCTTTGACTGTCGCTGCCCTAATCACTCAAGACTGATTCAGAAAATGCAGGCTTGAATGTCAGAGGGCCACCTGCAGAGAGCTAGTCCGTTTTCCTGGCCTTGTGCGCGCATAGCCGTGTAATCACCACTCTCGGCACTGGCTTGGCACTCCAGCACTGCCTTGATTGAGCACCTCAATCTAACAAGGTATCCACCGGTGCTGCCAACCTCTGCTGGACAATTGAAGATGCCCCCGATGATCTCAGCGCAGTGCATTTGCAGTCAGTCTTATGATGTATCACCTTCAAGGCCATGCACAACAGTTGCTCTAATGTAAAAAATAAGTCGAAGGGAAAAAAATACTATGTTTACTGTCGGAAGCAGAGTGGTGCATGTCACAATAAAATGTTAAAGACATTTATTTTCTTTACGCATATGGAAACAACTTGTTTTCAAAACGTCAGTCAACTGCGATTTTTTCCCCCCCCTGCATAATATGGAGGGAAAATTGTGAACGTTTTGTAGACCTTAATGTGACATGCTAACATGAATCCATGAGTCAGAAATCAAGTGACTATAATAATCACTCCTATTTGAGTAGTCATAATGCGAATTTAAAATGTATTAGTTGAAAGGTCTGTTATTTAGGCATAGGTATTTAGGAATAGGTTTTCATTGGACCATGGTTCATTGGACCATCTTCATCCTGGTCAGGGTTCTTATGGATCCACAGCCTTTCCCATGTGATAAGGAAAAGGACATTTCACACTTTCAGTGGTAAATTTAGCAGTCACCATTTCACATCTAATAGCTGCAGGTTTGTAGGGAGATAGGAGGGCACCGGACAACATGTGGGAGAACATGTTAGACTTCACATTGATCGTAACCCAAACTTAAGATCAAATGAGGAACCTTTATTAACTAGATGGATGGATAATTTGTTGCGAAGGAAATTCTGAGAAACATCGTGCATAGAGGTAGACAATTTTCTGCAGATTCAATAGCTACAGACTTCCAAACGTCATGTGGCCTTCAGATTAGCTCAAGAAAAGTGTGTAGAGAGTTCCCTGGGACAGTGTTTCCATGGCCGAGCAGCTGCAGCCAAGCCTTGCATCATCAAGTATAATGCAAAGTATCGGGTGCAGTAGTGTAAAGCACGCCAGCACTGGACTCCAGAGAAGTAGAGACGTGTTCTCTGGAGTGATGAATCATGCGTCTGTCTGGCAATCCGATGGACAAGTCTAGGTTTGGAGTTTGCCAGGAGAACGGTACTTGTCTGAATGCACTGTGTCAAGCGTAAAGTTTGGTTGAGGAGGGGTTGGTTTGTCAGGTGTTGGGCTCGGCCCCTTAGTTCCAGTAAAATGAACTCTTAATACTTCAGCATACCGAGACATTTTGGACAATTCATAATGGCTCATAAAGCCTTTATAATGGCTCCAATCTGAAGTGCTGTTTGTTAATTGGCGATTTCTGAGGCTGAACTTCTAAATGAACTTCTACTCTGCAGCAGAGGTAAGTCGTGGTCTTGCTTTCCTGGGAAGGTCTTCATGAGAGACAGTGTCATCATGCTGCTTGATGGGTTTTGCAAATGCACTTGGCAATACCGTTCTTGCAAGAACTAGTCCAGAAAGGCTGACCTTAGTGTCTTATAATAACAATTCAATATGTTATTTAATAGTTTTGAAATCTTGTTTTAGAAATAAACAAAACATAAATAACTAAATGAAAGAACAGTACATTAGAAGGTGTGTCCAAACTTTTCACTGGCAACTATAAAGAATAATATATGAGAAATATTCAATGAATGGAATAGTTCAAATTAAAATGTATATATACATAACTTGAGATACAGCGATTAAAAAGTGACAGCAATGCAAAAACAGAGCGGTGCACAACTGATATAATGAATGTTATACTGTATGAAAGTCACTCATTCATTCATTCATTCATTCTTTTTAGGAAGCTATTAGTCCTTATCAGGATCACATAAGCTCCATATCTAAGCGTGAAATGAGAACAGATTTTTTTCTTTATCAATTTAGTCTCACAGCTCATTGAATTGAATGTTACCTTGTTGAAGTGCTCACTATTCAAACAAGCACATTTTATTACACCATATTAAACTACGGTATTATTGTTTCTGGGATTTACCATGCACAGAGGACAAGCTACAAATTAAGCACTTAAGTGCTAGTAAGAAAAGCTCTATGAATGATGGCTATGAGGGCTTAGGGAAGTAAACATGGTAGCACAGTGAGACTTTTAAGACGGATCATCAAGATAATGAACATCATACTTTTCAGTGAAAAAAAATCGATTTGCAAAATTAATACATTTCTTAACACAAACACTTTAAATTCCTGCATGTTAATTAATAAATAGTATATTTAATAATTATATATATATATATATATATATATATATATATATATATATATATATAAAATGTGTCTGTGTGTTAAAAGTAAGTACTATATGGATGTATAAATAAATAAATAAATAAATAAATAGCTCTATTGTCTGAGGAAAAAATCAACATTTAGCAATGGGCTTTATTTATGGCTCTGAATATGAGCTAATTTATTCATGAAATGATTGCATAAGCATTTACAGTAGAAATGGGGCATTCTTGAAAATAGAAATTCAGATAAACATTTATATCCTACAAAAACTCCAGACTTTGTGCAGATTCATGTTTAAGAGGACTCACCACTGTCAGTTTCAATTTTCAACAAAATAAAAAAGAAAGAAAGAAAGAATAAATCAAAATAAACACATTCATTAATTGAAAAAGTTGCACACTAAGATTTCATTCAGCCACCTTTAGCTTTGATTAAATCACGCACTGTAGTGGCCAGTTCACTCACTGACTCATCATCTATACCACTTTATCCTATACTCAGGGTTGCAGGGGCCCTGGAGCCAGAGTACAACCTTGACATGATGCCAATCCATTACAGGGCACACATACACATACTCACACACTACATACAATTTGGAAATGCCAATTAGCCTAATCCGCAGGTCTTTGGACTGTGGGAGGAAAACGGAAGGAATACCCGGAGGAGACCCACCAAGCACCGGGAGAACGGGCAAACTGCAGGCACACAGATGTGGGGAATCAAACCCGGATCCAGGAGGTGCTAGGTGACTGTGCTAACCACGACACCACCATGAGTGGCCAGTTCATGTGTGAAAATGATTCATCATGCTCCAAGATACACTCTTTTACAACCTCATAGAGTCCTGGAATATGGCCCAGCCATGAGGGAAGAAAAACTCGGTAGATGTGATAACCTGGTCATTCAGTTCATTCAGGTCATCAGCTGACTTCGTTTTATTTCCACATAACGTTGCTGAGTCGAGACCTGAGCGACTGAAGCAACCCCAGATCATAACACTGGCTCCAGAGGCTTGTACAGTGGATAGTACGCATGATGAAGCCTTTTTTTCTGATTATTCTCAAGAACAAGAGTTTTTTTTTTTCTGTTGGTATCACATTGTGTGTATTTTAAAATGCTCTTACTTGCAGTATTAGAGATACTGTAGCTGTGTTTTTTTATAGTTGATTTTTTTACCATGCAACTTCACCAAATATTAAAGTGATCTCCATTCATGATTTTTTTTCAAACCCGAATTTTTCCACACAGTTGACAATTCTGCACTATCCTACCAGGTTTTGATAATGTGTGTGTTGTTAACCCAGTTCAGTAATTTCAAATATCCCTAGTTGTTTTCTTTGCTTGACAGCCCAATAATTTGACCCTCCTGAAATGCATATTTCTGCACAACTTAACAAAACGACTGATAAATGTGCCGCAATTTTTACAGTTTAAACTGACTGAAAGTGGAGGCACAACTGAGGGAATTACACCAACAGCTGCATTTACAAGCATTTCATATGTGCATATGTTCATTTACATTTTAGTCTACATACATACATACATACATACATACTGAATAAATAAAGTGCTTGATTTTCGCCTTTATCCTTCCCACTGTTGCATGGCTCACTTCTCTAGAAGCAGCCTAAATGACACTCATGCCAACAGGCACTTGTGAGGCATGACACTCCAAATTTATGATCAATTACGGCTTTTCTAAAGCTGGATTTAACGTGTCATGTGCGTCTTCAGCTCACTCGGATGTAATGGCTTTGAATGAATTTGAGCGAGTTGAAATTTATCCTCACACTGCCGTGGGTTCCTTTAACCCCACATCCGTTTCCAGCTTAATATAATATTGTTGATTTAACCATGATGTATTTGAACCCGCAGGGCCTTTTCTCCTCCATTTTGAGATTAATAAATGGTTTTTCAGGGCACGTTGGGGTGGTACATTATTCTAGCAGAGCTTGACGGAGAGCTAGGACCGGGACATGGCGTTCAGTCCATCAGCGGCAGTTATATTCAATTTCTGCACAGAACATTTGTCAGATGGGACAGGTAGCATTAAGCCATTGAAGGAGTCTTAAGTCGTTGTAAGAGCGGCCCCACAAGCCGCATTATCACCCACGGCCGCTGTTCTCTCACCGCAGCTCAGCCATCTCACATAATCTGATGGAGGATTGATTAATTGTACATTTAACTGGATGCATGGCCCTCCTCTCTGTAATAAATTATGGTCATTAATCAATAAAGCGCTTCGTAATCCAGGGAGTTGGAGGACATGCTGCTTCCTAATAGAAAAGTCTGAAGCACAAGGCTGCTCTTCTGCTGCCCATGACCCTCCAGATGAGCTGTTCCACATCTGCCTCTGTCCAATTAGATGACAAAATTAATGAGCATCCTTTAGCCGATAATGGCTTTTGTCATTCTGCTGTCCTGCCCATAAATTTTTGATAGTCGGCAATTTTTCCCCCCAACCGTTAAGTGCTTTAAAAGTTTTTCAAAACATTTTCGTAACTAAGTAATAAATCTTGCTGATTTTAATCTCCCTTTTAAAGCGCTTTGTGATAAACGAAGGCAAATGAGCTGGGCAGATGTTTCCTGATAAACAGCAACAATGGTGCCGAGTAAATATTTTAGCTCTCTCAGTGCTCGTGCTCAGGTGAGGAGGCAGAAGATGCAGATGGCACTCGGCAGAAACGCAGCACGAAAGAAAAGACAAAGCATGAAGAGATCACCCACAAGAATACTACAGATACTGTGAGGTAAATTCAGTCACAGATCTCAGTCCATCATCTAGAACTGCTTTTTTGTCAAATATCAAAACTTGTTAAAATTTGAATTAGAATTTATTTGTCCTTTTAAAGGCCATCACTCAACCATCAAACTGAATGAATTTTATATGTATATTACATAAGTAATTTTTTATTGGAAATAATAATACATGCTACCTCTACTACTACTACTACTACTACTACTACTACTATTATTATTATTATTATTATTATTATTATTATTATTATTAAATACCAAATTTATTTGAACACAACATGTAATATCTTATACATACTGTACTTAACATACTTGTTATAAATGTATTAATAGAGCCCTATACAAAGTGGGGTATAATGTGTTATGAACAATAATGCAATGTTAACTATTTATGATATGATAATCATACAAATAAATAAATAAAGGTATTGCACTTTCATTTATCTCAAACATATAGTTAAAGTATACCAATGTGTAATAAATGTTAATTTTATAGTAATGTGTTATAATAATACTATTTTCAGAGTTGACAGAAAGTGTTTTGTATACATGTGCATTCCTATTCAAACTCTCTTACTTTTAGAGATGTGCACAAGTTTACACCCCATTTGGATTAGTCTATATATAAAAAATATACTCTACTAAAAAGTTATGACCCTCTTATTTTCTAGGCATGATTTGAAGAGGGTATGAATGTATGAGATGATAAAGTTCGAAAAGAGCCAAGGGCTGTACTGAAATGAATGCAGAAGTGGGCGTAACTTTTTTCCTTCACATTGCACATGTTGGTAGAGTAACTTGTTCTCTATACAAAAAGGTATTACTCAACACAAGCCAATCACAAGCCAGGCGTTTGCACAACTCTTGAGTCCAACTCTCAAATCCTCTGGTGCTGTTGGTGGTGACCAGCAACTGCGACCATTGACATATTTCCAGAGGGGGTTCAGCGATCTCTTGCCCACTTTTTTGCATTACTTTCAGTACAGTCCTTATATGAAGAATGAGGAAGAATGAGGATGCCTATAAAACGATTCAGAAAAACTTTGAAAATGCTGGGAAATGGGGCTGGATATTACAGCTGAGCATACATGCAGGTTTTCAGAGTATGCAAAATATTAAATCGCAACTGTTTGTCTCAAACAAACAAACAAACAAACAAACAAACAAACAAACACATAAATAAACAAACAAACACATAAATAAATAAATAAATAAATAAATAAATAAATAAATAAATAAATAAATAAAGTGCTCTTCCTGAAGATGTCCCACATTGGGAAACTTTACCTCTTCTGCTGGAGCATCTTGCTGTAAGTGCTACATGAAAATTTCCTCATATCAACAACTACATTTGATTGAGTTTGTTCGTGTGGCACATTCATTATAAAAGCAATGTATTTCAAAATTAAGAGATCAAACAATAAGCATGAACAAAACATGTAAAACATGTAAAGAAACCTTTTAGCTGCTGTTATGGAAAGGCATCCATGACCTCCTCACCAATCGGAGCTGAGAAATCAAAAGCAAAATGAAAAGACCATTACACCTTTTGAGGATTGCAGCTAGACTGTCTATCAGAAAGTGTTTCCATGTTTCCATAAATACACTCCGTCACAAAGCTACAGATGATTAAGGCTCTTTAGCAGGGTCTAATAGGACGGGGTGAAAGGTGCATTAAGTACACTGGGAGGAGGTTTGCAGAGAGGGGAAAGAGGGAAATAGATACGCAAGTAATAACAGAGCCGAAAAGACAATTAAGTACTTCGGCTGTGGATAAATGACTTAAAAGGTTTGCCTCTCTACCTGAAAAAGTCTTTCTCCGTCTGAGGCTGTCAGCACGTCTGAAGGCTGAGGTGGCTTGATGGATGGCGAGCTGAAGGGCACAGCTAGGAGCTAAAGTCTCAATTATGGAAAAGGAGGTAAGTAGAGCAATGTTGCTGAAGCCTTTATTTCAGTGACAGCGGTGAAAAATCGCAATATTGCTAATCAGAGTTAAGGCATTAATCATTCATTTATTGGTGTTTCCTAACATGTGTCTGGCTTCTTCTTTCACACACACACACACACACACACACACACACACACACACACACAGGCTCAGACCCGAAATCCTTAAGGCCACACTCTCCATCCTCTCCATCTTCCTCCTACTCTGGTCCTTCAGGTTCACTCTTAATTATTTAACCTAGAGGTCATGACCGCTTCTCCTCCTCCACTTCTATCACAGTAATGTGAAAATTACAAAACTCCAGCCTGGTTGAATTCCCCTACATGCAATAAATATATTTCTCTCTCTTTTTATTGTCTGATATTTAGTTGTACATACTAAAAATAAACAAAAGACACAAAGCCATCATCTTTCCCACCGCAGCACCGAAGCATCTTGAAAATGGAAGCCCCATAACCATCTTCCTTCATTATACCCTGAACGAGTTATCGTGAGTTTGTACAAAAAGATAAGTGAGTTTAATATGCACTGGAGGGTAAAGAAAGGATTCTATTACTGCACATAAAAATTACCTCATAAAACAACTAATATGGCAATTCTGGGAGCAATTTTAATGACGTCTATGATGCACAGTTGTAGTTATGCTAATGAAGTTGCCGTTTTACTCATATTCCGCCCATAATGCGGGCCTTATATTTCAATTTCGGCAGATTAGCACTAGCTAAGTGTTGCTAATAAATTTCATTAATATAATGAACACGAAGGCGTGCTCTCCGGATCCGATTCGCTTCGTCTCGTCCATCACACGTTCAGAGCCACATGTGCAGATACAGTAATGTTTATTGGATTATAAACTTCAGTGCGGTGTGCTGTTACAGTGGGGGTGCTCACTCGGAAATGGGACTTCGCCGAATCCAAAAACAGCAGGCAGCGCCGAAGCGCTCACTTTATGGCGGAACACTGGAAATGGCTTCTCCTCCATCCATTTCAGAATGGAGTTTCTCGAAGTGTTCATAAAGCTCAAGGCACTGGTATAAAGTGAACAGTGATTTCTCTGTAGTGGATTCCCTGCCAAACACACACACACACACACACGCCCGCCCGCCCGCACACACACACACACACACACACACACACACATGCTTTTGTCCATGCAAATGTGCACACCAGTCGCTAGCAGAGAGATTTTTATTCACAGACTCCCTCTTGCTTTTCTATTAAAGTGAGTAAATGAATTTTAAACTTTATGGCAAAGCTTAAAAACAAAAGAAAAAGAAAAAAAAGAAGCACAAATGGTGACTATGCCCTTTGTAGATTTTGTGAATTAATTTTAAGATGATCTCATGAAATGTTAATAGGAATTTTAATAAAAACGAAGTCGTAAGAAAAGGTATGAGGTGCCGGTTTAATATATTACGTTATAACCCAGTAACGAGCAGTGCATCATATCACGAGGTCTAATTGATGATATAATAAGAATGATGTGGTGCCAACTATTGTACACAGTATGTACCATATTCAATTTCTCCCAAAATGTAATGTTTTCCTCAAAGGTATAACTCTTTATTCAAACGACAAAAGTCAACTTTTCTTTTGTCTTATTTGTGCTTTAATTAGCCCGTGTGTGTCCAGTATACTGTATCCACTCTACTTATTTCAGGGAAAAGAATGATGATGATTCTTCTCCCTAACATTCTCATGATTTGTGAAAAAATTATCATGGTTTGTTAACATATTTCCCATTTGTCTTCTCAATTGCTGCTGATGACAGGTGATGGATGTGTGTGAAAACTACCACATCAAACCTCTTTTAATCTGAGTAATCTCCTGACACGCGGCAGGGTCAATTGGTGGTTAGTATTGGCACCTTACACCTCCAGGGTCCGGGTTGGATTCCTAACCAGGTTCAAGTCGCCCCCTTTGTGTGCATGGAGTCTGCATGTTCTCCCCGTCCTTGGTGGGTTTCCTCCCACAGTGCAAAGACATGTACATTAGGCTGGATGCTGTTGCCAAATTGCCCATAATGTGCAATGGATTGGCACCTTGTCCAGGATGTACCCCATCTCGTGCCCTAAGTTTCCTTGGATAGGCTCCAGGCCCCGCACCACCCTGTATACAGGATAAAGCGGGATAGATGATGGTCTCCTGACGCAAGTGCCACTGGACTATAAGAAAATCAGCCTGGACTTGCTTCTTACTTCTTTTTGCTATTAACCATTTATTCTTTGTTTGTTCAGGCTGTAGGGTTTCAAAATAACCATGAAACAAAAGTCTCAAAAAAATCTTCCTTAACTAATCTGCTTTAAAAATGAAACCTTATATTGATGTGTTTGTACCATGTAAAGCCGCCATGACCTTAACGTTTGTTAATCCTCATAAAACAACCTGAGTCACGAGTATTCAGTTTACGTTCATGACACCATGTTGCTATATTACTGCTTTAAGGCTTAGTAGTAATATTATACATAAAGGTCCTAGACCTTCTCCTCTCTTACGTCCATTTTTTCAGCCTTCTTGACTGGATTAACAAGTCATGACCCTGCCATTACTTGTTGCCACAAGATGCTGTGATTAAGCCACAGATTAGGCTGAGCAGCGACTCAGGAAACAAACTCTTAACGCCACTGTGGTCAACCGGAGCCAATCGATGCTCAGCGTCAATATCAGGTGCACTAATTTGCTGTTGAATGTGCCCAGTCATTTCAGGGTGAGCACTCAATTTGGCCAGATGAGTACAATCCTTTAATCTCCTCCAGTCCCTCGAGTGCAGAATTACTGAATGTCCTAATAAGAGCAGACAGATGTTGTGGGATCAAATTTGATTCTTTTAATTGCTATCTTCTCCTGTTTCGCCCCTTTTAGACGTTAGCCCCTTAATGGTTTACAGTCAAACATGCCTTCTTGTGTGTGTGTGTGTGTGTGTGTGTGTGTGTGTGTGTGTGTGTGTGTGTGTAGGGGCGATATGTGTGTGTGAGGAGAGAGTTGATGCTTAGGTTAATTGTCGACAATGGCCTGTCAGCTACACACCAAGCGCTGTGACAAAATATCTATCCCCAAACCAATGTTAGATAAAGTGTTTGAAAGAAAAAAAATGGTAACACATTCTCCTCTGAATATCATCTTCCTCCTCCTCTTCTGTCTCTCAGACCGGCTCGGCAGCATAATCACTGACATTTCCTCTTATGCTGCTTTGAAGGGTGTCTCCGGTGATTTATGGCTAGGTTTGGAAAATGAATTCGAAATCATGGGATTAAGATGCATAAAATATATTCTAGGATCCATCACAAGGGGGCTGACACTAAGCTGTCTCTCCATCTACCCAAGGAAACCAACGAGTTTAATGAGATCTTGAGCTGTGCCTAAAATATAATTAAAAACGTTGACACAAAGCACAGCACTAATGCAGTGTGCCTCGGTGGAACTCGCAGGGGCCGACTGCCAGGCCAAGAACTCCAAGTTTGATGTGGTGTGATAAATTCTGACAACGTCACTTAACCGCTAGTGCATTTGTTCAATCAAAGCAATTAAACACAAAAACGACAGTGATGTTCGCTTAAAATGTACTCATTTATCCTTTCAAACATTTGGATCATATATTTAACATTAAAATACTACATGTTAAAGGGTAATTATATAGAGATCAGTGTTACAAATGGGACAGAGATCATGCCGCGTTAACAATATAGTTATCAAACTTGTGGTTCAACAGGAAAAAGGTTTGCCTTATCTTCAGGAGTCTATCTTATGAGATTGAATCCAGGTGTAGATGAGAGCCAAGGGTTGGACAGTGTTGTAGTGGTTAGCATTGTCTCCTTGCGGACTGATTCCAACCTTTGTTCTTCCATTCTTGGAGGGTTCCTCCACGTACTCCAGGTTCCTCCAACAGCCCAAAGAAATGGTGATTAAGTTAATGGTCATTCAAATTACCCATAGTGCGTGAATGTTGACCGTCTGATGAATGAATGTTCACTGACATGAAATGGGAATAAATACAACGTCATCACCATTGTCCTCCACAGTCCCTAGTTGGACTACAGAGCTTCCTACATACAGTAGATGGACATGGAGGAAGAGTGGAATACTCCCCCCTAACCTGCCGACCAAGGTGACACTAGCCAATCACTAGCATCTCTGAGCTTACGTAGTCATTTTGCTCTGAATATGTTACGCTGCCCTGTGACACAGTATGAGAATGCTACAGCATCAGCATCTTCTACAGAACATTAAACTGGTGGCATTTCATCTTCTTTTCATTTGGGATATTATAAGCACCACTGGAGGTTTATTCTGGAAAATTGGTGAAAACTTAAAAGTAACATTAAAATCAAAATTTATTATAAAAAAATGTTATCATCTTCAGTTTCTCATTTTTAAATTAATAAATCTATACCCTCTTCAGGAAAAGAAAAATCATAATAGTATGATTATAAGTAATTATACGTATATTATGTAAGATGGAAATAAATACAATGGTGATCATTGGCCTCTATGTCCCCTAATTGGACTGCTACAAATGAATGGATAGATTGTATATTATATTAATATAATATTAACAACTGAAAGAATAAAAGTGGTTAATGAACTAGTTTAACAGAAGCAGTGGTTTAAGAAAAAAAAAAAAAAAAAGGCTGCCGAGTGTGTTTTATTTCAGTCTGCTGAAATGTATCTAAAATCTCTCTTGCATAGTCATGCTTTGATCAAGTTGTTGGCCAAACATATGTTTCCTGCATTTGATTTTTCTTTCGGCAAGAAAGGACATCTGTGTTGAAAATGTTGGAAATTGGAAAAAATAATGCCCTATTAATTAAATTAATTATTTAGTTAATTTCCAGGCCTCTAAATAGATCACTCATTAAACATACCAGAAACACTGGAGGGAGAAATAAAGTGTTTACAGGAGTAATGTGTATTTACACATTCATAATGAATTGTCTCGCAACTGCAGATTGTGGGACATTCACAGCCTTTCTGAAAGGTTTAGCTCTCAGCAATCACTACAGCAGACTGTTGGAGGAAATATACCCTGAAACAACAGAAGATTCTCTGTCATTATGTATAATGAGGAAATTATAATAATTATATCCTGGAATTTTAAGCTCATTGTCACATACCGCATTTATATTATTCTTGAAGCTGGAGGTGTGATGAGCACTATGGTGGGTGTGATAAGGAAACACTTGAAGTTTTGACTTCTGCTGTATCAGTATGATTGCTGAGGATGAAAAGGGTATTTTTAGTTGTGCATGTCTTTGGCTACAAGCAAAGTGACCTAAAAATGTGTTTCTCAATTGTACTGATAAAATTCTAGGCAGAGAGTAAGAAGAAAGAAAACTTGTGGACTTAAAGACTTGAAGTGTGTTAGTGCTTTTTTGTTGTTGTTGTTGTTGTTGTTGTTGTTTATTTGGCAATAAAATCATTTAATTCTTGCACCGAATGAAAAATTTGTCATTTTTGAGAATGATAAGGACTAGTCTGATAACAGTAACAAAGAAAGCTTCAGGTTTAAAATAGATATCTAACTATAATGCGTTAAGTTTGGGCATTTAAGTTGGAAACATACACAAACTTCTAAAATGTGTGACCCAAGCTATGAATCCCAGCTAAAGTCATTTTGTAATTCAGTGTTTTCTACAAAAAATTATTCTACATATGTCTTTATGTAAAAAATGTTAAATATATATATTTTTATAAATAAAAAAAAGCCTTTGGTTGTGGTTTCACAGACTGGGTCACACATACTATATATGGCAATTTTCATAACCAAATATTGCCCCAAGTTAGCAATATGAACTTTTTTACAATTTGTGTGAAATGCAAGCTCCAGAGTAAAAAAAAAAAAAAAAAGAAGTAAAACATCAAGTAAAAAGAGAAAAGAGAGAAATAAAGAGAAAAATAAAAAGACTAATAGAATAGAATGAGCCATTTGACGCAGATAAGCTAGCTAGTGCATTTTTCTATTAGCTAACATCCTCCTACAGAATATCCTTATGATGCGTTCAAAGTAAATTCAAAACTTACTCAGAAAGAGTTTCCAACCCTTGACAAAGAGTGTTAGGAAACAATTATAATCAGTCTATATTCTTATCAAACTAAATACAGACATAAGCTTGCTAAATCTATAATATGCACTATACCGTTTGCTGTTTTGAGGTGGGACATGTACTGTACTCGTGTATTAGCTGTGTTGTTGCTAACAAACATAGAAACATTCTTTTTCATTCCTACTATGTAGTTTGAACAAGATGAGATTGGGAATGTGTACTGTATATGTAAGTGCTGTTACTCTACATTGAACAAAAAAATTGAACTCCCCTAATCAAAGCTAGCTAGACATATGACCGAACAAAGCTGATAAATAGATTCATCAAAGTTAACCGGTTCCTCTGTGACAACTTTAATACACTTTGTGAAGAACAAACTTCACATGTATTATCCTGCATATATATTAGAATAAAAAATAAAAAATAAAAACTAGTTTAGTTAATAGAAATGCACGTTTTCTTATTGTTAACACATCCATGATTCTGTGGCGTCCCAGTTGTCCTAAAATTCAATATTAAGATATCCATGGTGCAGCTACACTGGCTCGTCTGGTCTCCATTTCAGAGTCTGGATTCCAGGACTTTTTATGCAAGCGCAGATGTAAAACGAATTGATAAATCATTTGTACACAGGCACCTCAGAGTTACATCCAAGGCCATAAATCTCAGTGCAGAATAAAGCCGAGCCTTTGCTCTATTTCTATTTTCATTTCACATTCTATCACACTTAAATATCCAGGCCTCTGACGCAAGACCCTCTGGCCTTTCCCTTTGTCTATGCCTGCATAGAAAACAGAAGATCATATGGTTTATGGTTTCTGTCTCTCTTTGGCCCCGGCCTAAACCGCACAGACATGATTACTTAATAGCCAGCAAAAGTTATATAATTCAAACGACATATGGTAAAACCGTGGTTTGTTTAGCAAAAAAAAAAAAAAGAAAGAAAGAAAGGCACACTTTAGCCTTATTAGCGGGCAATGGCAGTTGTTTTTATCCTCACTCTCTCTGAGGCACGGGTGAGGGTGATGACAGGTCCTGGTGTTGGGCCAAAGCGCGGCTGGTACTCGGAGTGCCATCACCTAGTCGCCTCCTGCTACCGCCACCAGCCCATATGGGCAGAGAGATTGCTCTCGACTGGCGCTGCCCCAGTCATCCATCACCTCGGCCCGCATGCCCAGCACGCCAGCCCTGGCACCATGCTGACTCCAATCCGTCAGGATTTACTGTGACTGACAGGGAGAGAGGAGATGAGTTCTCAGTTTATCATCTCATAGAAAACAAACACGCCGCCCTCAAAAATATCCTGTCACACAAACTGAGATCACAGGCACACACTCAGTCACTGATGCGTTCGGATTCTCGTCTGAGCCTTTGATGTTGACTTTTTAGCATTAATAATGATAATAAGAAAAAGAAGAAGGAGAATGATTTGCTTTGGGAAAAGAAAAAGAAAAAAGAAAAAAAAAAACATTTCATTGACTTCCCCATTGCACGCTACCTTCTTTCAGAGATGATTAATTCAATTCCATCTTTCTTGGCTGATGATCGCTTAAATAAGTCCTTCAAGTCTCTTCGGGTGCTCTACGCCTGTGATGAACCCAAGCTGCCTTGTTTTCCACTGTCTACATTAATATTTGTTAAATAACAGATTGAGAAAACAACATATGGCGTAAATATTTTCCACTCAAGGTTGTCGGAACATTGTCTTCCAGCGTGTTCCACAGTATTGCTTGCCAAAGTTTTTTTTTTTTTTTTTCCCCTAGCAGTGGGTTCTGACTAAGCTTATACAGAGACGAAAGTGAAAACACGGAAAAAGAAAAGACACTCCACCCAACCACATGCTTAGCCCCTTTAGTGGACGAGTGGCCCCTCTCTACCCCATTTCAGAGAGCTGTCAGTTTGGATCGCTGGTAGTCAGTGAGGCTGAAGCTTCCCTACTGACTGGAGAGGAGTCGTTGGCCAGGCTTTCCTTGTCACTGAGAGTTAAAGCAGTCACTGATCCTAATGCTTACACTGTTGTTGCAGCATTCCGATTTTTAATCGCTGCATGACTTGTCAGCTCTAATGAGGGCAGCGGGGATAGAATTATCAGCGCGGCGATAACGAGGGTGTCACAAGCTGCCAATTATTTCCTGTTTTCAGTCATTATTTCCAAGACTCTTGTTTCTTTTCACACCATCTGACCTAATGAGCAGAAACCTCTTCCAGCATGCTCGGGCTGTACAGCACGAATTAGCACCCAGGACCAGAAAGACTTCCATGTGACCGGCATTGAAGAGGACGTGATCAGAAGCCGTTCATCGGCTGAATGTTCGTTCATCTACGGCAAAAGGACGCGCGCTTTCTAAAAGGCGTCGCAGGCAATCACGCTCTTGTGAGGCAATCGTGTTTGAATGGATCACCAAATTCGCTGCTCAAACAATAACGGCAGAGCCGTTTCATCAGGCCTCTGAGAAAGAGCGAGCAAAAAGCCATTGTCAGGTGTTGCATTAAAACAGGAGCAATGACACAAAGTCCATCCATGCTTCATTTTTCACACTTCCTTTCTGCTTGATGGTCTTTCAAGGCGTACCTGTGTCTACAGTAGGTGTCATAAAGGAATGTCTTGTAGCTCACAGTTGAGTCTCTGTGCTAATGACTGGAAGGTTGTGAGTTCTAATCCCAGCACCACCGATGGGGCCGGGTGTGATCCCCAGTTGACCAAAAAAAAAAGATTTCCTTCATAATTCAATTCTGACTCAATGATGGTGATGAGTTTCACCATCATGTTCGTTTGATGTTTTCCTCCATTACCCACAATTCTGTTTATCCTCACACTTCTACATCTTGAAGACCACTACAGTAACTAGCCGAGCCAAGTCTCTGGTACCGCACCGGATTTCTCATTAGTATGTATTACAACACTGATTGAAAACGGTGAATGAGAAACAGAGCTCCTACGGAGTCTGCTTAGCGCTGATAAAAAAAAAAAAAAAACATCCAGCGAGAGTGAGTAAATATTCAAGGTTTTATCTGGTAAGACGAGATTCAAGTCTGAAGCACGAGCTCCATGAATCTTTGCACTGTCTGAATGAAAAGCAAAATCGTTTCTGTCAATTCTGTACAATATCACACTTCCTCAGTTTGCCCCTACTTGTGGTAATGTACAGAGATTTGTCCATGACAGACTCATGTTCTCCCTGTTGTGCTGGTTCCACTCCTGTGTTTATTAGCTAGCTGTCTGTCAGATGTTAAGTTCACCCTTCCCTCTAGACTTCACACCACAAACTTTTTTTTTTCCCCCAGCAGGCCTCTCTCTCCGGCACAGAGTAATGGCTGAGTTTATCTGAAGTGTGCAGAGATGAGACAGAAAAATAGTCCTGCTCTCGGCTCATTTTTCCCTCTCCACAAGGGTGGATCAGGAAGAGCACAGACGGTGTGGATTTAGTTTTTTTTTTTTTTTTTTTTTTTTTCAGAAGGAGATCATCAATCTCCGTGCCTGCGTTTTGGAGTACTCAAGTTTTGGCAAATTTTACCCATTTACCTCTTGACGTGCAAAGCAATTTTCATGTAAAACACATAAAGAATGTCTTAATAGTGAATCTACAATGTTGCTTGCAAGGTGTATTACCTCTCTACACACTCTTTCCTACTGAAAATCATCTTTCAAACACAAATCAGCAGGTGAGTAATAAATGAGATCGTTTCGGCGTAATCGCAGAAAAATATCATATCAGGATACACTGTGTTCTCATCTCGTGAGGCAGACTTGGCATGTCTGAGGAGTAAACAACTTTAAATCAAATTATTTAATACGAATGTCGTTGGAATAACTGCAGTGCCTAAAATGAGAATCGATAAAGTAGTAAATTATAATCATTACGTTGAATCTTTTACTGATAAATCAATCAATTAGCTGGAATGCATTGTGAACGTTATAAATGCAGCCATATATCATTATGCAATATAAAATGTTTATAAGCCGTCACGCAGTTCATAATTAAAATAGAATTAAAAGATTATACCATGAGAATATGTTACATATGATCACATACAGCAAACACAGCCCTTAAAAAAATAAAATAAATAAAAACAGTATTAATGATGAACAGATTAATGATGTTAATCAATAATTAAAAGAATGTTTATAATAAATGAGGAATGGACTATAGCATACAGTAAAAGTTAATGTCCCAGATTAAACATCACACACTATGCAAAATGAGGTTGGCTTGTGTTATAGTGTGTTGCAAACTCTACTTGCAATGCAGTATGTAAATAACACATTGGTATAAAATGCAATGCATATTCATAGGTAATTAAAACAATGTGCATACAGCCTTATGGATGCTTAAAATTAGTAAGAAATAAATAAATAAATAAAAACAGGACGAATAAAGTGTTCTATAAGAGTCAGATCTATTTATGTCAATGCATTCAGAAGGAAGTATAAAATAAAAACAATTTAAAAGTTCTTTATGTATTACAAATTGTTGGCATGACACAGTATAAGTATATAAACACTTAACACAACAAGCTCTGCTTTGCATAGTGCATTAGAAGACATATAACAGTGCTATAAACACTCCTTTTAAGGTGTCCGTTTAACAAGTGCCTTATAAACATTTATAACATTTATATTTACGGCAATGTTTTTTTTTTCATTAATAATTATAATGTGTGTAATGTCTTTTAAATACATTATAACATGATAAAAGTTATACTTATGAGTTAGATGTTAGAAATACAGTATATATGTATATGTTAAATGTTAAAAAAGATATATGTATTTTTTAAATATACACCATGTTATAACTGTTTATGCAAATGTCTTAGCTATCTTTATTATGTATCATGAAATATCCATACGATGTCACAGGAATAATAGTCGTGCTGCATTACACCAAGTGTCACTTTGTAGAGTGTTCTTTGAGAAGATGTAATAGTGATACAAACAAAGTGCTCATAATGCATCAGCCTAACAAAATGTATTACGAGCAATTCAAATTCAAACTGTGATGCCTTTCCATATTTTATAACATCTCATGAGCGCATTTGAAAATTATGAATGCAATCATGATCTATTGTACATATGTGACCTTTATAGACAGTGTTATAATGACTTATAATGAAGTAAATACATGAGGTAAGCCCAGGTCAGAAGAGCACACGGACACTCGGGGTACCGAAGGCTTCCGGAGCAGACGCAGAAAGGTGATGGGTCATATCGAGGCGTCAGAGTTTAGCTGTCTGCAGCCTCTCTTTGTGTTTAATAAACGAAATTCATTAAAAGCGGTGTGGGAGAGCCCCTGTTGGCAGCCAATCTCTCTCTCGCTCTCCTCTCCTCCTGCCTTTGTGCGATCAGAAGAGCCATGGTGATTCCTTGCTCGGCTCCCAAAGCTACAGGGGGAATTTCTCTCAGAAGCTGCCCGTTCCTCACCCGCATTTCCTAAAGCTTTTCATTTGTATCCCCTGGAAACCGCTCTGCATTCTTTATACTCTCTTTCAAAAAAAAAAAAAGAGAGAAGGAATGGAAGGCGGGAGAGAGAGAAAGAGAGAGAGAGAGCGAGCGAGAGCCCTTACGCGTTTGGCTATGCCCTTTGATCACTCGTTTATCTTTAAAACAGATGGTTGTCCACTGTGCTGTTTATGTCAACACATGCCCGTTTGAAAGAGCTGTTCCGTGCCTGGGCAATGCCTCTCTTGAAACCAATGAATCGCGAATCATAGGAAATAAAGGGGTGAGCTTGGATATGCTAACAAAGCCCTTTGCTCCTCGAGAGCCCCTGGGCTGTTATTTTGAAGCATAATATCCATGTCTGCAACCAGGTTCTTTACATAATTTTCCTAAAACATTATACGCACCTCGCAAAAGAATACAGTGAAGATTATCTGCTAATCTGATTATTGTTCAATTACGAAGGCTCACTGGTGTACAAATCCCCAGAGATTCAGCATTTTCACGCTTACAGTCTTTGAAAATGATCTAATTTTGATAGTGGCTGGCAGCTATTGAGTGGCATGAGGGACTGAATTCTGCATTGTATATGAGATGAAGAAGAGTTTAACTCTTTTTTTTTTATGTAAGTAATTTTGTGTAAAAACATAATGAAAATCATCTGATTGTAGGAAAAGACAAAATTCAGATGAATAACTTTTTCAGCATGCCGTTATTTATTTAACAAATAAACCAACCAAAATGAAAAAAAGAAATTAAAAAAGAAAAAAACATGCAAGAAATACTAAGTGCCCCTTTTTTACATTCAGGACCAGATCAGACCATACAGTGCTTCAAGAAATTGTGCAAATGTTACGTCTACGACACTGCAGGCTTCATTGAGCATGATACATGTTGAAGTCCATGACAACACAATTAGAAGAAGACTGAAAAAAAGTAAGGTTTGTTTATAAGGGTTGCCAGGAGACCTTCTTTCTAAATCGAACATGGACGCACAACTGAGGTTCTCAAAACTGCATCTGAACAAAGCACAAAGCTTCTAGATAAATGTCTTATGTCCAGATGAGACCAAAGGGTGGTGCTTTGGCCTTAATGCTCAGTTCCATGTTTGGCAACATTTCAGCAGAAACACCTCACAACACACACACTGTCAAGCATGTCGGTGGAGGGGTGATTATTTGGGCTTGCTTTTGCAGCCACAGGACCTGGGCACCTTGCAAATCAATAAGCTGACCATAAAGTTCTCTCCTATACCAGAGTATTTTAGAGGTAAATTTGATGACATCTTTATGACAGCTAAAGCTTGGTTGAAATTGGGTCATGACCTGGACAAATAATCTAAAGCACACCAGTACATCTACATAAAAAAAGTATTTTTTAAATAAAATAAAATAAAATAAAATAAATCAAGATTTTTTAATGGTCTAGTCAAAGTCCAGAATTCAGGACGTTACGAGCGTTGTGCTTTGCAAAATTCCAAAAACCTCAATGAATTGATTTGATGTAAATGAATTTGATGTAAAGACTGATAAAGTAATATAGGAAACAATTTTTTTGCATCAAGTTGTTGCTGCTAAAGGGATCAACAAGCTGTTGAATCATGAAGATACTCATGTTTGTTTTCTTTTTGGCTTAATTTTTGGCTTATTATTATTATTATTATTATTATTATTATTATTATTATTATTATTATTATTATGTGCCCATTCTAATACATTCTACATACTGTTTCCATAGCAATAGTGCATACTGTATATAAAGTGCATTCTCCACATTGGCTGATTCTTGAAAGATAACATTTTTGCAAACTTGTGTAAGTGACGCATCTGTCTGTGGCAACTGTACACACAATCATTCACCAACATCACTTTACACATTACAGAAACTCGGCTGGGAGTTATTGCCACATCCCCTGTACAGTCCTGTCCATTAAAGGCTGACATTTCGGATATCAAGTTGGCAGTCCGATCATGGCTCTGGAGTTCTGAGAAAACTTTTTACCTTGGTGGAATCTAAGCACTAGGGAAGCTCTGGGATAAGTGCATCAGTATAGCAGAGGATTGTATAGAGAAGTGAAATATATCTGTTATTCTGCACAATCAGATTCGATTTGACTTGAAATGTCCTCTGTATAATCACCACTGAAAGTTTTTCTGGGTCGAGCAGTTTGAGCTTTCTAAAGTAACATGAAAAACAAAGCTTTCCATCTTATTAACTTTAAGAGACAAAAAACAAAAAAAAAACAGTGAAAAAATAACACAGTTGCCATCCAGAACCAACTTGTTTACCAACCACTGTGGGATATGCCAGGCTACAACATCACCTTGAGCATGGATTGTTTTCCCATAATAGCAACACCTTGTTGTGTGTTGTTCCATACTTATACATTAAAATGCTAATAGATTTTTTATTTTATTTTATTTTTTTACCATAAATACGTTTCACTCCTGAAGCACATGACCTTCAGTTCATGCCATCAATAAACACTACAGTAAGTAGTCCTGTATTTTTTTCAGGGTCTTTAGTACACTATGTGTTTTTAACATGTTGTCTTGATTGACATTACAGCCCTGTCAAGGACATCTTTCTACACTGGGTTCTTTGGTTGCTGTGGCGGAGGTGTAGGCAATTTAAGCCTCATCATATCTGCTGGGGGTGCGTTGCCTTCCGTTAAGTGGCTTTGCAAAAGCTGATGCCTGCCAGCCTCGTCAAGGTTGTTGTCGCCGATGACTCTTTAAGCGGTGACAGGACGTGTCGGAGATGAAAGTTCCGCGCAAAAGAGCGACAGGGGTAAGAAGAATTACGCCGGGATCGACTTCGACAAATGAGTTTTTAAAATGTTGCTTACACGAGAACATGCAGGAATATTACCTAATCAGTCAAATCCTCACAAGCTGACACCTTGACTGAAGGCCTGACGAGTTCTCGTGCTCCCTTCAGTCCACCGGGAGAAGCGGATAGAAAGAAAAGAATGAGAATAAAATGAAAGAAAGAATGGGAACACTAAGGTCATTCTCATGGTCTGTGACTTTTTTTTTTTTAGCCACCTTGCCAGATTCGCTTTTTATTCATTAATACATTTAGAAAAAAAACAAATCTTACTGAAAAGGTTTATACAGTATATGATCATAATTAAGTTTTTTCCTGCTGTGTTTACTACAATTTATTAGTTATGTTCTAGATATGATCTTGATGTATCTCCTCATTGTTTATACCATCTGATCTTGTATACAGGGTCACGGGGGCCTGGAGCCGATCCCAGAAGATTGAGGGCAGGTAGGCAGGGTACACACTGGACAGGGTGCCAATCCATCGCAGGTCAATTCGGAAACGCCAGTTAGCCTAATCTGCATGTTTTGGACAGTACGAGGAAACCTCAGGGAGAACATGCAAACCGCATGCACACTCTATGCACACAGAATCAAATCTGAATGCGAATCAAACCTGGACCCTGGAGGTGCAAGACGACAGTGCCACTTAGCCACCGATCTCGATATACAGTACAGTATATTCTTATTTATTTATTTTTGAAAGCCATTGGTGAGCCATGATGGACTTCACATTCAATTTTTTATTTTTAAATGATGCGGACTGCGATGGATTGGCACCCTGTCCAGGTTGTACCCTGCCATGTTTCCTAAAATAGGCTCAAGGCCCAAACAACCTTGGACAGGATAATTCCCCAAATCTTTAGACATCTTTCTGCACTGGCTTCTTAGCCAATGTGATCGCTGTAGGAAAAATGCAAATATTATATTTACCTCTTTATGAGCCAGATTTACTTGCATTTTTTATGTGTTCTTGAGGAATAGTTCTCCAGGCTTCCTCAAAGACTTTTTTTTTTCTTTCATTTTTGGAAAGTTTGTTCAAAGGAAAGTCTTTTGTTTGTTAAGCCACAAGTGACCCTTGTATCAATCAAGCGGAAAAGGCATCTAACTTGAGACGTGAACCAGGGAGAAACAAACAGGTGCAGATGATGACAGATGATCCGATGAGGCCAGTGATTATATACTGCTGATGCTGAGTAGTTGGAACAGACGAGAGGGGAAATGAGGTCGCTGCTGGGGTTGTTACATTAACAAACTTAAATTGTTTTTGAATCATTTTTTAATGCACTTTGCAGCCTGTCAGAGTAAAACATTTAATTTGATTTAATGAAGAAATTAGGGGTGGCTCAAGACATTTGGATTTGCACTGTGTGTAGTGTATATACAGTAGCACATTTTACCACCTTAATTGTCACTGTGTATGTAGAACACTTGGACACATGCATACATATAAATATTGTATATGTACAATCATACATACATAACCATAATAAAAAATTGTACATTGTTTGGCTTCTAGCCAGAAAGATACCCAGTGGATTTTCCCTGATCACCAAACACACACACACACACACACACACACACACACACACACACACACACACACACACACACACACACACACACACACACACACACACACACACATGTGATTTTATTCTAATACTAGCTGAAGCTGTTTATCTGAGATTAGCAGCTTTACCTCACTAAGGCCTCTATCAGCCCAAATTCTAATTCAACTAGATTAGAAAAGAAATCCTATTTGGCTTTTAACATTCATTTCCAAATCCACACTGTGCGGTACAAGCAAAGCTTTCTGTTTGTGTGTCCTTTATCGCCCGAAAACTACTAATGCCTCAGGTATTCATACCCCGGGCCGCCAGGGGAAACGCTAATACAAGATCTGATGATGTTAACCCACTTCGACTTAGGCACATCTCAGCCTTTTACAGCTGCTTTTGAGCGTACAATAGCAAGAGAAGAGAAGAGAGGATGAAGAGTTACCTCTTGAACTGTGTAATTTGCATCATGGATCCCACTTCAGTCCTGCCCTTTTTGTGGCTGCTGAGATGTTGAAGGACTCTTAAAGTGAGACCTTGGAGAAATAAGCGCACGTGGGCGTTGACGGCCCGGCAGATCTCACCTTCAGCTCGAAAGGCTTTACCTGAAAATCAGTCGTCTAAAGAAATGATGAAGGGTTTCCGCCGATGCAGGTGACAAACGCAGGGCGCTGATTTCATCAGCAGTTTGATTGGATGTCTCCTTCAAGTTAAGTTTTTCCGAAGGTGAAAAATGAAGCCTCTTGTTACTAAGCCGTTGACAGTAAATAAACAAATCATCAAAATTTTATTTGATTTTGAGGGATGTTCTGATTCTGTTCATACCAGTTCACTTGTGCTGACATTCATTTCTGAACAAATATTTGACAGGCTTGATTAAAACATCTTATTGCCTTTTTTTTTTCTTTTTTTTTTTTTTTCTGAGTCCTCTCACGGCTGTTAAATATATAATTCCTTCTGTAATCAAATTTCCCCCTGTCACATAATGACAGGTAATCAAGTGGAGCCTTTTGCATTTTAGATGGTCAGACAGAGCTATCTAACTATATTAAACTCTGCATAAAACATTCATGATATTAATGATGTTTCGATTAAAAAAAAAAAAAACACCTCTCCTACAAATGATGTGGAACACCTACTGTTTATTTGTTTTTGGTGAGCTATAGATTGTTGCCCGGAGCGTTAAATAATTATGATTAGGGAGGGGTGGTGTGTCGAGGGGAGGAGAAAAAAAAAAAAGAATGTGTTAGCATTAAGATCAGATAAATTAATTTTGTAATGAAATGCGCTAGTTTTGCTTGACAGCTGGCGAGACCCATTGAAAAAGAAAAAGGCCTTGTGATGCCAGACAAAGGAGACCATCATCCGCAGCGTAGATGCCGCTCACTCTCAGAGAGACAGCGCGGAGCGTGCAACTGACATGTCGACAAAAACCCACACTCGGCCCCGCAGCCTGGATCAATTACTGCTGATCACAAAGCCAAGAGCATGTGTTCGGGATGAAAATTGTGTTCCAAGGTATCTGTGACACACCTGACTGCTCCCACTGTCTAACTCGGCACTAGCGCTAATTGCAATCTCATAATTGTGCTGAATTGCCTGGAAATAAGCAAACAAAAACTTTTTTTAATGGCAGAATGCACATGACATCCATGCACAAAAACAAAATGATTATGGATCTGTTGCTGCTGCTAAATCTCTGCACATTGTATTCTCAATTCGGTTCATCCTCATTTTGTTTATTGTAAGGATATTGGCAGTAAGACATATTCATTATCACTAAAATATTATTATTATTATTATTATTATTATTATTATTATTATTATTATTATTATTAACAACAACAACACAATAATGAATATTATTGTTTTGTTGGGGGGTGATTCATACTTTTTACTGTATATAATAATAATAATAATAATAATAATAATAATTATTATTATTATTATTATTATTATTATTATTATTATTATTATTATTATTATTATTAACTTCTTCAAGCCAAGGATGTGATTAGAAGTAATTTGATTAGAATTTTTTTATTATGTCAAATAAGCAAATTATTAGTAGATCATATGTCACTTGGGTTTGTGGCTGTTAAAAACCTGTTACAATAATAAATAAAATAATAAATAAACAAAATAAATAAATAAATAAATAAATAAATAAATGTACTGTAATTAAGCTGAACTCTACCTCACCTGTTTCCTGGTAATCACTTGAATATTTAGAGACCAACTGAGTATCCTGTTTTGAGCTGCAAATTTCTTCTGAGTTCAGCTTGGAATGGCCATCGCCTCTAATTTTGTGACCATTCTGAAATATATCAAGACTCAACAAAAGAAACCTAATTCACATTGCCCTGTGGCAGACACAAGCTAGATTACAGGCTTCAACTTCATTCTCAGCTTCAGATGCTCTGAAGTCCAGGATATGATTTGATGTGCAATTTTCTGCCCACGAGTCTCCTTAATCTTGAAGACTGAACTCTGGTTTCCAACTATAGAAATGACCTTTTAAACACTGAACTATAATGAGTGTTTTTGGTGTAAGATAATAAAATAAAAAAAATCACTGTATTATATGCTGTAAGACATAATTGGTTATGAGATTTCAACAAACGCAAGTTATTTTGCTAACATATAGCTTTGGACAGATTTGGACAAAGAGGCATCATGCTTTCAGTTTTTCATAGGAGGGCACAATTCCATGGCATTGTCATATAAAATGTAAATTGTTCATAGTAATTTACAGAAGAAATCTACAAAAGGTGTCTTAGATGCATCTTTTCATTCCAATTTCAATATATGCATCTATTATTTGTCTGGAGATATCCCAGTGTTGCAGTGTCAATTTTATTTGACAAATAAAATAATGATAGCAGTGGACAACACTCACTCACTCATCGTCTCTACTACTTTATCCTGTATTCAGGGTGACGGGGGGCCTGGAGCCTATCCTAGGAGACTTGGGGCATGAGGCAGTGTACATCCTGGACGCGGTGCCAATCCATGGAAGGGCACACACACACATTCACACACTTACTCACACACTATGGGCAATTTGGGAACGCCAATTAGCCTAACCTGCATGTCTTTGGACTGTGGGAGGAAACTGGAGTACCTGGAGGAAACCCACCAAGCACAGGGAGAACATGCAAACTCCATGCACACAGAGACGGGAATCGAACCCGGACCCTGGAGGTGCAAGGCGACAGTGCTAGTGCTAACCACTACACTGCAGTACCGCCCAAAGCAGAACAATCTAACACTAAATGTTAATCACTGATGCTAAAGGCACTTAACAGGAAGAAATTCTGAAGTTCTTAGTAATTTACAATTTATTAAAGTCATACTGTTGTCATGACGTGAGCTAACATTGGTTATTCCCAGGTACAGTATGAGGTTTACTATACAGTAGTTGTGTTTCAGCTTGTAATATCTCTGTTTGGCTCCTACAGCTGCGCTGGTGAACGTTCTACTAGCCGAAAGTAAACAGCGACCTCCATTTGGAATGAACCAAATACCCTAAAAAGTGAGGAGTGTCTGTGTGTAAATGAGAAAATAAACATACAGAAAAATGCATTTCTTGACAAATTCAAGTTGAAGGGTGATAATGCTTCCGCTGCTCTGCCTACTGGATATGATATCTGCGCACTTTTATGTCAGAAAGCTTGGTTTCTCTTGGGTCAACAAAACGTCTGAGATGTTTTAGCATGATGATCTTATCAGTCGCTGGGCTGATGGAAAGTTCTCAAAATCACATTTTTTGAGCTTTTAAACCTTTTGTGTGAATCCCTTGTGAGAAAATGGGAAATGTATACGTATATATGGGCCAAAAGACCTATGCTTGGTCAGCTGCAATGTCAGTCAAACTGTAGTCCTTGGTTCCTACTAAAGCTTTTTACTATATCAGTCTCTATAGACATCTAGCTGATTAACTGATTGCAAGTTACAAAATCATGATTTCATGACATCATCAGATTTAGTCGCTGTCGCATAATTATCTTATAGCAATGCAACTTTATACTTACATTAAAAAAAAAAATTCTACTCAAGTCTAACGAAGATAAATGTGAGTTAGAAAGCTAACTAGCAAGCTATTTGAGATGACAGAAGAGTCCAAATTGCATACTTGCGCTCATTCATTCATCGATCCTGACATTTCATTGAGGATCGATCAGAACAGGCTAGTTTTCTCTGCATGAAATTCATATTACACCGTGCACAGATTATACACATATTATTTGGTTGCTTTCCTGGATATAAATGATTTAAAAGTTGCATCTATCTATAATAAGTGGGAAAAAAAAAAAAACTTTGACACAAGTTGCGGAAGGAAATCAAATTTCCATTTTAGCGATTATCCCTTATTCCCAGTCCTCCCTGGTAGTCCATCCTAATTCTGTCTGCATCCACGGCGCAGCCATGTCCTCCCCGTTTATCCATTAGGTCAGGGTTTTCAGCATTCAGCTGCTCTGACGAGGCAGCCCTTCGTGCTCCGTGCCCGAGAGAAAAAACCTTCACTCCGGCTCAGCATCAAACCGTAACCTTTCTCGACTTGAATTACACCGAGGAAGTTTGGTGCATGCTGCGGCACTGTCTCTTCAGCTCATCCCCCCAGTGGTGCTGATGAGAAGTCCACATGTGTGCCCAATCTCCTGCCGTCCGGCCAACACACATCGCACGCTATGCAGCACTGACGTCCCTAAGCATGCACGCATCCATGCATGCACACGTACATACACACACACACACACACACACACACACACAAGAGAAGAACACTTCCATACACATACATTTACTAAATCACATACCTGATCGTGCAGTGCGTGATCTGATAGAATTTGTATTTGATTCAGGTTAATAAAAAGATTTTTTTAATGAATGAATCACAATCTATAGTGCCAAAACTTTTCATATGCTGTGTGAGGTAGACAAAGAACTTCATCTACAGGACTTCATTATACTGCACAACCGGATCACCATGGAAAAACATGCTCTCTGTATATCACTATCCATATATTTGTGGTTCTATGTGTATGGGCTTATACAGTACAACCTTATGTGTTGATTGTGATGCCATATACATAAGACTACCTCCAATACCAACCAAAGCCACTAGTAGTACAAAATTAGCCTTTGCTACTAAGCTGCGATCAGTTCTGGTACTTTGTGTAGTGAAAAAAAAAAAAAAAAAAAAAGACCCATGTATGGTATGTGACGAAATCTAGCTTAAACACACCAGCATGACCTCAGAGAGTTCATTACAAGATCACAAGCCACTGCAAAGCATGAAGAAAAGACAGGACTGGTTATAGGCAAGGCTAAAAGCACACAACCACAACAACAACCACAACAACAACAACAACGCAAAAAAAAAAAAAAAAAAAAGGAAAAAGAAAAACCGGTCTGCAACAAAGACTGATGATTAACTTGTACCTGAGTGATGGACTGAGGAAAGTGCAGAAGAAAAAAGAACTGCTTAGGGCCAAGTGGAACATTCTCGACTGGCCAAGTCAATCATTCACCCCGAGTCCCACTGAGCTGCATTTCACTTATTGAAGACAAGACTGAAGGAAAAGGTCCTGGGAAAAAAAAAAAAAGAAGGATGTGGAAATGGCTGTGTTATACTCCGCAGCTCTAAAAGATACCCAGAGTTCTGTAAATGTCATGTACTGTATGTTGAATTTCTTACTTCAGAAACTTCAGTACTAAATACGTCCACGATTTTACTATTGCTTACGTTGTATTTATATTGAATTAGTCAGAAGGTGTTCATTAATTTTCTGTAACATTAGCTTAGACAGTAGTGCTGACTGCAATTTCATGTTTATATTAATGCACTTGTTCTAATATTCTATCATTTCTATAGTAACAGGGGTGTGTGTGGTGGATGCACAACAAAAATCTAAAACTGTAAAAATGTACAGATTCAAACATGTTATTATTATTATTATTTTTTTTCTATTATTATTATTTTAAACCTTTTACGGCGGCACTGTGGCGTAGTGGTTAGCTCTCTCGCCTTGCACCTCCAGGGTCCGGGTTCGATTCCCGGCAAGGCTCGATTCCCGTCTCTGTGTGCATGGAGTTTGTATGTTCTCCCAGTGCTTGGTGGGTTTCCTCCCACAGTCCAAAGACATGCAGATTAAGCTAATTGGCGTTCCCAGATTGCCCATAGTGTGTGAATGAGTGAGTGAGTGTATGTGTATGTGTGTGTGCCCTGCGATGGATTGGCACCCTGTTCAGATGAGTGAGTAAACTTTTTAATTATGTAGATGGGAAAGCTGTCTGTAAGGACAATCATTACATACTGTATACAGTACTGACACTGCTTTCTAAATTTTCACTATGGGTCATGATGACAATTTGAGTTGTTGTTTTTTTTTTTTTTTTAACCACAGGTTCCAAGACTTGATCCTAGCCTCGAGTCTGTGCGCACGAGTTTTCATATTCTCCCAGTTCTTGGTGGGTTTCCTCCTGGTAATACGGTTTCCTCCCACAATCCGTTCTTTTTCACAGTTATGGGGGACCTGGATCCCATCCCAAGGAACAACACGGTGTACACGATGGGGTGTCAACCCATCACAAGGCACAACCACACATACTCACTCAATCAATTATACCCTATAGGCAATTCACAAACCCACCAATCACAGGAAGGGTATTCAAGAGCACGTCTACAAGAACACACAAGAGGTGACATTTGAACTCCCAATCCTCAAGGTGCAAGTGATAACCACTAAGTCGCTGTGCTACCAGTATCCTTCATTAAAAGATTACATACTCATTGGCAAGCTGCTGTGATATAAAGGGAATAAAACACTTCAAGACATGCTGTTATAAGGCTTTAAGGTTATAAGCTCTAAGGGAATCACATCATTGAAAACGAGTGTATTTATTTATTATATATTAGGGCTGGGCTAGCTAGGTGATTATGGTATTGGACTATTGGTATTGGATCGATTGACATTGCGGCTGATCGGTTGGTCCCAGGTTTAAACCCCAGCACCACCAAGTTGCCCCTGTTGGGCCCTTGAGCAAGGCTCTTAACCCTCAACTGCTCAGATGTATAAATGAGATAAAAATTGTAAGTCGGTCTGGACAAGGGCGTATGCCAAATGGCAAATACCATAATGTAAATGTATTATATGTGTTGTATTTATTTCCATCTTTGCTCTTTCGTAGTGTATAAATATGATAGTCTGGTGTTAAAAGGACTTGTTTTTCTTGATTACTGAAATAAAGTGATTCACCAGTTTCTTGGAAATGATCTACAATCTAATACACAGAGCCACCATAACTTTAAAACCATTAACAAACCATTGTGTCACTCTGGTGGCTCTGGCCTCTCAAGGGTGACTCTACAGGACCTCTGGGTCTGTGCAGTTGTACTGTATATGGCACTGGCACCTTAGCCTTGGATCCTTTGGGTGCTGTGGATTGCGGGGTCGGGACTCGGGACTTGTTTGTCTGGCACATTCAATGGGTACACGATCAGATTGAGATCTGTGCAATTTGGACACCGGGTCAACAACTCTTTTCCCTGCCCCATACGTTCCAGGCTGTGGTACACTGGTTGTTCTGTTAAGGCAAGGCTAATTTTCTGCTTTCTTTTGGGATAGGGGCAGACAGGATGTCCTTTGGTCCCTGTAGGTATGGGTGAGCCATGAGCCTTGATAAAATCAATGTTATTCAATTCACCTGAATGTTATGGCTGATTGTTGTACATCCTTGGGGTAAATTTTACTAATTTCAAGCAAGAAAAACACCCAAAACCATGTACTCTTATGCGATTCTAGCATAAATTCC
>JAAGKR010000357.1:105509-218351 GCA_011419295.1 Clarias macrocephalus
TTTTTTCTATTATTATTATTTTAAACCTTTTACGGCGGCACTGTGGCGTAGTGGTTAGCTCTCTCGCCTTGCACCTCCAGGGTCCGGGTTCGATTCCCGGCAAGGCTCGATTCCCGTCTCTGTGTGCATGGAGTTTGTATGTTCTCCCCGTGCTTGGTGGGTTTCCTCCCACAGTCCAAAGACATGCAGATTAAGCTAATTGGCGTTCCCAGATTGCCCATAGTGTGTGAATGAGTGAGTGAGTGTATGTGTATGTGTGTGTGCCCTGCGATGGATTGGCACCCTGTTCAGGGTGTAGCCTGCCTTGTGCCCCCATGACCCTGAATACAGGATAAAGCAGTTTAGAAGATGAGTGAGTAAACTTTTTAATTATGTAGATGGGAAAGCTGTCTGTAAGGACAATCATTACATACTGTATACAGTACTGACACTGAGGGAGTCTCCAGTGCCAGTGCTTTCTAAATTTTCACTATGGGTCATGATGACAATTTGAGTTGTTGTTTTTTGTTTTTTTTTTAACCACAGGTTCCAAGACTTGATCCTACCTCGAGTCTGTGTGCACGAGTTTTCATATTCTCCCTGTTCTTGGTGGGTTTCCTCCTGGTAATACGCTTTCCTCCCACAATCCGTTCTTTTTCACAGTTATGGGGGACCTGGAGCCCATCCCAAGGAACAACACGGTGTACACGATGGGGTGTCAACCCATCACAAGGCACAACCACACATACTCACTCAATCAATTATACCCTATAGGCAATTCACAAACCCACCAATCACAGGAAGGGTATTCAAGAGCACGTCTACAAGAACACACAAGAGGTGACATTTGAACTCCCAATCCTCAAGGTGCAAGTGATAACCACTAAGTCGCTGTGCTACCAGTATCCTTCATTAAAAGATTACATACTCATTGGCAAGCTGCTGTGATATAAAGGGAATAAAACACTTCAAGACATGCTGTTATTGGCTTTAAGGTTATCCGCTCTAAGGGAATCACATCATTGAAAACGAGTGTATTTATTTATTATATATTAGGGCTGGGCTAGCTAGGTGATTATGGTATTGAACTACTGATTGATTGACATTGCAGCTGATCGGTTGGTCCCAGGTTTAAACCCCAGCACCACCAAGTTGCCCCTGTTGGGCCCTTGAGCAAGGCTCTTAACCTTGTTTTTCTTGATTACTGAAATAAAGTGATTCACCAGTTTCTTGGAAATTATCTACAATCTAATACACAGAGCCACCATAACTTCAAAACCATTAACAAACCATTGTGTCACTCAGGTGGCTCTGGCCTCTCAAGGGTGACTCTACAGGACCTCTGGGTCTGTGCGGTTGTACTGTATATGGCACTGGCACCTTAGCCTTGAATCCTTTGGGTGCTGTGGATTGTGGGGTCGGGACTCGGGACTTGTTTGTCTGGCACATTCCATGGGTACACGATCAGATTGAGATCTGTGCAATTTGGACACCGGGTCAACAACTCTTTTCCCTGCCCCATACGTTCCAGGCTGTGGTACACTGGTTGTTCTGTTAAGGCAAGGCTAATTTTCTGCTTTCTTTTGGGATAGGGGCAGACAGGATGTCCTTTGGTCCCTGTAGGTATGGGTGAGCCTTGAGCCTTGATAAAATCAATGTTATTCAATTCACCTGAATGTTATGGCTGATTGTTGTACATCCTTGGGGTAAATTTTACTAATTTCAAGCAAGAAAAACACCCAAAACCATGTACTCTTATGCGATTCTAGCATAAATTCCAAAGGCGGCAAATTGGAAATACCTACTAAAGGTTAATAAGACGTGCTAGAAAGAAAATACTTATTATATAACCGCATCTTTATTCCATCATGCCATGGATGACCTTTTTAGGATGTGCAACAACCTGAGATTTAGTTTTGTGTGTGTGTGTGTGTGTGTGTGTGTGTGTGTGTAGGAGAAATGAGTGTGATTGTGGTTTGAACCCTCAGCCTGATTAACCTCAGTGAAATGCAATGACAGTTTATCTTTGTTATTTAATTGATACG
Organism: Clarias macrocephalus; assembly: GCA_011419295.1. Classification (NCBI taxonomy): domain Eukaryota; kingdom Metazoa; phylum Chordata; class Actinopteri; order Siluriformes; family Clariidae; genus Clarias; species Clarias macrocephalus. The sequence goes on from JAAGKR010000357.1 coordinate 107,534, forward strand.
TCACTTGAATAATGTCAGACTATGCATTATCGGGGCGCTTACTTCTTCTTCTTCTTCTTTGTGGACTCTACATATGTTTTCCTTGTCCATTCTTTTAACAGTCAAATAATGTCATATCTAATGATATATGCTACATTCGGGTCACACAACAATAACAGTTCTTTGTTTCCCAAACGTAATTGTAGAAACGTCTGCACAACCACAGGAAAGCCAACGGGACCTTTTCATTCATTCAAAGGATTAGTGGTCAAAGCCACAGTAATGAATCATGTTTTCTTTTTTTTTTTTTCTTTTTTTTTTTTATATGTGTGTGTGAGTGTGAGTGCGTGTTTGTGCATGAGTGCTGTATGTGTAGCCCTTAGTGATCAAATCTCATTGATCCACTGCTTCGTGATGGTTTGTCTCCCATTTGCCCCCTTTGCCATAATGGGACCCCGGCTTATTTTGATGATGAATTAGATTTCCTAGTTACTCTGGTAACCGTGTGGCCTGCCAATCACATGCAATCAGCGTTTTCTTTTCGCTCTCTCGCGCACTCATTGCTGGAGATTAGGACCCTCTCAGCAGGGGGTCACGGGGCACTCAGTGCAAGCCAAGGAGCACTGAGGAAGTTTAGCCCGTGCTGTTTGGAAACTTCTCCACGCGCGACCCGTCACTTCTTCTAACGACTTGTTAAACACAGCTGAGGAACGCAGAGATACTGAGAAAGCCAGCTGTTGACTCAGCTCACACTTCAGTACGAGGCTTTTCTGAGTGCTTACTTTGGCACATTAGAACCTGAAGTCAAGAAGGAACATGGATTTATTTATTTATTTATTCATTCATTCATTTATTTATCATGATGTTATTAGGATCCAAATTGGCTGGTACGGTGGGCTGATTTTAATGTCTTTTTTTTTTATAACAAATTGGAAAAAAAATAACATTATAAACAGAATTTAATTAAGACAGTCCCTTTCTCCTAAATCACACCTCTAACATATTATTTTAAATGTGGAAAATTTGGGAAATGAGGTAATCTTCAATTTCAAACATAATTAATTAAATCCATTGTGCTGGCATATAGTTAATGGCCCTAATTCACCATTAGTAGTATATTTTCCTCTGCATCTGAAAAAAAAGAAAAAGAGAGAGAGAGAGAGAGAGAGAGAGAGAGAGAGAAACCATTCAGCATCATTTCCTTTTGCATACCAAAAGTCATTCAAACGAGGGACCTTAAACCAGGACCAATGCAGTATTCATGCCATTTTAATTACAATGTTAAACCATTATTTGTTTCAACACCTGGTTAAGCCATTCAGGCTTGTTTAAATCCCCCCTTTTTTCCATCCCAGGTGTGTAGGAAAGGCTCAAAGGGGTGAATAGGTCTGCCACAACAGGAACATAATCAAGTCTGCGAGCTCGCCGCTGAATGAGCCTGTGGGATGAGATCAGATGGAACACACTCCAGTGCTTAGAGACAGAGTGTGAGGTGGATTATGCTGAAAAGAGGATTTAGTCAAGGATGTGCCCTCAACTTTTTTTTTTCCCCCCTCTCTTCTCATTCTCTTTTTCTCCCCCTCTTAGTGGTAAGCATGATGAATAGCACCTTTTCTGGAGCAGTATTAAGAAACTTGAATGTTAGCTTAAAATCTGCAGCCTTTGTTGTGCATTTCTCTGCATATATCTGCGTCGAGGCTGAGGTGATTGGAGCCAAGAGGCCACGCTGTTCGGCCATTGCAGTTTAGATGGATCTAGTTCTAAAAAAAAAAAAAAAACCCTCTCCAAATAGCCTCTATTCTTCCCGTCAGCCTCAACTTCTTTGAAGCCATGGTTGTACCTTTGTAATTTACGGTGTCATTAGCAGGGCCACATTGAAGAACTTGACCCCTGTGGAGATTTTGTTTGGACCAAAGCTAGCTTACCTGGTTAAGGTGTTTTTATCAGAGGATCATCCCCTTTTGAAAAGGAGGCATCAACTGAAAGAGACAAGAATTAGGTCTTGCTAATTGAAATAGAAATGTAACGAGAAAACACCCATTCACCTCCTGTCTTTTTTTTTTTTTTTACTCTTTTTTTTTCTGTTACCAGCCTTTATTCCTGTGGACCTTATGTTCTTTGTATGTCTCATCCAGCCCCTGTTCTCACACATTAAATACGAAGCCCATAGAAAATCCAACTTAACAAATTAACGTCCACTAATAACCCTTCACCAGCCTCTTGGAAATGGATTAAGGCCTTCTTAGCACTTTCTTCCAGCAAAATTTAATTAAGACTTAGATTGGGTTTTGAAGATGTCTAGGCAGATTCACACTACAAGCACGGATCGTACTCAATTTTGGACCAAAATAAGCTAATCGGCTTGGCTAATAATTAGCCTATCTACTCTTAAGTGATTCCCAATTATCTTATCTCTGTGTAAGTTCATTTAATAAGTAAATTCTGGCTCCTAGTCTTGGTGGAACTACTTGTTCATGTTTAAAAGGTTAGATTGTGTTTCTTCTGGCTTTGAAGGAATTTGAGACGATGCTCATTACCATACACATTACCAGGCTGAAGTCACACAAATCCATTTTTTGACCCATATTTTTTAAGCATGTGTGGACACAAAAATCTGATCTCTGCAAATTTAGAGCTGAGCCATTTTTATTTCTGGTCTTGGATTGCATACCTGTTTGAACAGTTTGACAGCAACATGAAATCTCAGTTTTCGCAGGGTTTTTTTTCAAATATGATGCAAGAAGTATTTCAAATTGATGCAGAATATGTCGTGGATGTTTTCTTTGAGTTATAACAGTGATTAAAAACACACATTTCCAAATATTATGTCAATGTTGTTTTGGTTGTACAAGTGTGAATTTTGCATAATTTTGCAAAAAAAACACTACAACTGCACTTCCCACAGTTCCATCACAATGTAAAAATCTGCCTGCAGTTGTGTTTTTATGGTCATTTAAGTTTCAATTTCACTTTATTACCTTGGCAAAATAATATAGTATTTCATTTTTGAAAATGTCTTATTTCACAGAACATATCATGGATGGTAATTTATGCACACCTGTAGTTCATGAACACTAGGGTAACTGCAACAGCAAGAACAAGGTATAAATGTATTTTTCCTTGGCTTCAACATTGTCCAAAAATGTTCAATTCTATAGTTCACTCATGGCGGCCGCTACTTCGACCAGCCAGTAGTTTACCTTCCCTGATCACATGAAAGAAAGCATTACGATTGGCTTTTCACGACACATTTTGCTAGATAATGTAGCTGTTTCATTACAATTTGTCTAAAAAGTGGATTATTAATGCTTCTAAAATAAGTATTTTGTAGTGGTATTCAAATTAAAAGTTTTGCTATAGGAACCTTGTGTGCCAGAGAAAAATAATTTTCATGACAGAATGTAAGTAACAGTGCTGTTTAAAGCGTTTTGCATTACATCCAATATCAGCAGAACTATAAATGTAAGACAGCAGCAATAGTGAATATTAGATTAAATTGGAAATTGGAGACTTGCTTAATATTTGGAGAAATGATTCAAGTAAAACTGTAATTTGTGGTGACGAGGAACAGCATAAAAATGCAGGCACGTAAACTCAGCATGTGCTTAATTCAGGGCAATCCAAAAATCATAGTCATTAGTGTAGCGTCCATAGAGTAGGTCAGTGAACAAGCAGGAAGAAACAGAGAGGAATAAGCCATGTTCATAAAACAAAATAAAGGCAGGGTCAGAAACAGGAAATGTACTGAACAGAGACAGAAAGGAACAAAGAAACACAAACGTAAACCTCAATAAGACTTTACCTTAAGAGAAGAAAACATCAGAATTTAAATACATCAAATAAAGTCAGGAATAACCTGACGATAGGTGGGAATGATCAAGACATACAACAATCACAGAGACAAGGTGTAACATTTTAAAGAAAAGAAATGCACACAAAACCCATGACACATGGATGCAGCACTGTTTGAAGCCGCAAGATGTGCTAGAATGGAAATATTGTAGCAAAAACACAAAAAAAGATCCTACAAAAACCGATCATTGTTCAAAACATCTGACCAAGAAGTGTATGTCTACATATGGGGTGCTCAAATTAAAGACAGATATGGGTGTGGGTTTTTTTTTTTTTTTTTTTTTTTTCACATATGGACTGTCAAGATAAACCACCATCATAAACAGATCCAACAGATCCATCCATCTCAAATGGTTAAGGCTCTGGGTTACTGATCACTGAGTTACTGAGCTTAGCACCGCCAAGCTGCCGCTGTTGAACCCTTGAGCAACACTCTCAACCCTACAGTATCTACAACAGTGTACTGTGTAAATCTACTCCAGTAGTACTGTATCCTAGCTGACCCTGCGCTCTGATGCTAACTTCCTTACTGGGATAAGTACATGTGACAAATAGCTGATTTTTATTTATTTATTTATTTATTTATTTATTTTCATTTTTGGAATAAATTAAAAAAAAATGTAAGTCCTCTCAAACAAAGTCATGATTTTGGATCCTGTGCGAAAAGTGACTGTTGATTATCACTTGGTTTGGCATCTTTAGCCACACAACTCTTCATCTGCTTGTATGCATGTAGGAGTTTACTGTACCTTTGCCTTTTTCTAACTCATCTAAAGGCATGGGGGAGGAGAAAGAGCCAACCCAGTGTTAATTTACTTAAAGCAGCAGGGGAAACCAGGCTGGACACTGACCATTACACAGCAGGAATGAGGTGTCCAGCTGACTGTCCTTTTAATCGACAGCAGCAGGCTTAAGGAATTTAACAGCATGGGTTTTTTACCACAGTTTTAAAACAAATAATGTTTATGGAAGATTTACGAGGCAGTGGCATTGTTGAAGATTTTCTCTCCTTTGCTTCATTTAATTAGTGCCTCCGAGTGCCCGCCTTAAGGAGGCACCCGAGACGTTGGAGGTGTCATCTTGATTATTTTACCAGGCCTTTTTTCCCGAACGGCTCCCACACCCCGAACATTTCTACCATGCTCCCGTGCGCTCCAGGGCCGTGGTTAAGCAGGTTAAAGCAGCAGGTTTGATGTAATAGTCTCCTCACCTGCCAATGTGCTCCACCGTGTGCCAGGGTTAAAGTGAATCACAGATCTGCAGGGTTGCCTCTGGATCAGATATGAAATCCAAATGCATTGCTATATCGTATAAATCAAATCAGGAGACAGGAAGATGACACGTGTGTAGGATCATTGTCCTTCCAAAAAGGTCATATGGCACTCTATTATGTCTAAATAGTGCGGCTTTGCTCCATCAGCCATCACACTCCACATTCAGCAAATATCAGAGGACTTATCGCGTGCTTCATTCGCCCTGTGCTCAACACAGGAAAATATCGGTTTGCAATCAGATACAAGATCCAGTGCAGCTGGTTTTTATAGTGCACAGGTTTGATTTCGCAGACAAAAATCACACGTCATAAAATATTTCTTTGGTCGTGACTTGAAATCAAGTTGGTTTTGTGATCATTGCTACAAGGTCTATCTAAAAGCCAGTGATGGCACCGCACAGACTTAAATAACCTTAGTATACATCTAGAAATGCAGGAGTGGAAATTGGAAAATGTAAATGAAATAAATGATAAAAATAAATAAAAAAACACTTTTTGTAACCTCAAGCTTACTTGATTTTTTTTTTGTTTTTTCCTGACTTAAAGAAACTTTCTGTTTATGTGCTTATTCACATATGGCATGGACCTAAATCACATTGATTGATGATATAAATAGAATGAAGAAATCTTCTGACATGAACAGCACATTAATCACGTAGACATTAGCCCATAGACTGTTTTTTTTTTCTTCTTCTTCTTCATAGAAATGTATTGAGAACTTTTACACACACTAGCTCAGTATTAAAAGGTATTAGGTTTAGGAGGACTAGCATTCTTGGGCCTTGGTAATATCCAGGATTAACTGTAAATCCCTTATGATAAAACATTGCCCAAATGGTATACTGTAAATACAATAAGTCATTTTTAAAAGTGATTGCAGTTGCACCGTCTAAATCCAATTCAACAAAATTCAAATAAAGGCCTGCTGCAAGAGACAAAAAAGGTTGGAGAAAGGTTTCGCCCTGTTGCTCATCTTCTCTCTCTGTGCCATTATTTTTACATCTTGTGCCCATTCCTGAGAAACCTTGGGTGACCTAGCTTTCCAAAATTGGTCCTGATACTCCATGTCTGTCTCTGTTTGCCCTGAGGCTGGCAGTCCCCCACTCGGCCACTGATCCCTCTGCTCTGAGCTTAAAGCCTACTGAACCATGACCCCATCCCACCCCCTAACACACTAACACAGTATCTCAGTGGCCAACACACAACTCAGATTGACAGGTCACAGACCGAGCATGCTTTGGCCACCAGTCAGCTAGCATCAGTCTCCACTCGTTGTCTGGTGGCACGAATAGGACAAGATGCACATTGGCTGCCCAGTTCATGAGCTGAGGGCAGGGATCCAGTGCAGGGCAGTTATTCCGATTAAGAGCTTTGGCCTTATTTTGTCAAAGGCAAAAAATGCCAAGATTTGTGCGTGCTAAACTATAGGGCTTGTGTGTATATCCTTGTTAAATGTTCATTATTATTATTATTACATATTTAATCGTATCAATCTCAATTTAATCTCAGTCTATGTGGACTTTCTATACATCTGTTACATATTCATGCCCCCCCCCCCCAACAGACTTTATTTAATCTGTATAGTTATTAAATGTTTTGTACTTTTTTGCATAGTGTCTTGTCCATGGGTGTCTAAAACGTTATGTCACTTTTATCTTACTTTGAGAGCCACACTTAGCCATGCTTGGTGGATAAAAACGATGCTGATGAAAATATAGGTATGAATTATTATTTTTTAAGTCATTTCTGTTTGCTTTTTAAGGTAAATTGGTAAATCTTTACTTTTCCTATCACTCACTTTTTTTTCTTTTACACGTTTTACACTCAGATTCTGTACTTCAAGTCCTGCAAGATCTGGTAAAATCTGAATTTTAGGCTCATCTGTACTTATGTGTAGTTACTGTAGTTATATGTGCGTTAAGCATGGTGGCAGTTAGCACTTAGCATCTAGCACTCAAAACAGCGATGTTGAGTGATACAGAAATCTCTAGCAGCAACACTGGACTCCTGAATGGACCAACTAGCCACTGCAAAGAACATACTTGTTTCCAATTACTTAACCAGTCAGCAGGATTTAAAGCTCACTTGCTGTCAAACAGATGCAAGACAAAGAAACCGCCTCAAACAAGGACTATATATAGACAGACTAATCAACTAAGCAAGGTGCAGGCGATTACAATTCTAACATTGCTGGGGTGTATTGAATGCTGGGAAATGCAGTCCTGAGGTGAATGTCATCATAAAAGTCTCACAAATCACAGCTCACAAAACTTCAAAAGCCAGGAAACAAATACAGGAGGATCAATACTGTACAATAATATCAATTCTGGATGTTTGTTATGTTTTTTTTTTTATATGTGTAGTCCACTGGTAATGCTCATATTAGCTAATGTCAAGTCTAATTGAAATACAATTGAAATTATACCTAAATAGAAATCTAGTACTATACTTTAAAGAACGATATATATACAAGTAGTAAAGTACAAGCATTATGTTAGGGTTAGATACAACTATACATCCAGAATAAATTTGCCTACAAAAATGTATTCCTTAGAGTACACTAAAAAATAAACAATTGTAAACTGAAGATTTGGTTAGAATTATATAACTAGTACCTGTATGTTCAATTATACTATATGTCACAGTATAGTTGCAGGGGGAAGAAAAAAAATTAAACTAGCTGTGTACTATTTTTGGACATAAAACACAGCTATATGTATACATTTGTCAGCTTAAAATGTTGGTCAATCAAGTCCCAAGAAGTATTAAAGGAGTGCATTTTCAAATATACTACCAGTATACTTTCTACATAAAGTGTCCTTGGGAAATATATTTGAACTTTACTTAAGTTTACTTCATAAATACAACATTTATTTTAAGCATTCCTTTTTGGTAGGGGATTATATTAGGCTTCTATTTTTCTTTATATTTTGCCGACCAAACTATTTTATTTAATAAAAAAAAAAGAGAGCGAGAAACAAAAATACTTTAGGACGATGGAATTAAATATTATAACGAGTGAGATTGGCAAACACTCCCACCATAGCTCTACAGTATGTATGGACCAACTACTGTATGACCTCTAGTGAATATACACCATATTGGCAGTACTGTCATTTACACTGCTGACAGTTTTTCCTTTTTTTCCCCAGCGCTTCCAATGGCAACATAGTACAGTTTATACTTCATTAATAAAGAAATACATTAATTAATTAAAATCCTTTTTTTTTTAGGTCACACCCATTTTGGGTTTAAATCTGATTAAGAGCATTAACAGACATAGATACACATGGTGACAGTGCATAACCCCACTATGTGCCAAGCAAAGCAGTTGAGAGAAAAAGAGGGTCCCAAGGCTCCCATTAAAGCGCACTGGGGAGTCCTAAGTGTCACCCATGAAATCAAGATGTTAGGGTGTGACAAACAAGGAAGAGACTGCAAGTAATTCTCATTATTGTTAACAGCTCGTCGGGCAGAGCCCAGCTCGTTATCCACATACGGGGGCCAAAAGGGCCAAACAACCATATGCTGCTCATTGACACATGCCCACTGAACTGGATGTTCATTCGCCTTTTCCTGCTTTTTTTATACATAACAAAGTGTTTGAACATATTCTTTGATTGGCAATTAGACCACTTTTCAACTGGAGAACACGAGGAGAAAAGATCTTCATGCATAATGGATGAGTTTAAGACTATTCCCCCCACACATCCCGCGACCTCATTTGCCACAACCGGTGCCCTTGCTAGTTTTCTCATTTGAATAATTACTGAGCACATAAAACATTAGCACTGATGTAGATTTTGATATTGTAAGCCTTGCTCGATTAGGTCCTGCTGCAGGTCATGAAACAATGTGTCAGCAATTAATGGAGGAGAATTCTGTATCTGTATTCCCTTGCGCTGTCTTAAGCAGATGCTTGCAATCGCTGGCCTCTTAGGAGACACGGGATCTGGACGAGTTTCTCACTGGCAGCCTACGTGATGGCCGTAATGGTTTAGTGTCAGGATTTGACAGTGATATCTAGAAGAAGTGCTGCTGCGTGGACCAGAAAGTCACACTGTCATGGGTGATATCAGTGACTTTGTCCATGCAGAATAAATCGATGTTTACAGGTTGGCTTCTCAGCCGATCCCCTACATATGCACACGCGTGCACAAATATGAACAAATATCCTCACACGCATATACTGTATAAATGACGCACAACATCCCCTACAGCCGTAACACAAGATCATGAGGATGATTCATACACATCAAACTCACACTGACACTAACTCTGCCCTTAATGCTACAGATAATTTGATAGCTATAAAGTTTTTAGCTAGTTCTGATGCTAATCTTGCTGCTAATTTACATTTTTTTGCCACTATGTCTATGACTAATTACTCAGCAAAGTCTGTAACAATTTTTTGCAGCTACGTCTGCTGCTAGTTTTACTGCTAATTTGCAGTCGATTCTAATGCTAAACCTGCAGCTAATTTTGTTCTTGTTCTTTTTAAGGTTTTGTACTTAATTCTGGTCTTTGTCCAGTTCTTCATAGGAGTTTCTAGCTTTTTTTTTTTTTTTTTTTTAAGAAATTCCTCCTAAAACTGCTGCTAGATTAGCTGATTCCACTGTTACCATTGTAGCTAATTCTGCTTGTAATTACCTTTCTAATACTAAACGTTTTTCAAATACCAACGCTAGTTTTGTAGCAAATTCTCCTGGTGCTCTGTTTGTTGGGATGATGGACCAGAATTACAGAGAGACAGGCCAAACAAATTGTGATTAAAAAAATAATAAAAAATTATAATAAAAAAAAAGATAATGGAACAATTTTTTGTCAACCCTGTGCTGTAAACTCTTTCATTATAATTTCATCAGGACTAAAGTAAATTGACTCTATATTGATCATATTTTGAGCTACTATTTAAGAGTTTTATATATAAAAATGTACATGAAAGTAAGATTTATTTCCTTATATTTACTGATTTGGACATTTAGCTTAATTGCTTTTTTTTTCTAGTAAAGTGTTCAAATTGATTGTGTAAATTGTTTTCAAATGTTTTTAAAAGGAAAATTAAACTAATTGAAAATTCTGCACCAGATGTACAGTGCAAAAGTGTTGGCAACTGTGATTCTCTTCATGCACACATGTATAGGATAATAAATACCAAATACTTTTCAAAGAGCTTTACAACACAAATGATTTAGATTTAGCCACACCCACAACACATCAAAGGCAAAACTCACAGAGACCAGAAAACATATTGTGTTAGATATATACTGCATATATATGGGCATATATGGGTATAAAAAATATAAATATAATTTATTAGTCAAAGTACTCAATGTTGAAAAGAGTTAAAAGGTTAAGCTAAAAATAATCTGATCAGCCTTAATGTAATCAGTGATATTGATATAATTTCAGGCAATAAGTATCTTATTCATGGCTAATTTTAAAATAGATTATTACATGCAGCACATAAATGTTCATAACATCGCTTTTACTCAACATTCGGTTAAACTTCAGGCAGATATCTATACAGATATCATTAAATTCTGTTTAGCCAGTTTTGCATGATACTGTGAAAATCTGGCTGGAACTGATGAATATGGCTCATTATTTGATTGAAAACATTTCCTCACACACACTCTGAGGACTTGGATGTGAGAATCGTGTGTTTAATGCTGTATCGCTCGGAGGAGGTTGATACAGCTGGACAGTTGAGGGGAGTGGTTAGAGTTTAAAGCCATTGAAGATTGTTTTCACAGATGCTTTGTTTTTTCCTTTCACGTCCACTTCAAAAAGGGAAGAAATCTGAGTCACACCAGAGCAAAGTTTGGCCTGGAATCAGTGAGAATCAGCTGAACCTACTATTCAGTTAAAAAAAAAAAATAGACAACAGAGTGGAGGATATTTTCTGTTCTGTCTCACTCATGAAGAACAAAAAGAGGTCTGGTGGAAAGGCCAGTTAACCTTCTGACCCCTATAGAGTAATTGGTCTTATAATAGCAGGAGCTGGAATTGTGCTCAGTGCATCCCGAGAACATTTCTGATCAAACTGCTTCCACCTGTTCAAAGAGGAATTTACCACTGTCCCACACTCCATGTGAACTCTACGACTACAGGGCCAGAAACGTGTCCCTCGGGTCCTGTTGTGTGAAATCTGACCCTTCCTGTAACTTCCTTTTGGACAGTGCCGTGGTGAGAGGTGCTCCGTCCACCAAGGTAAGACTCAGTGGTGCCAAGTCTATCCAAGGGAACAGTTGTCACCAGATGACTTCGTTGATTACAGACAAGTATTATGCATATTCATTGGTTATCTCAATGAACTACAAACTTACTTGAGTTAATCCTTTATATCCTGGTTATTTATTAAAAAAAATAGAGTCAAACTCAAAATTTACATATTTACAAAATAGATTCAGTATATTTATGGTACATGTGTGCAAAGTAGTATTGCCTTGGTTTAAAAAAAAAGCAATTAATATGTTTAGAACAATGTTTTTGTATTCAAAAAATGATAGTTATGCTAAATATTTACTGTACATGTTTACAGAAAAGATTTAGATTATTCATGAATTTACAAAATAGTGTCAAAGATTTTTTTCTTTTTTGAATATTTTAATAGATGGCCTGCCAATGAATAGTTGGGAAATAAACAGTTACAGTGAATTATAGTGTCTTATAAAAATCAAATATTAAAATTGAGAAGATGATAGTTAAAAAAAAATTAAATTAATTAATTAAAAAAATATATATATATATATAATTTTTTTTTTTTTATGTGTGTGTAAATGGAGGGTGGCACGGCGGCTTAGTGTTTAGTACCTTTAGTCACCTTCCACCTCAGGATCCATGTTTGATTGCTGTCTCTGCATGCATGGCGTTTACATGTTCTTGCCTGTGCTTGGTGGGTTTCCTCCAGGTACTCTGGTTTTCTCCCACAGTCCAAAGACATGCAGATTAGGCTAATTGGCATTGCCATTTGCCCATAGTGTGTGAGTATGTGTGAGTGGATTCGCACCCCATCCAGGCTGTACCCTGCTTTGTGCCCTAAGTCTCGTTGGATAGGCTCCAAACACAGGATCCATATACAGGATAAAGTGGTATAGATGATGAGTGAGTGAGTGAGTGAGTGAGTGAGAGTTTGTAAATATCAAAACTAATTGTAATCGGATCATCTGAAACACTATTTATCAATAACTGGATGTTGGAAAATTTGGGATCTCTCATCGGGTGTTTTTAAGGGATAGTAATCAGTGATTGGATGGTGATAATAACTGTGGTCAGTTATTGGATGTTGATAAGAATAATGGTCAGTTATTGGACAGAAGGAAAAATGGTGATCAGTGATTGACTGTTGACAAAAATAATGATTAGTTATTGGATGTTGATAAAAAAAATTGTGTTCTGTGATTGAATGTTGATAAAAATAGTAGTCAGTTATTGAATGTCAGAAAGAATAGTAATCTGCAATTGAATGTTGTGAAAAATAGCAATTAGCTGAGAAAATAGGGATTAGTTATCGGATGTTGATAGGGAAAGTGATCAGTGATGGGATATTAGAAATAAGTCAGAAAGAATAATGATCTCAAGTCATATGGGTAGAAACTGTGGCGTGAGCTGGGGAACTGTTAAACTTGCAGCACAGTCACTAGCAATCCAATATTTGGAACTAATTTGGTTTAAAATTTGCCAAATCTAGTCAAAGTCAATAAGTTACAATAAGAAATAAATAAGAAGTTACAATAAGAAACACAGGTAACATAATAAAGTGCTAATGAGATTGCGACAGACGACACTGGTCTAAATGCAACAGTAAATCTTTTTCCTTGGAAAAAAAAAAATCTCCATTACAGTCTTCATCAAATATGCAGTTTAGTACAGCACAAAATCAAAACAAAGCACAAAAGAAAAATCAGTTATGCAAATCGTTTCAATTAATCAAGGGAAATGTAGCCCATGGAAGTTGGAATGCCACGTGCATGGAGTCCAAATGGCAAATGCTAAGCTGTGTTATTTGCATCTATTAAACTTTAACTTCTGAATTGAGCATGGATTATGCTGATTACTAGTGGCGCTTTCCTCCAGAATGGCTACTCCATCTAAAGAACACTTTATTAATCTAAATTTGCTATTTGTAAAACTCATAATCTGGAGTGGTGGTTGCGACGGCAAATTGAATGTAAGTGCAATATCTAAACGGATTTTTTATTATTTATTTATTTATTTTATTTTTTTTTTTTTTGTGTGTTGTTGTTTTCTTTTTTCCTTCTTTACAAATCAACAAACATGCATTTATCAGGCAATCGCCCTCATTTCTTTGTGAATTAACATAGTCGCAGCAATAATACCAGCACTGCTGATTTGATACAGCTCATTATGAAGGTAATGAAAACATGCTTATTTTACGATATTAGCGAGAAGAAAAATTGCATCCTTGTGCAGAAATGCCAAATATATACGCAACACCCAGTCTATTTCTTTGCATAACCCCTTAATCCATACTCTTGACAAAAGAGAAAGATGACCAAGAAAGAGACTGAGAGGAAGAAAGGTGTAGAAGGTCGGTGTAAAAATGGAGTGTCTCTGAGCTCTATCTGGGTATTAATTTCATGCCACCAACAGTGGTCTCCGTGCGCCACATTTTCGGAGCCGTGGCCCCCGGCGACGGATTGATCCACTTCACCGGCTCAGTGGGGGAGCTGAGGATCTGGAGGGGATCAGCAGGGCTCCAAATCAATAAGGTTAATAGATGTGGGGGCCACGCAGTCAGAGGTGAGCAGCCTGGCATTTTCCGTGCCAATGAAGAAAATTCCTGATGACGAGATGTCACATTCAGGGCTTGCATTAGCGTCAGCCTGATTACCTGCTGCCTCAGTGTCAGTTAGTGGGTTAGTCTGGGACTGCCCATTATAAGGAATTATCTTTACTCTGAGTCATCTTCCTTCCCCTCACACACACACACACACACACACACACACACACACACACACACACACACACACACACACACACACACACACACACACACATACTTAATACATGACTTGACTTTGCCATCACTTCCTTGGACAGGCCCCAACAAATTGCCGAGCCATTTTGCCCTCCTCTTTACAGCGCTGATTTCTATACAGCCCACAGTTTCATAATCACTTGATGCGTAATTTGCCCTAATTTTGAATTTGCCGTCGAGTGTCGTCCCCCCCCCCCCCCTTTTTAAAACACTCACCCTTAAAAGGCCTTACACATCCGCTTTTTAGAGGGCATAATTGTGCAGTAAACGGCAGGGAAATAAAAGGAAACAGGAAAAAAAAAACTATTGTGGCTTGGTTTAGTTCAACGACAAAAAGAGGTCAATAGGAGTTTAAACCGAGCCATGACTAACGACTTTGCTGTACGATGCCATGCTGGACTAAGACATTAATTTCCCTGTTGCTTCATCAATAGGTTATCACAACCATTCAACAAATTTAATGTTCATTTCTCAAAAAACAATAGCTCAATTATTTTTCATAGAAATGTAAACAGGAAGGAAAAAAAAAAATATATATATATATATATATATATATATATATATATATATATATATATAAATTGAAGCTGATGATCCAGAAGAATAGGCTTACATGCAGGCATGAATTGTCTACGTAATTGTTAATAAACTAAAATTACCCGCTCATGTTTGTGCCCTACCTAACGAGCTCACAGTATGGCTATCACTCAGCTCTAGGCAATTAAAGGCTTGCCACCACAGATTTCGCCGTGCAGGAAGTTTCACAGTCACTCCTCTCTCATTGTAATGTACACAATCCCATTTACATGTCTGAATGGACCCTTTTCATGTGTTTCCGAGCACCGAGTTCCAGGCCCTGAATGGGGAAATGCAAATTGGGTTGCTTGCTGGTCTATTATGTGTGTGTTTTCTTGCCTCCTGTACCTGGTGGTGAGAATCTGGAGGGGGTCGACATGCCTCTACTGCACCACACCTCCACCACACCTTTCATTATTCGTTATTCTATGCACCTGTAAAAGCTTCATGATACAATGTGGGAGGAAAAGAGAGTCATGCTGGCATGTGGTCTGAATCAAAGAAAAAAAAAAAAAGAAGAAGAAAAAAAAAAACAGTACACTTTATGATGAACACATGTACACCTGCTCCTTTGGACAATTATCCAATCAGCCAATCACGTGGGAGGATGAATAAAATAATGCTGATACAAGATGCAAAATAAAAAAATCATGTTATCTCAGGGTTTTTAACCTTTCAGGGCATGGGTGTTTCAGAGACAGCTGATTTCCTAGTCTCTGGATGTCCAGTATTGTGAGCTGAAACACATTACTGAGACTAGTACAAATAATCACTCTTGGATGAACGGCAGCAGCAGACATCTACATCAGGTTCCAATCCCGTCAGCCAAGAGCACGCATCTCAGGCTACAGTGGGCACTCAGTGAATGAAAATACACAGGTCTTTCTCCAGCTTCACGCTTGAAACCACTCACTCTCACTCACTCATTCTCTATACCGCTTATCCTGTGCAGGGTCGCAGGGGGCCTGGAGCCTATCCCAGGGGACTCAGCAGGATTCATCCTGGATGGGGTGCCAATCCATCATAGAGCACACAAGCACACGCACTCACACACTACGGGCAATTTGGACGCGGCAATTAGGCTGATGTGGAATGCGGGAGGAAACCGGGGCACCCGGAGGAAACCCACCAAGCACAGGGAGAAAATGCAAGCTCTACACACACAGGAACTCCCATTGTGGAACTCAAACCCTTGACCCCGAAAGCGTGATGCCACAGTGATAAATACTGTCTCACCGTTCCTCCACTCCAACCAGCTCATCTGGCACCAACAAGAATGCCAAGGTCAAAGTCACACACATCACACTTTTGTCTGAAGCTCTTGACCTGTAAGTACATGATTTACTGACGGACTGGATACTCTGTGTATTGTGCTTAGTTGTAACCATGCAAACTATTATTACTAGAATACGCTGTATACACTTCCTGGATTACAGATGTATCATGCAATAAAATCCAAGGGGGAAAAAACACCATAATTGTAGGGTGAGATGCAAATTGTCTTTTGGGAATTTGTCTTGGATTCATACCAACATCAGCACACAGCTGTGGAGATGATTTCGGTAATCGTTACGCAACGTCCTCCCCTTTAATAAATGCTGCAGGAGTTAATAGAACTATAATAAGGAGTTTTTTTATTCCGTCCGTGAGAGACGTTTTCCAACCACGGTGCGTTCATAGAATTACAATTCGTTGCTGAATTTTGGTGGTTAACTCAGATTGGTGGAAAAGCTATTCATAAAGCACATTTACTGAAGTCATTTTGTACTTTGATGTGTAAGGGACTTCTCATGGTATTAAGGTAAATGTCAAGTATTATTCATTAATCAAAGGACATTTGAAGTGCCTTCGTTCTGTTAGACTCGATCTATAAAGTCACGGAACCAAATCCTACGGAACTTTCACTCATCACTTCTATTCATCATTTTAATGCTTATCTACCTGTACAGCAAAATTTCATAATCTACCATATATGGAAATGTGGCATTGTAAACAATTATGTTCTATAGCAAGCAGCATTTTAATAAAATCCCTTGTTTACAAATGTAATGTAAACAACTAATAAATAACAAATGTGATTAAATGGTGACAACGGTTTTCCTTTTAATGCAGACCCATTGATGAATTAATTCTGCGCTATAAATTTTAAGTCTAGCTGATGGTGAAGGCATGTGAAGCCAGCCAACCATAGCTTTACAAATTTTTGCTTATGCTGAGCCACAGGGCACATATCACACAGTCAGAGGAAAGCGTCCTCCCGCTTCATCATGCATGAGCTTACAAACGCCTGCACTTGACAAGTGTCACTCTGATTGACATGGGAAAGAGAGTATGCCCCAGATAGTCAGAGAGTATGGCGACTTTTACCTACTTGGCTCCTGGCCATAGATGGCCGTGGCATCGTCAGGATTTAAACTCGCAATCTTTAAACAAGAATAAAATGCTGATGCACCATTTGGGAGCTGTGTTACGAAATGAAATGAATGGGTGAGATATCTATTTTGAATTACACCTGTTTTTGTCCAATTATCATTGATGTTTTATTAAAAAAAAAAAAAAAAAAAAAACAAGCCTTGCCACCTGGTTACTGATAAAATAGTAAAAAAAAAAAATTAAAAAAAACAGTTAATTAAAATTATAGGTATAGCATGGTGACTTAGTGGTTAGCACTGTTGCCTGTTGATACTTTGTTGTATCACCAAAGCTGGTGTGAGAAGCTTACTGTAGCTATAAAATGTAACCTTTTGGGGCGTGCTGTGGTTTCTGGCACCAGGACGTTGGCAGCGGATTCTTTGGGTGCTTTGGGTTGCTGGTTGGAGCCTCCATGAATTGGACTTGTTTGTCCGTTGCATCACACTCTTGCTTCGGCCTGGGGAGTTTAAAGGCCCAGGTCTTACAGTGCATACAGAAGCACGCTGTGGTGCACTGGTTGTTCTAGTTCCCTTCCTTGGTGGCCAACAGTGACTTTTTTGGCGAGTTGAGCAGCATTGGCCTTTCTGTGGGATCAGACCACACAGCCTAGCCTTTGCACCATACAGGCATAAATGAACTTTGGTACCCATGATCCTGTCACCATTTTACTGGTATACTGTACTGTATGTAACTGATGATCAATGCTAGTGTGTTGATTTTACCTCTGATCAGTATGAAAAAAAAATTTATTGGATAAAGTCTAACCGAGGATCTATTTAATCTATTACAGGCACTGCTTCAGTATTTGTTTCCAGGATTTTCTTAGTCCACTTAAATATTTTTGTAGTTCTGCAGTTTTATTATATAACCTCAAAATGTTTGATTTTTCCAATAATATTTCATAACGACATTAAGTTGTGTGATTTGTAATGAAGAACTAAGACTGTGCTCATGCCCAATTTACGTGAGCAGCTAATAACCTTTCCATGGATGACCACTAAATTTAACAAGGCTGCATTTTCTCTGTTCTTTAAACTAGTCCTGGTGAGCTTCTCCCATCTGTTTGTTTAGTCCCCTGTGCGAGACTGGAAGCACTTCTGAACCAGCGACGAGCAGCAGGTGAGTGCCGTGAAACACTTTGAAGTCGAGGCTCCTTATTGATCGTCTGCATATTCTAAAAACCAAAGAAGACTTCAAAGGCATGTATAAATTCTTGTGTCCAAAACAGGCCAGGCCGTGACAGCGTGGACAAGAAAAGCAGCTGCTGCTTGGAGATGTCCACACTCCTTCCCTCATTTCAGCTCTTACTTCACACCTCACTTGTCCATTAGCTCCAGGCTTCTCTGCTCCATTAAACCAGTCCACCGCTCCTGTCATTGGTGGTTAAATGTGACGATGCTGAATATTCTGAATGACAGCTGTTTTTACCAATCAGAAGAAATAAGACTGGTCTGTTTTAAACGGCGCAATTGTCAATTGATGATCCCAATAAAGTTTTGACCTAATTCCACTGCATAATGCGTAATAAAATATTCTCGATGTTTGATTATACGATGAAGATCCTCTAACTTTAGACCTCCATTTCAAGGAAATTGCTTTTTTTTCGCTCACGTAATCAATCAGCATGATCCTACTCTAGCATAAAAACAAACATTACCCGAAGTGAGCTTGAGGTAATAAGGTTTTTGTTTTCACTCCATTACCATGTTTCATTTATGTTTCACAATTGCCGCTATCATATTTGTAATAGTGCTGTGAGTTTTTCATCCTCCTCCTATTGCTGGCTTTAATCACGCACAGAACTTTTCAGTCATCTATCTGTGGTCACAATAACACTAAATCAGTATAGTATGCTTTCTAAGACACAAGAATTCGTTCTGATGTGCAATTTTTTTTTTTCTCAAAAGTAAACCTGGCCTAAAAAAAACATGCAATATATGGCTATGTTTTTTTTTTGTAGTGTATGTTACAGTAGATTGGGTGCTGAACTGACTTTAGCCAAGAGGATTTCCACATATTGTTTTTAATAATATGTTTACACATGTTCTGTAAACGACAACATTCACATCCAATTACATGAACACATGTTTGTTTTCCCAATCTTTGCACCATGGTCATACACTGTTTTAGACTACCTGGCCAAAAAATGAATAAAAATAAAAAATAAAGCCGCCCGTTCAGAAGGGTCAAATTATTGGGCTGCATCAAGCAAAGAAAACAACTAAGGAGATTTTAAGGTACTGAATTTCGGTTAAGAACCCGTCAACACATTTTAAAAATCTGGACTTTGGAGCAATGGAAAAAGTGATCAGGTGATCTGATGAGGTCAGACTGACCCTATTCCAGGTAAGAAGGGAAGCGCATCATGCATAGTGTCCATTGTACAACGGGTTGCTTCAGTCGGTCAGGTCTAGACAGAGTAACGTTATGCGGCAATAAAATGACATCAGCTGATGACCTGAATGTACTGAGTGACCAGGTTATCACATCTATGGAGTTCTACTTCCCTGGTAGCACGGGGCATATTCCAGGACTCAGATTTGTAAAAGAGTGGTTCTGGGAGCACAAGGATAATTTTCGGCTACATTGTGGTCTGTAATCAAAGCTAAAGGTGACGTAATAAAATCGTGCCTGTTTGTTTTGGGAGGGTTTTTTTCTAGGCATTGTACAACATTTATGGATCATTTATGATTTTATTAATTTCTTTGGAAACCTTGGAGGACAAACTAACATATGAGCAGTATGGCTAAAAAAATAAATAAAAATTTTTTAAAAAGGCATTTGACACTGTGCACACTGTTTGACTATAATATGGCTTTATACAGTACATGCAGCAGCTCCTTCAACCAGCCGCTGGAATTGAAATTTTCTGCTTTCTCAATTTGGGAAAGTGTTTAATGTGGATATGCGTGTTAGCTGATGCATGCTAAATTACAGCCATTCAAGATGGAAATAAAATCCTAGAGTAGCACCTGTAAATATAGGAATTAACCCACATCCTTATGTAAATCTAATCCCATCTGAATAGGGCTCTAGTCTTTCTTCACAATAATCATCTACGCTTCACATAAACTGTGAATACAGAGTTTCAAAAACAAACTAAACCCTGTCCTACGTAACAATTCCAGATTAGCAAAGCATTTTCTGAGCCGCAAGTTTGCATTTCTCAATATTTCTAAATGTTATACCAGTAAGCAGCGCCTACAGAGTGGCTCCGCAGCATCATCCATAACAGAGCACAAAACTGCAAAGTCTTCCAAATGTTCTCCTCAATACTCTCATTCACAGTCAAGCAGTCATGTATCGATGAGTCGCTGTTGCGTTTGGAAAAATACAGTAATGTGAACTGTATTGGCTGGAGAAACACCTGCAGTGACACAGGTTCAAATCAAACTGGCGTCCACAGCTTCAACAAAATCCTGTATGAGGTTCAATACTACATCGACGTCCTCGTTCAGTAGTGTGGCGGTGTTCACTTCTTTTGTGCTTCCGTCTTGTTGTCGCATCATATTGGTGTGTGTGTGTGTGCATGTGCATGTGCATGTGTGTGTGGGAGAGAGAGAGAGAGAGAGAGAGACGATAATCAGCTGGATACACCACAGTCTCTGGGCTTTGTTATATTCCTTGCGTAAGAATCTGACCTCATCGCGGCCTGGATGTCACCGTGACCTGATTTAACCTGTTTCCTGCAGCCTACCTCACTCTTCTGTCAGCTGCCCTCGGTACACAATGTCTGCTAAGTGTTTGTGAAATGAAAACTCAAAAATCCTCATTTCGCTGCTCCAAATGATTAGATCTGTTTACTTTTAATGTTAAATGAGTATTTATCCATGCATAAATTAGCTATGAGCAAAAACAATTCCGTTTTGCTCATGAATTTTGTATTTCACTAGCTTTACTGTACATGCTGAGAAATAATCTGTTAATAATATGACTGAATAAAATGCATTTGATTGCACATACTAACAAAAAGCTGGGGTAGGGCTTTAATTTAACATTTTTTTTCTTTTTTTCTTTTTGTTTCGTCTAACAATAGCACAAACTATGGGTTTTTAAGGTGTTCTACCGATGCACACTGTGTGCATTTCAAACTATTTCCCACAATAAATTATAGGTTCCTGAATGTTGTGTTGAAAATGAAATGCAAAACAACTCATCTCCAATTATTCAATTCATCATGTTGCTGTGGTTTCTGGCACCAGGACGTTGGCAGCGGATTCTTTGGGTGCTTTGGGTTGCTGGTTGGAGCCTCCATGGATTGGACTTGTTTGTCCTTTGCATCACACTCTTGCTTCACCCTGGGCCCAGGTCAGCGGCTATGAGCTCTTTGCCTATCAGGCGTCGTGGATATAGCACGCTGTGGTGCACTGGTTGTTCTAGTGCACTTCTTTGGTGGCCAGCAGTGACTTGAGTTGTGCAGCATTGGCTTTTCTTATTTGATATTTGATAATTTTCCGATTATTATTCAATAATCAAACTTTGATTAAGTTTTGTTGTAACAAAATACTTTAAAACTCAAGCAGTATGATTTTCTTGACGGATCTTATCATCAAAAGGGTGATCTGTGGCTAGAAGTCAAAGTGAGCAAAATTGTCCCTACTCTCTGGCCCTATCTCCCCCGTCAATCACAGTGATGATAGCTAATCATGGACACCCATGACCGCATGTACACTGATCAGCCATAACAATAAAACCCCCTTGGTTTTATGTTTCACTTGTGTCACCTGGGTAACTCTGGCCCTGTAGCGCATGATTCCACAGGGCCTCTGGAGGTGCGCCGTGGTGTCTGGCACTGGGATGCTGGGATTTGTGGGTTTTAAGGTGGGGTCTTCATGGATCAGAGTTGTTTGTCCAGTGCATCCCATGGGTGCTTGATTGGATTGGGATTTGGGGGAGTTTGGAGGCTTGGTTGGTGGATGGGCGTGGTCATCGGCAGCATTGACTTTTTTGGTGATTTTTGTGCTGCATTGGCTTGTCTGTGGGATGAGACTGGACGAGCTGGCGTTTGGTCTCTGTAGTTATGGATGAACATTCTGTGCCCATGATCCTGTCGCCAGTTTACTGGTGTATAATTGATAATCAGTGTTACCTGGTGGTGGTGTTGATTTTATGTCTGATCATTTATACAGTATGAGCAACAGTTTAATGGCTTTATAAGTCTCAGAGAATGCTTTAGACTTCAGTTTATACTGTCGGTACCTGGGTATTAAGAGGAAACTGGCTTTTGGATGAGGCCTAATTAGGGAGAAAATAGGTGGAATCAGATGATAGATACGACACGACTTTGTATCAGATTAAAATAACATCCATTTAGGATACATACTGTATAAAAATGAATTTAGAATCTGTTTTCTAAATGATTTCATACAGATCAAAAGTAAATATTTTGGCAGAGATATTGTAAGAATTTGGATATTTAACTTTTGGTTCTGCACTTTTGAAGCTAAGCAAAATTCTAAGATGAAATGAAAGTCCCTGGGATGTATTCACTTCTAGAATATATTCTATCTGTGTTTTTTGATTCACATAAAAGAGAAAAGAGTCAAAAGTGACTTTGTTCTTTGTCTTTGCCAGTCCTTTTCAACCAAACATGCCAAACATCTTATAAAGTCATTTACTTGACTGAATTCTAGGCCTCTATGTGTCCACATTTTGTTTAGTGTATTGTTACTTTTATTCACAAAGATCACCTTGTCTTAAGAAAAGCAAAGCATGTTTTCCAGTACTTACTGCTTCCTCTGAATGGCTCTGAATGAGTGATAACATCTACAGAAGTTGATGGAGAAGGACAGCTGACTTTTGGATGGGAAAACCCGAGAGAACACTTCGTCCTGGCTTTTCTTCAGACCCAATACAAAGCACACAATGCACTTAGTGACCCCAAAAATCCTCTTTGATAAAGTCTAAGAGTTGTTGTCATGCTTTATTGGCTGTTCGCTGTTGCAATACTTGGGTCTTACAGAGATTTCTGGAGTCCTATAGAAGGAAACTGAGAAACTGTTTAGCAGTGATATGGGATGTGTGGGACAACTTTAAACTTTGAATGCTTCCTCCATCCAACAGTTTTAGATGAGGGGAATGTTTTCTGGTTGTCTGTTCTAAGTAAAGATATTCTTTATAGCTTTAGACTTTTTATTATTAACAATGTTGAGCAAATCATTGTTAGATTTTATATTACACTTCACTTAGTGATGTTGAATTCTCAATTCCAATTGGTCAGAAAGTTTTTTTTTTTCTATAACAGCAGCTTTTTCTAATTTATTATTTTATGATTTTATATTGTTTTTAGGCGGCACGGTGGTGTAGTGGTTAGCACTGTCACCTTGCACCGCCAGGGTCCGGGTTCGATTCTCGTCTCTGTGTGCATGGAGTTTGCATGTTCTCCCCGTGCTTGGTGGGTTTCCTCCCACATTCCAAAGACATTGGCGTTCACAAATTGCCCGTAGTGTGTGAATGAGTGAGTGTATGTGTGTGTGTCTGTGCCCTGCGATGGATTGGCACCCTGTCCAGGGTGTACCCTGCCATGTGCCCGAAGTCTCCTGGGATAGGGTCCAGGCCCCCCGTGACCCTGAATACAGGATTAAGCGGTATAGATGATGAGTGAGTGAGTATATTGTTTTTATAATGTTTTTAACAATGAAATTGTCACAAAGTAGCTTTACATAAATTCAGAATGTAATTATTTTTTAATTAAACAAAAATTGTAGATTGTAGATTTAAAGCACTGTGCAAAAGTCTTGAGCCGCCGGTTTCTCACTGGTTCATGCCTTAAGTTAGATACTTCTTATGCTTGAATGATTCATACTTTACTGTGTGGCGTCTTAACAAAGAAAAAAATACTCCTGAAACTAAGAGCCAAAAGGACCAAAAACAGTCCTTCAGAAAGCCTGCAGAACTATTCCTCAAGACTACAATAACAAAACAAGACAGACTGGCTATTTGGAAGTAAAACGTGAAATGAGGGTTGGCTCAGGACTATTGCGCAGTACTGTATCGCTAATGAGCACGCCGGAGTTCCTGGCGGCAAGGAAAAACTCCCTGAGAGTTCATGAGGTACAGTAGAAAGATTCCTCATGGGCAGGGGTTCAGAAATTAGACTACTGATGGCAAGGTCATAGGTTCAAACCCCAGCACCACCACACTCCCGCTGTTGGACCTTTGAGCAGGGTCCTCAACTGCTTACATGTGTAATTAGATAAACAAAATTTATCTCTATACATTTCAGGATAAGGGTGTATGGCAAATGTTGTAAATGTAAAGCTGGAATGGAACTAGACTGAAAGGGAATCCATAATTTTATAATGGTGAGCTGTATGATAAAACTGATACTGTATAGCAGCAGGAATATTTTAATGAATTCTACTTTTTTTGCTGTTACCAAATGTTTACTGATGGAGACCACTGGAGCAGTTGCAATCATGAGCCATCATAGCAAAACGGTTGTATCAATTGTAGCTCAAAGCTAGAAACTTCACGGTTTCTATATGAACCCTTTCTCAGAGGTCTCGTGTACGTATCTATAAGCAGGCCATATCCTGAGCAGCAGTAATTGGTGTCCATGTGATG
The DNA here is from genome assembly GCA_011419295.1 of Clarias macrocephalus. NCBI lineage: Eukaryota > Metazoa > Chordata > Actinopteri > Siluriformes > Clariidae > Clarias > Clarias macrocephalus. The sequence goes on from JAAGKR010000357.1 coordinate 132,196, forward strand.
AGCAGAAGTAGGGCATCAAGTTGAATCAGGCAGGTCTGAAGAGCAGAAGGGATCAGGATCACTGGTATCACAGGAGTGCCATGTGGAGAGAGAGAGAGAGAGAGAGAGAGAGAGAGAGAGAGAGAGAGAGAGAGAGAGAGATGATTAGGTTTGCTCACTGTCATGTATTGGAAATGGTTGCTGTACATTTAAGATTTAATAGTAAGGGTGATGTACAAGCAGGGACCCCAGCAGAACTAACTATGACAGCATAACTAAAAGGGAGAGTCAGAATGAAATACAGACATGATGGCACCCTGGGTATCCTCAGCAAGCCTGAGAGAGTGTGAAGGGGAGGGATTGAGGTGGGAGATGTTCAGAGCAACAGCATCCAAATATCCCAGTTCATTAAAAATGTGTGCATTTTTCACGCACGCAGAAGTGGACGGACAGGGATGTCTGTTGAGTGCGTCACGCCTTCCCATGACAGTCAATGAGTATCAGTATAAAAACTGACAACTTAAAAGGCCTGCCAAGCTAAAGTATGATATTGCTTAAATAAATAACATAAGTCATGGCAGAAACTTTTAAGATTTAATGGTAATTTTAAAAAAAATGCTGTTACATCACATCCGAATGCGTATTATGAAAGGACATATTAGAGTATTTACATAAATACATAACAGAAGGCCAAATAAGCCACTTTGCTGGATTCCCCAGTACGCCTAGTGTTCATATTGTTCACGGTTTAATGATAATAGTAATAACAATAATTATTATTTGGAATTCATCAGCTTTTTCAAGCTGTAATAATGTGTTTCTGATCTCTAATTGACTTGTCCTTGGGATTTTTAAAATGAAACCAACAGCCGAGGATTTGTGGCGAGTAATCAACCTCAAGCAGAGCTGTTTCAAGATTTATCATTTCAACAAGTAATTAAAAGGATGCTCGAATCCAGGCTTCCATTTCACATCGTAGGCTTTGTGACTTGTCCAGAGCAATAGATAAATTGAGGGAGGCGGAGCTGACAAGGCTAGACAGGGAACACTTGGTGACCCGTGGTGATCCCCGCACACATCCTTTTCTCTCATGCTTGTCATCCATGTCATGTACTTATAACTCAAACACCAGATTAAGAGAAGATATACATTTATTGCTGCTTAAAAAAAAAAAAAATAAATAAAATAAAAAAGCTAGGCTCGACTGCACTATGTAAATCAGCCAGATCAGAACATAAGCCGTGAATGTTAATGTTAACTTTTACTCTCTTACTCTCGAAACAAGAAAGAAAAAGAGAAAGTTTGTGTTTTTAATAGACTCTCTCGACAATAGCTCGCAAAAGGACAACTGGGACATTTCACAGGCACGTTGTGAAAAAGTCCTGTGTCCACAGCCAAAAAGAAGGAGCTCTGGCAGGCTGGACAGCATGAATAGGCCTTTTTACAGGTCACGGACTCCATTCAGCTCTGTGAGACTGTTATTATCTGACAGTCATGGATGTGGCTAATTAATATTCCAATCATATGCTGTGAGAGAATAAAAAACATCTTTGAAAATATGCATCCAACTTCATTTCTAATGAAAGAGGTTTTTGTTTGTTTGTTTGTTAGAAATTTCCTAACTAGAAAGTTAAATGTTTTTTTTAAGTATAATGGCGTGACTTTCTTTTTCTTTTTTTAGTTATTACTGAAACATTTTTAGAATACAAAAAAAAAAAAAAAATCCCACCCTGTTTGCTAGTTCAGTCATCAGCGTGACACGGTACAGTATTCCATCTAGTGAAAAAAAAAAAAGAAAAGAAAAAAATACTTCCTACAATATCATTATGGTAGGGAAAAAAAAAATCAATTTACTCAACCAGGACGAATATATGACTCGGGATGTATTTCATTACTGTGACCTTCTGACAAAGTACTGCCCCTGAGACGGGCTTTATGTGTTGACTTAAATGCTAATATTCCCACAATAATAAAAATCCATCATATGAATTTGTCAGTATGGAGGCCTGGCCCTGAGGCGGTGCGTTATTGCTTTATTCTATTAGTCACTTATAAGCAGCTTTTCCCAGAGAACTCCACTCACATGCTGGCGCTGCGATCATTTATCAGAGCGTGTAGCCATGTCTGCAGCAGATGACGGCTGCTCTCTCCGTTTCTGCTTGGGGGCTAACGGGCTTTCTGCTCACCCACAATGCTTCGCTATACATCTGTTCGCAAACTGCACCTGAACCTGCCGAGGCGATGACACTTTCCTCCTCATATTTGGCCGTGAAATAGCAATTGGACGAGACGATAATGTGAAGCTGCTGCTCTGTTTAAACCTTCATGGCCTGGGTCAAAATCCAAGATTCATTTCAAATTGATTTTCCGAGGTAAAATGTCCTCGGATTATTAGTGCTACCGTGGGATACTTTTCTTTTATTGACCAGAAGGTTGTGAGTTCAACTCCAAAGCCTGCCAGTCAGCCATGTGCTGAGCCACAGTGCTGTTGGTTTCTCCGAACTGTAACAGCAGCTCTGACCGTAGTCCTGGCCGTGATTCAAATCACAAGTTCATATCAAAGCGTGTTTTTTTTTTTTTTGGAAAACAAGCTGGTGAGATAATTACCGTTACAGATGCTATAGCATGAGTTAGCATTTTTTGTAGACTTTTCTTTACATTAAACAATACTATCAATCATCATTGTCTAGAATTACAAGGGACTAGGAGACTACTCCGGTGAACTTAAGGCACGAGGCAGAGTACACACGAAGCCAGAAACACTCACACACTATACAGTATGTAATGTCGACTTGTCAATCAACCCACAACCAACTGACAGAACATGCAAACTCCAAGCACACAACTCCAACCGTGGAGGTGCAAGACAACAGCAGTAACCTCTAATCCACTAAGGAATCATGCTGCCACTGTTTAATTGCCGGCAAGTTACTGTGGTCTATAAGCAAGAAAGCACCTAAGTGCATGTTGTAATAGAAGGAACTCTGGTTTGTATCAGGCTGCATCACACAACTCTGTCTGATTATGTTCTTATAACAGTTTAGTTGTTCAAAGGAAATATGAAGTAGGTCGGTACATTCCTATCTAGAAGATTCAGTAGTTGTACGCAGTATTTAAAAGAGGGAAGAGCAGCTGCCTGCCAAAACCGACATTAAAAACCAGGAAGCACTTTCAGGTAGGTCGTCTTAACAACATTGTGTCTCCTAAGTCATTCTGATTTGCCTCTGAGTTATCAGTGCTGTTCTGTTTACAGCCAATGTGATGTACAGTACAAAGCTATCTAGCTTCTAACACTACGCTGAACCTCAAATCCCTCTCTAACTCCTGGTCAAGGGCATTACTTGGTGCGTGGAACAATGGATTCTAATTTCCAGCCTGGTAAGAATTTGAAACTACTTTCACCCGGAAATGCAGTTCTCGGGTATCTATCAGTGGTAAGATGATTTAGAAATCCTAATCCTCATCCTGATCAGTAATTAAGTCATCAACAAATTTACAGATTTTCACTAACTCACCCTCCGGTGTAATCGCACAGAATGTAAAGAAGATGGAAATCAAATTGGATGCTGTATTTATTGTTTAAAAAATATATATTTAATGTTCCTAGTATTAAATAACTTTGCAAAGTCAAGGTCCCAGAGGAAGAATGGAGAGGCACAGAATCCAAAAAAAGTCCAAAAAAATCCAAAAAAAAGTTGGTGATGATGGTCCGCAGTTGGTGATGATTTGGGGTACCATGTCATCTGCTGGTGTTGGTCAACTGTGTTTTATCAAGTCAAGAGATTTAAGAGCATTTCTGTTTGCCCATAAATTTTGCAAAGAGATATGTTTTTTTTTTCAGCATTTGGTCTCTATACAGCAAACACTTTCAGCTTCAAATCAAAGGGTTGGACAAAAAAAAAAGTTGCATTAACCATTTGAGAATTACAGCCATTGTTATACACACACACCCTGTTTAAGAGGGGGTCATGGATAATGGAACAAACAAACATAAGTACAGACATACTGTAAGGGTTGCCTTTAATACTTCAAATGAAAATCCTTAGCAGTCATTGACTGTCTGAAGTTTGGAACCCATGGACATGACCAAATGTTGAGTTTCCACCCTAGAGGTGCTTTGCCAGGCTTTAAGCTGCTCTTTCTTTGTGGGCCTTCAGTTTTGTCTTCAGTAAAAGAAAAGCATGATCTATTGGATTGAGAACAGGTGACTGACTTCGCCAGTGAAGAATATACAGTACCGTTCCTTTTCTTTGGGTAGCTTTTACTGTATGTTTTGGGTCTTTATCCAGCTGCATTATGAAGAAGTGTTCTATCAGGTTTGCAGCATTTGGCTGAATCTGAGCAGAGTGTCGAGCCATATACACTTCAGAATTCATCCCGCTACTTTTATCAGCAGGCAGGTAATCAATAAACCCTAGTGACCTGGCTCCACTGGCAGCCGTAACACTGCCTTTGCCATGTTTGACAGATGATGTGATGATATGTTTTGGATCACAAACTGATCCTTTCTTTCAGCACACTTTCCGCTTCCCACCATTCTGGTACAAGTTCATTTGGGTTTCATCAGTCCAAAGAATCTGGCAAAGATTTCTGGCCAAGTATAATCTGGCCTTTGTGTTCTTGAGCGTTACCAGTCCTTTGCACCTTGTTCTGAAGGGTCTGTATTTACTTTATCTTAACTGTAGACTTTGACAGTTACATAAAAATCTGTAAGAGTGTTCTTGTCTCGGATGCTGCGAAAGTGTTCTGCTTCACCATGGACAGAATTCTGCCGTCAAGCCGTTTAGTCTTTCATGCATTCTGCTGTTGCTGGACTTGCTAGTTTAATTCATTCTTTTTGAGTTTGTCCCAAATTGTTGTACTGGACGGCTATCTCTCTGATAATAATGATGGCCTCCTTTACTTGCATAGGCACATTTTTGGACCTCATGCCAAATGCTGTTCACTCTGAGGCCTTTTATCTTATTCATTAGTCATGGAGTAACGAGGGAACAGACCAAATCTGGCCATGCAACTGGGATCTAATCTCATTTTTTCCGGTGATACTCTACGTCTGCCTGTGTTCACTGGGCCTCTATAGGCACTCACTGTAAAAAGAATCAGCTGTGGGCTATTTACATCACCATCCACGAAGTAATTACCTGACTATTTAATATAATACTCAGACAATCAGAAGGTGATAACATGCAATTAAGAAGTGTTTCCGAGGACCGGAGAGCCGAGCGACGTTTCGTAAGCCATCTGACTCTGACGTCCTGAAAGATAAAGTGCCCGTTGCCTAGAATGTCAAACTGTAGTGCTTTAATCTGATTATTTTCAATTAATATGCATGTATCCCTGTCCTGTGTTCAGTGGCGGTACTGACATTGATAAATTGAGCTCAGCGTAGCAGAATTTGTCCAGGAGACACTTCATTTCATTGAACGTCGCTCTTCTTTGCCTGGAAGCTGTGTGTGATCTAACCTGTTCCCCTTATTCTCTCTCTCTCTCTCTCTCTCTCTCTCTGAGAAATGCATACAAACTTACTTTTTACGCCTAGCCACCCGGATCGTCTTTAGGAAAGGGGCGTCATGTCAGACGGTAATCCTAAAGGTCACGGGTATAAATAGTGTTCAGATATAATTGTTTGTCACATCATCTCTCCGTGATGGCGAGTTAGTCCCCAGACAGCCTGTTTGAAGGAGGCAGACAGCCGTGGATGACAGTCACGCTGGGACACACTGTCCTCAGTCTGCAGGTCCTGAACCACCAAACGGGCTGGCTCTTGGGGAATATGTACGTCTATATGAGTGCACCGCATGGCCGAATGTACCATCTATTTTATGCGACACCAAGGCTCATTATAATCCACTTGAATGAATTTCTCTGCTCATACATTTACGCATATCATGAACGTATGTTTGTGTGCGTGTGTGTGCGTGTGTGTGTGTGTGTCAAGAGCCAGGCTGCATGGTCACAATCGAGTAGGCCGCACTTTTTAGCCTGCAGCGCTACAGTAGTCACCGCTCTCAAATTGAAACGTCTACCGCGCTCGACTGACTGCTCCAGGCAGAAAGCTAAAATATGAATTGTGTTTGCCCCCCTCATGGGCTGATTATCAAGCTACGGCTTTCCCTGTTTCATGGTGGTCCCAGGAACCGAGTACCAAAGAGGCCAAATGGGACGCCAATGGGATCACACTCATGTTGTACTTGTGTAGTCAAGCCATTGTTCCGATCAGGCTCAAGAGGTGATGCTTGGCTGAGTCCTTTTTATGTATGTATTTCCCATTGGATGTGTGTGGCTTGGTGAAAGTCGTTTGGTGTGTGTGTGTGTGTGTGTGTGTGTGTGTGTGTGTGTGTGTGTGTGTGTGTGTGTGTGTGTGTGTGTGTGTGTGTGTGTCCTGCCTTGTCAGCAGTCACTCCAGCAGATGAGGTGCCTTAGAGGAGCCTTGCATTAATGGAGCTATCCGTCAGACAAGTGTTGCGTTCAGGCCTCTGCACTCTAGGGCCTTTCTTTTACCGCAACAGCTTACAGCCTAAGCACTGCTAGTGGAGGCCATTTGTCAAAACCCACGTGACGCTGAGACCTGTTGGTTCTGTTCGCTCAGGTAAAAATGCATATAAAGTATCTTCATACATAGGATTGCATCTATAAAAAAAAAAAGAAAAGAATGAAATAAATACATTAAAAACAACTTGGTCAGCCATTTCTGCGGACGTGTACCAGAAAAAAGTGCAACATCTGTGAAAAGTTACAAAGATGCTTTAAGGTTAGAGTTGAGCGTTATTAACGCTCCTTATGTCTTCATTCATTTGAAAATAAACAAAACACAACCATGTCGTTTCATTTGTTTGAATTGCTACGTGTGTCTCTGGGGATCAGATTGCGTGAAGCATAACACCATGTCGTCTGTGTATAAAAACATCATATGATCGCATAATGATTTGTGATGAAACAGTCACTGTTTCTGAGGAATTGATGTCACGTACATCTGGCATGTTCCCAAAATTATCTTTGGGTTATTTTTTCTCAGCCAAAGAAAGAACATATGCAAGATTTCACACACACACACACTGCTTCATAGCTCTTAGAGTCAGACTGTAACTTTTTTTTTTCTTGTTTTTCTTTTTTAAGTTATGTGAAAAAATGCAAGCATGCACTAAATATAGTTCACATTGTTCCAGGAAACGACACAACATTGTATAAAAGTCTGCCCAGTGCATCTGGGTATATGTAGGAAAATGCATTATTACACATTGTTCGAGTACTTATAATGCATTATACAAATTATTCCTTTTGCAGATTAAATATCATGTGTCTTTTGAATATGCATATGGCCAAGACATCACCTATGCTAATCAGTGGCGGCCGGTCAATACGGGGCGCAGGGGCGCCGCCCCCCCTTAAAGTTATGCAGAGAAGAATGCTCCTTTAACATGTAATTATTTAACATAATAATTATTAATTTTAATAATGAAATAAAGTCATTTAGTCACAATATTCCGCTGTATTTCTTAATATAATTTATTTGCAATAAAAAAAATCTAAACTGTATTACGTCCATTTGTGTTCGTGTACGCGGGGCGCCGGACAAACGAGTGTCTATGTAGCATGTAAACTTTTGAAAAGCATGTGACCTGAGGCTGAGCTCTGATTGGATTTTGTCAAATCATCCTGGGTCGCAGCTCTGTGCGCCCTGAACCCTCCCACTTTTGTTCTTAGCGAATCAATATCGTTTTTAAATATTTGGGCTCATGTGATTGAATCGCTCTCAACGAGTCTTTTCCAGCACTTTTTATGGCGAGCGCCCATTTATATTTTTATCAGGAAAAAATTAAACACATTTGCTAAATACAATTTCAAGCCCTTTTATGTCCGTAGTGTCTGTAACTGTTTTATTCAAATCTTAACCGATCTTAACTGTCATTCAGATGAAACTCGGCCAATTTCGATTTCACATGAAAAAAAAGTGTATTATTCTAAAATGCAAAATTTTTAAAATATTGCACTGCACATGAATTTGACAAGGTTACGGACACTACAGATTGTTTTGCTTTTTAAGCTTTCACCAAAAAACTGTTTAAGCAATCATTTTTACTGAGCATATGCTCATACCAAGTTTACATCAATTTTAGTGTCAATACTCAAAGAAATATGAATAATTTGCATTTTAAATTCTTATTGTTTGAAGTATAACACTGAAAAATTGCAATTTTGGGGGAACATATGAAAATCCAGGGAACCTTAGAACACAAGGTAGGGTACATGTTGGATGGGGTGCCAACCTATCACAGGGCACAAGAACACACACTCAATTATACATATATACCAAGCAACACTTATACATTTGGAAATACCATCTAACCAGCCGACCCTGCATTGGTTTGAACTGTCGGAGGAAACTGGAGTATGGAGAGGAAACCCACAAAGCATGTGGCCAATGTACAACCACCACACCAACCCTGAAGGTGAGCATGCTTACAATAGTTGATTTTAATGCTAAATATTTAAAATAGTAATAATAAAAAAAAAGCTAACTATGAAATTATTAATGTAATAATTACTACTGACATTCTTCTGTTTTTTTTCCCTTTCTTACTCCATACTCTTTTTTTTTTTTTATAATTTTCATGTAATTTCACATTTTTTTGCACCTTTGTGCTTTTTGATGCTCATTAGTGTTTAATTTAATATAATTTAGTCAATAAAATCAGATGTGGTATATTTAGTGTATTACTATGGTTTGGTTGGAGCCTTATAAATTACACCTCCTTTTTTTTCCCCATGGTAAAGTTGACCTTTGCATAGAATTGCTCATTGTCCTAGTGATAGATCATGACAGAATGAGCAAACAGGCTTACAAATCTGTCTTTAAAAAAAAAAAAAAAAACAGTAATGAAATATTCAGGAGACTCAGAAAAATCACCCATAAACTCTTTAATCATGCATAAAGGACCTTTTTTACAGTGTCAGAGTGTATCATCGAAAGCAGTTCAATTAGACTCAGATGAGCACTGTGATGCTTAAATCATTCACAGCAAACTATTTCATTTAGCGTCAGTGGTGTATTGAGGAATTTCTGTTTACGTTATGACAGCCGGCTATGACAGTTTGACCGAATTCAGTGTCAGCGTGCTGCCAAAGTGACTGCTGAGGAATGAACAGCTGGAATATTGCACCAGTAAGACAGTACTGGATCATCTTTTGCCTACAAACTATGGAATAACATCCTTTTTGTGGCGCAGCTGAGGTTGGACAAACCAGAAACCATGCCTGCTCCAGATGATCATCAATGCAGAGCAACGTAAATATACTCCAGGGTAGGTTTTAATGAGCGTGGTTTATTCCACGATGTGTGGTCTGAAGATTCGGGCAATGCCAGACATGAGGCTTTGACTCAGAAGGAATACTTGGATATTTAGGCATTTGTGTCATGAGTTGAGGAACATCTCAAAAGAAATGTACAAAACAAGAAGGGTGATGTGTCAGCTTTTCCGAGATTGTCGTAATGTGAATGATTTCACACATTTTTTTTTTTCCGACTGCACACAACTCAACTCAATTGAAAACAAATGTTACAAGAGTTAGAGTCAAAGTTAAGGACGGGACAAGTGTTCATGCTTCTTTTTTCATGTCAATAATTATGTCTCTCTGAGCATGTCGTGATTTCCAGGACAGAATGTGCTATTTGTGGTTTTGTGAGTCTTTGACTTCTCTTAAATTTTCATTGATTTATAACTTTAATGAGCATGTGGGTATACTGTACATTTCTAGTTTGTTTTTCAAAGACTTGTTTTATTTACAAATTTTATTTTTATTATTATTTGCATGTCTTGTCTCATGTTTCATAGGTTAATTCTCGAATGTAATCCAGGCTTGTTCCTAAAATCCTGTTTTTTTTATATACTTTCCTGTTTTCATTACGCTTTATTGTATGTATTTTTTCTGAACTAAATGACTTTTAATTTTAATTTCTGTAATTTTATTTTATATATATACATATTAATTATTTTCCAAGGACATGTCAACCAGTTCATACCTTTTGATTACGACTTCATTTTTATGAAAACCACCTAAATTCAAGGTTTAGTTTGCGTTTTCATGAACTTTCTATGATCTCAGATGTCTTAAATTAAATACTGGAAAAAGGCAATACAATTTTAGCTGTAGAAGCATCATTTCAGTTATATAAGACGTTTTCCTGTGTCATAGCGTCTCTTTCAGCTTATAGTGCATCTGCTCCTGACCCTCAAAATCAACCTCAAAGATTGTGGCTTTAATGATAAAATCACTTATCTCTTACAGAAATGCATTGTTAACTCTGTATCTAGCACCGAAAATAAAAAGAAAGAGAAATGAAAGACGGAAGCAAGACAAGCATTAAGCACAAACATCAGACGTTCCACCGGCTCCTATCTGCAAGAAAACCCCCCGATTTGCCTTGAGGAGAGATTCTTCAAGTTCACCGCATGTGTTTCCGCTGCTGAGCGCCTGTGGAACAGCAGAGATCCACAGCTAGATAGGGTTAATAAACTTGCCTCTTTGGATGTGTTTGGCACTTAAAGGCTAAACCCCTTCACACACTGGCATTATGGACTTCTAAGATCTGCGGCCCTTTCCCATGTGATCTTTTCCGTGTTTGAAGAAACCCTGATCAAAGTGCTCTCTCTCGGATCTCCTTTATTAGATTTTACACTTGCTCCATAGGGGAGGAGGAAACAATACTAAACAGTGCGCTTTGAGTGAATAGATATTTATTTTCCCACAGATCGATCACACCCTGCACAGGCTCAACACACAGGCCCATAGCTAATTTATATCAATATGTCATGTGATGGAAAATAAAAAAATAAATTTAAAAAAGGGAAGGCATTTGTATGGGTTTTATCTGATAGAATTTCAGAAAGCATATAACATCATATATAGTTACAAATGTATAAAGTTAAAGCTAGATTTAAAAAAAAAAAAAAAACGTATTGTTTAGTGTTACGTTTATAATAAGAAAAAAAGAGATGAAGTAATTGTTTGGATAGAAGTTAGCCGTAGTTCTGCTCGAGTGCTATCTCGGCACAGAGCCAAGCAAAAAAGAAAGCTTCTTCTTCATTCTCTACTCTCCATTCTCGAACTGCCGTGCTGATCGCTTGTCATTAGACTAGGCGTGCAGAAGGCTCCAGATTTGATTTTAATAACTTCGACGTCTTCATCTGCGAGCATGTTCCTCCTCTCTGCCTCGGTGCCTTGCCACAGGGGCTGATGGCGCACGTTTCTCCTGCATTGTCGGATTGTCATGAAAATACCTCGCCTCCTGTGTGCTCGCCTCTCAAGAGCTATCAGGTGTGTGTGGCACATTCACCCCCACCCTCCCCTAGAACCTCGCTTCATTAAGAAAACTCTGACGGCCTAATCAAAGAGCCTTTTATTACCTCGAAATTACCCAAATATACGAACTCTGCCTTGATCCTTGAGGCTTTAGAGTGTTGATTGTAACATCATTTCCTGGAAGCCACTGTAAGGCCGTGTCTGTTAGTGTAAGCCATGTGAGCTTAAAGAAGCTTAGGAGTGTATTCTTATTTAATTCTCAGATCTGATTGGTCGCAAGGTGTTGATCCATTTTCTACAGTGGAAGCTCTGGATAAGATCTATATCAATTCACTTGTATCAACTTTATTGTTTCTGTATTAGCAAGTCATTAACAGGGATGTTATTTAAAAAAAAGAAAAAAGGATAATCATGGAGATGGAGATGGAGATGTTTATTTAACATTATGGAAGGATGTTTTTTTTTTTTTTTTTTTACATCACACCCCAATTGTTTTTTCTAATTCATGTCACTTTTTTATATCAGACTGCTATGAGCGTGATCATGGTCCACAGGGTCAGCGTTCTGCAGACCTTTAGTTAAACTCCTCATGCTGAATGCCAGAGGTTACACTGCCATTTTGCTCCCTGTTGCTGTGTCACCATGACAACAGATATAGAAATGACAGCAGCGGCTGTGTCGGGAGCGAGAGGGAGGACGACTCGGTGACGCCCACTGGCACGGCGCCAATGCACAAACACCACGGCCTCGGGTTCACAGAGACCAGGGATTAGTCGTGATACAGAGCAGCTTTGAGTGTTACATTTATTATAATGCTGGTTAGAAAGGGAATAGCAAAACAGGTTTATTTGGGGTCTTATGGGTGTAATGAAAGGGGGATAATGTTCAGGATTTGGGTTAGATATAAATATACATCACTCTGTTACTACTGTTATATATATATATATATATATATATATATATATAATGTAATATATATATAATGTTTAATGTTTATACCTCTGCATATGGCTTGTATGACATCTATAATGTAATAATTGTTCTTTCACACAGTTTGTATACATTAAATAATTAAAGGTTCAGGCAGTTCATTTATCAGGGAGTTTTTCCTTGCCACCATCGCCGTTGCGCTTGGCTTGCTCATCTGATCATTATGATCTATACACATTACCCTACCCCCACCCCCCATACACAGCTCCATAATTTTTTCATTTCATAAAGCTGCTCGGAGACAATGACCATTGTTAAAAGTGCTATAAAAATAAAATTGAATTGAATTGAATTTATTCATTTTTCATACTGCACATACTGTACAGGGTCACTAGAGGCCTGGGGCCAATCCCATGAGACTTCGGGCACGAGGCAGAGTTCACCCTGAACAGGGTGCCAATCCATTGCAGGGTATCCGTGCACACACACACACACACACACACACACACACACACACACACACACACACCTATTCAAATTCACTACGGTCAATTTGGGAACATTAATTAGCCTAATCTGCATGTCTTTAGAGGAAACCAGAGTACCCGGAGGAAACTCCATGCACACTGAGGTTGGACTTGAACCCTGGACTCTTTATACTGTTTATACTCTATAGCTCATAATCCAGGAGCAGAAGCTTCACCTAATCTCCAGAATCCACCACAGAGCTTTATTACTGTAGCTCTAGCCATTCAATGCTTTCTTCATACTCTGATTTTATTATTATTTATTTATTTATTTTTTTTTTTTAACAATCCATATTACTTTACTATATATTACCCGAATTTGCAGGTCTGACATTGCAAGAACAAGATGTGAGTAAGCATTCCTGTGTCCTGGTCGTGACTAGACCACTTGAAGCTTGCACAAAGCATTGGAGGCCTCTACTGGTGACTGAAGTCCTAACACGTACTCCGTCTCTGGGGAAATAGCCATACCCGGGGTCGAGTTCAAGTGTTAATAAGGGAAACGGCAAAAGGAAACTCGCAATCCAAACACAATCAGCATCACCTCACCATCATCACCTTGTTTCTACATCCAGAGACAAGCTCAGATCTATCAGTCTCTCCAACTGAGAGAAAAGTTTCATCTACTTTCCTTCTGCGTTTCTGTTTTTTTTTTCTTCTTCTCCCGCCTCTCCATATCATATTAAAGAGCGTGTGTCCAAAAACACAACAGCTTCCCCTGCACGCTTTCAGAACCGCATCTGTTCAATAAACCTGTCACACTTCACACGCTTCATTGAACAACAAAAATCGATACCATTAAAACCCTTCTGAAAAACAAACCGTAAGCATTCCTCTCGAGACCTGACAGCCTACCTTGTATTATATTCTTTATTTATTTATTTATTTATTTATTTATTTTATTTTTTTATTTTTTTACACTTCTGTCAATACAACATTCTGGAGATCTTAAATACTTCATTATATCTCGCAGCTCAAACTTCTCTCATGTTGTTCTCCCTGGTTTCCTCTGTTATTCTCCCTTGAAGGGCCTTTGAACTGTACAGTCCACACGTTCATATGTTATAAATATATACAGTATTTTGGATCTTTTTTATGTATACTGTACATATAGTTTATATTTTAGATAATATACATATTATAATTATACGTTGGTGATTTTTCTCTTTCGCTAGTCATCTACTTTCCAGGTTTCCTGTTTAGCATTCCAATTCATTCACAGATGTATAAGCAATTTTAACAGTAAGTTAAGCCGAGGTGGAACTGCTCGACATAATCTTGTGGAAACGTACCAGATGACAGCTCACATTAAATCCCTGACAGTACTCAAGCGCACACACACACACACACACACACACACACACACACACACACACACACACACACACACACACACACATCGCCTACAAAACATCCGAAGACATCGTACATGGCGAGATGATGATGTTCATTATGGTTCTTAAAACAATGATATGGTTCATGAGGCCCATTAAAGCGTTTCATACCGCAATCATATTGAACTCTACAATCTGATTGGTCAGAAGATATCTGTGCTAGATCAGAGCAGTACTGACAGGATAGCTGGCTGAAATTTCAGTCACAGGATTGCATAAATGCACTCATTTTAATGCAGGTTTGTTTTTTATTATAATGTATGAAGCTTGTTCTGCATCATTTCAGGTTAATAAAAACTAGTTGGGTAGGAGGTGTGGAAGGAGTCTCCAGTGTCAGAGCTTTGTTTTCCAGGAAATACAGGATATTATTCAGGACATTTCTGCTCATTAGCTTCTTCCAGCATGACTTTTAGAAAGTGAAACAAATCAAGGCGGGTTTAAGGAAAAGGCTATTTACCTATATATATATATATTACCGTAAGCGAGACCTTTGCATGAAAAAGAAAGTGTGTGATTCCTTAAGAAATACATACTTCATTTAAAATCACTGGAAAATTGAAGTGGTGGAAGAGGAATAAAATACAGCATGCTGTTACAGCAAAATAATCAACACCACCTTCGGATGGCATGAAACTATACCACTATTAATTATTTCCCTTATTATATATATAATAAGAGACAAGAGAGAAGATTTGAAATAAACTGAATTAAATGCAATGTTACACTTGAGGGAAAAAAAATTATAGAAAGGTTTGTGTAAAGATTTCTGCAACTGAATATTTCAGTAGGTTGAAACGTGATATTCAGAAAATGTATAGATAGATAGATAGATAGATAGATAGATAGATAGATAGATAGATAGATAGATAGATAGATAGATAGATAGATAGATATCTTGTCTGGTCTCATAGATAAACTAAAGCTGACATTTTAACATTTTATCTTACTATGATTATAAAGCCCTACCTTTGACATAATTATTAATACGCACAATTAATGCTATGCTACACCTAAAGTTTACCTCCCCCATAGCATAGTAAGGAAAAAGGAAACACCTTTTTTTTTATTTGTAAGAAAGCTTTTCTTTAAAAAAAAAAAAACCCGAATGTACACACAAGGTCAAATCTGTTAGACAGTTCATCATCCATGTGGGGACATAAACATATGAAGCGGACTTTGAAACAGACTAAAGCACTACGACTCTCAGAGCCCTTGGCTGCTTCTCCTAAGCACTAGTAGCTAATAGCCTCCTTGTGCCTCTAAAGCAAAGCCAAGTTTAACAACCTAAGGGTCGAGGAATTCAAGCTGAGGTCACCCCCGCCCTCTTTTCCCGAAATCTCTCCTTCTCCCAAATGCTTTTCTCGATTAATCAGAGATCCCGGCTCAAGCCGGCCTTCAACTTCTTCCCCGATCCGCACTAAGCCTGTCATTTCTGGCCATTATTTACTTTAATGGGCTTTCGCTGATCCGGGCGCGCCGGCAGAGGGGTGAAGCGAGCGGCCGAGGGTAGCGGGGGCATTAGCCGCCGTGCCCGCCGCTCCCCCTCTAGATTAGCTATGGCAGATGGGCTTTCCGGAGGCTTCCTGTGAGCCGCAGTCTTGATTGAGAGGCCATAATGAGAGAGACGGTGTCCTCACAATGGAGCCGAGCACCTCGCTGCACCGCGAGCGTCTAAACAACCCCCCATTCTTCAGACTCGATCTTTGTTCCCCTCTGCCTTTTCTCCTTCTTTTTTTCTCACTGCTTTATTCCTTTTCCTTGTCCTGCTCCTTCCTTTATTTAATTCATAGGAAGTCAGAGGGGAAGAACAAGCACAAAAAAGCTACTGTAAATACGCAGGAGTGTGTTAAGCCTGCATTAATTGGTCCCTTTTACACTTTAGTGAGCACTTTATTTAGAGACTTGGGAAGTGCCAAGGATGAAAAGATGACTCTATTCTTGATGTTTACTTAACAATTATGTTTTTTCTTTTTTTTTCTTTTTTTTCCTTTTAATATTCTATTGCAACAAGGCATTTGAATGGGGAACCATTTGGACTTTTCCCTATAAAATGCTTCATAACATTGATTTAAAGATTTGTCCATAAACAGCATTGTCGTCAGTTGGAAAGTAATACATAGTGCATAGCTCAGTCATATCAATGTATGTGTGTGTGTGTGTGTGTGTGTGTGTGTGTGTGTGTGTGTGTGTGTGTGTGTGTGTGTGTGTGCATGCGCGCGCAGACGGCTTTCCCTAACAGACCCAGCCCACCACATGATGAGCTATTGAAGTCCATCAATGTCGCCGGGTCAAGTTTGTGTACAAGAGTTGAAATTTCTGCGTGTCCGACTCGCTCTTTCCTCCACGCTCTGAAAGTTTCCACACAAGAGCCGCTACAACAATCCAGAGCCACCAATTATCCCCCTCCTCCTTCTCCTCCTCCTCATCCTCCTCCTCCTCCCTGCACTTTTAGTAACTTTTTCAAAACTCCTTTCACTCGCCTCTTGTCAGGCGATGAAAGAAACTAACCACCATGTCAAGAGAACTCCGCTGCCTAGCAACCGGGCCACAGTTTAATTCTGATTTGCTTCAGGTCTTGAGTAATGGAAATTGACAACGTTAAGCTAGTCACTTTGCGTTGTTTGTCACCTCTGAAATGCAAACAAAACTCCATTGTTTCGCCGAGTATTGAGCATGATTGATGCCCGGAGTCACAAAGGCATCATTCATTTCTCCCTTGTGTTTTTGCAAGGA
This sequence comes from Clarias macrocephalus, assembly GCA_011419295.1. Taxonomy (NCBI): domain Eukaryota; kingdom Metazoa; phylum Chordata; class Actinopteri; order Siluriformes; family Clariidae; genus Clarias; species Clarias macrocephalus. The sequence continues at coordinate 149,060 of JAAGKR010000357.1, forward strand.
TTGATGTCATATCTTTTCATGGCATATTAAACGTTTCGGAGGAGCAATGAGACCGACCGGCTTTTTCATCTCGAAGCGGGCCGCGGCTCTGGCTCTGACGCATCCCTGTAACTAGCGAAGTTTAATGATTCTATTCAGATTGTGCATCCATTTCACCCAGAAATAATGTAATAAGAAGCGAGGCCCTCGGAGCGCCCCTGACACCCGGCCTAATCCGAAAAGAAAGGATAAAGGAAACTTGAAAGGCTCGAGCCTTTAGGATGAAAGTTTTTCTCCCTCATTCTTTCAGTGACACTCCTCTTTTGTTTGTCACGCCACCTTTTTTTGTAGGGTTTTGTCTTTGACACACTTTCACGTACAAATATTTTGATCAGAGGACCCGTAGAGGGAACAAGAAAGGCTCGGGGAAGGCGACTTCGAATTAATGGACTGTGATCAAGTACGGGAAGAACTTTTAATCGCGCGCATCACTTCGTACAGTGTTTGCCGAGGAAGGTTATTTACTGAAGAGACACGAGGAGGTTTTCCAGGAAAACTTTCAACCTTTTTCACATGTTCCTGTTTTCGTCCACACTTTAATTTTAATTTTTCCACCGGTGACTGTCATGCATGATTTATTTACAGTATTTAGAATTTGTTTCACTTTTCTTTTTTTTTTTCACATGATGAATCCCTACGTCCAGCTTCAGAACACTGCATGTCACGTTATCACATCATTAAATGTCAAATGCATGTGGTTTATCTATAATCTATGGATAACCTCCAGTATAGGAGAAAATAAGAACCAAACTCAAGCAGGCACAACAGAAAGCAAATAGATCAAGACTTAAGTCTTGGTCTTATTAATGCTGACACCTGACAGATTTCAGATTTCAGGTAAGATGTGTGATTTCACCAATTTCCTTTTTTTTTCTTCTTTTTTTTACCATATATATGCAAATACAAAAAAAAAAAAAAAAACGAATGTTTTCATACGCAAGCTTAATTCACACTCAAAAGTCAAAAGTGGAAATGTCTTCATAAAATGTTGAAATTTTGAGCACCCTAGAGAGCCATGACACCAAAACTGGAAAATTGTAAATCGTCGCATTCTCGAATCACGTCCTTTGGGTGCATCTCGATTTGCTCCTAAGATCTGAATGAAGATCTAATGTCTCAAAAAAACGGGCACTCAGCATGCTGATTGCTCTAGCTGAGAGCCGGATTTGTATGATATGGAAGCTGGCAATTTCTTCTGCTCCAGAGAACATTTTTCAAAGGCCCAAATGGCACAATAAGAAAGCCATCCATCACAAAGGCGGGAAAATTAGTGCATAAATAAATGGCGCTCTTTTCTCTCTCTCTCTCTCTCTCTCTCTCTCTCGCTCTCTCTCGCGCTCTTCCCCTCACTGTCTCATTGTATGGCTGATTGTCTGAGGCCAGGCAGCGGGAATAGATGACAATAAACAGGGTCATATCAAAGTCCCAGACGGTGGCATCTGGGTAGGCCTCAGTGGGCGAGAGGAGGGCAAATAATGCTGCTGTCCAATCTCGAGCCATAGAAAAACACACATATGATCTCTCTCTCTCTCTCTCAGTCTCTCTCTCTCTCTCTCTCTCTCTCTCTCTCAGTCTCTCTCTCTCTCTCTCTGGCCTAGACCTACACCAGGTTGGCCCGAACACGGATTAAAGTTGGTGTGTGCCGCCACCAAGGAAATCTTTTAACTGTAATCCACTGAGTAAATAATTTTCCTTTACACCAGTCTGTGATGATGATAAACCGTCTATTCCTCTTATCTGAACACGACACGATGCAGCCCTGTACAGCTACATGGATTTATCGTTGTTAATTGTGTGCAGATAGACGTCCTGTCGTCCCCTTTTTCTTCACACACGGGCACCTCAAAGATGGTTTCCAACCTTGCCGGCTAGGATAGATAGAGAATGTCGCAGTCGTCTGAACCCTTTGATTCGTTTAACATCACAACATGCAAGACTCTATAGCTTTATGGTATAGATTTTATATGTGCATTAACGATACCGTACACATACATACAGTATACATATACATATACATATCTTTTTATAAATGATCATAAGGTAGTAAACAGATACAGATGCTTCCTATTCCAAAAACAAGAGTTTGCCCCCCCAAAAAAAAGGTTCATATACAGTAGCATCTTGTTGAGAATAGATATATGCATCAGGACAACTTAAGCTTTTATGTACGATATGGAACGTGATGGTGCAAGCAAGCAGTTAGATTAGAAATGTGGACAACACATTTATAGCCAAGCATTCGTTCATCCTTAGTAACTACCTGCTCAGAATTGCGCTGGGTGAAATCAGGTTAATTTGTTTATTTTGGTGAAAACACAACCAGCGATTTGTTCAAAAATATAATTTAAGGGTGTCCAAAAAAAAAAAACGAGGGCACAATGGCTTGCAAATATCTCTCGCTCAGTTTTGGTCAAACCGCATTCATCTCTAAATTTGAATACAGATTATTTTTGAATATTTGCACATCACTGCATTAGTGTGCATATATATATATATATATATATATATATATATATACGATATGGTTGTTACACATAGATACAGGCATAAAGTACTAAGTGCTACAAGGTTCTCCTTTTCATCCTCCATTGCTTTATCACAGAGACTCGGTGTAATTTTCCTGACACCCATTATCTCATAACCCACCCATATTTGCATGGCTTTAATCTCATATTCTAAAGATTCATGCTGCTTCTTTTGATAATCGCTCTCAGGGTTCAGGGATGGATTCAGAAACTCGATGAACGCCAACACACAGTTTCATTACAGCCCTGCGCCACACAAAAAGGGAAAATCCACTTTCTTTTTTTTTTTTTTTACGTGATACTGATCCGATTTGTGAGTCATTTAAATCGGAGGTCATTCCCACTCATTTACGTTTGTGATTAAGTCATTTTATTGTAATGTGTATTTTTTTTTTTTTTTTTTTTTATAATCAAGAACCAGAGTGCCACAACAAATACGGCCTTGTGTGGTAAACATATCAGCTCTGTCTCTGCGGTCTCTCCTCGCTCGCTGGAACAAATGCCTTTTAGCACTTCTGCCATCTGTCCTTAATGAGTCCACTCCTGTACGCCTCCCATTTCCATACTGTATTGTGTGTAGGCCCTCGGCCATTTGCATAATTGTTGAAAGATTTCGCTTCAAAATTGATACCCACTCTCCGAACACGAGGCCGTGAAGTTAAAAAGAAATAAAGGACACAACAGATGATAAAAGAAGACGACGAAAAAGATGTCCGAGTTAGCAAAATCAAAGCAAAGCAAATCAAATTTTTTCTCTTTCGCTCTTTTTTTTTCCCCCGCAATGGTCCTCGGTAACCTAATCAGGACTGGCTTTATCTGGTAATCCACATTTAAACTTTAACCTGTAGGGGGCTCTTTGTGTCAGTTAATGTAAGCATAAAAGAGGAGGCCAGTCTGAATGACTAATCAGATTAATCATATTTCGCAAGACTAAAGAGCTTCTCTAAAAAGGAGCGGAATTAGGCCTACTTCCATGTCGGAGGGTGACTGGGGGGGTGAGAGAAGAGGAAAAAAAATCAAGCGAAACAATTGAAATTGCAGCATGGAATAAATTAATGTTCAAAAGGCAAGTTTTTAATCAGTTCAGCTGTCTGAGATTTACATACTCAGGGCCAGTTCGGGAAATAACACACACACAAAGGACAACGCTGGGGCAAAAGAGCAAAAATGTGAGCATGTGACAATGTGCAGGATGTGGAGGATTTACAATTTACAATTATTATTTTTTTCATTATTATTATTATTATAATATGTTTTTTTTTCATTTAGAAACCTATATAAAAAATACACCTCTATTAGGATTTATTAACCCATACTAGATTTTTTTTTTCATATGCTTTCGATCACCACGGTTGTAAATTGAAACAGTTGTATTTATTTATTTATTTTTTAAATGTTTTTCCCTTCCAAAAAATTCACGATTAGATCAACTTTTTCCACATGATTTATTTATTTACGATCTCACAGACAGGATTATATCACGTGACGTCCTGTTCTACATATGGACTCGAATCCACTGTGAGATTCCATAGTATAACACGCTGACATTCATCTTCACCCAATCTTTTAGCATCCACAAAGTCGCATGCTGGATCATCTCTCTCTCTCTCTCTCTCTCTTTATAAGATCTGTGTCTTTCAAATTTCTTTGCTCTTGGATTTTTCGTTGCTATTTTCAACAACTCCTATACATCAAAAGCGGCTGGTTGGTGTATTTAAATCCTGTCGTCTCATGAATATTCATAAAACGTATCGAACGTGAGTCGTGCTTTGTTTACGATGACACTTGCATTCCGCCGTCGTCTAAGGCTAAAGTCAGGCGTTTGTCACGACTACGAGATGCTAAACGGTGCAATTTGCATGAGAGAGCTTTGGTGATGAGCGCTGTTTAAATTTTTTATTTATTTTTTTTTTCTGCCTGTTTTCACAGCGCTGAACATTTGTTGACAGAATTGCGATGTTCATTACTTGAGGACAATATTTCTCTCTAAATAAAGCAACCGCATGAATAACGCTGTGATTTAAGGAGCAGCCTTAAAGTCGCACTCTAACTAACACTGTCGCATGAATATGCATTGCAGGTTGTGGAATACAATACAGTGCTGCTTATGAACAAGTGTGAAAGATGTATTTAAATACTCGTAGAGTATGCATTTTTAACTAGTGCAACATCATTGATTAAGTTAATTAAGAAAACGCTGGACTGGAGACGAAGAAGACGCGAGAGAGGATTGATAGTAAATTTCACTTTTCTAGAATTAGTCATTTTACCTGAAACTAAATACACAAATATACCCAAAAATCTATTAATCCTCATTCTATCAGTTTGTATTGTATCCTGTTAATAATGATCAACCTGTATGTTTCTAATTGCTGGGTGTCAAATCTGAACTTTTATTTCATGTCATAAATAAAAGTCACCTCTTAGAGACAGGCTAATGAATCCAAAACTAAAAACTTCTACCCATTTTTTTTTATATTGTTATTATTTTAAAACCCAACCACCATCATTATCCTGTCTTCTGAGTGCCATTAAGCCTTTCCTTTCCTAAGCCTAGGATTTACATATTTACTTTAACAAGAACAATATCATGGAATAAAAAAGACGAAGAAAAAAAGAGAAATATGAACGTTAGGAAGAAGAAAGAAAGAAAGAAAGAAAGAAAGAAAGAAAGAAAGAAAGAAAGAGAAAGAAGAAAGAAAGAAAGAAAGAAAGAAAGAAAGAAAGAAAGAAAGAAAGAAAGAAAGAAGAATTGTCAGGAGGGAAAAAACATAGAAATACATTTATATGTAAGGTTGTAAATGTTGTATACCTTTGGGATGGTTCAATAATATAAGAATGTTGACTCAATAATCTTTAAGTACTGTAACGTCTGCAGAATGATTTTAGTGTGGAAATAACATCTGTGAAATAACAGTGCATATATAGTACAAGATTAATATGTACTGTACATAAAATGTATGAAAATGTGTATAAAAAATATTTTAATCCGGGACACAATAAAAAATCCGTTAATCATTTGCTGATATTGTTTCTTGAATTGCTTGAATCAGTTTTAGTCTGAAACAAAATAGATAAATAAAGAGAGAGAGAGAGAGAGAGAGAGAGAGAGAGAGAGAGAGAGAGAGAGAGAGGTCCCCAGTAGCATTATCTGCATTTTTGGGGACATTTAGAAATTTTTGGGTACATTAAGGAAACTTGATTTTAATGATCAAGTAAATGAATCCCCCTTTTTGGTTTAATGTTTGGTTTTGATTAACATCTTGATGCATTATTAATTCAATGTCAATGAGATGTCCCCAGAATGTCAGTAATACAAGAATGTGTGTGTGTTCGTGTGCGTTCGTGTGTGTGCGTGTGTGTGTATGTGTGCATGTGCGTGTGTGTGTATACACTTTCCATGCTCATGTTTGCACTAATCCACACTACCCTGAACTGGTCACCTGGTCTCATCCGCTCTGGGATTTTGAAGCCCCTCTGCTGTTCTTTAACAGGGTTGGACTCCATCTAGTGGCCTAAGCAGCTTCCTTCAGCTTGAACTGGGAATCCCAAAGATAATAAAAAAATAATAAATCTCTTCCATACACTCCTTCCTCAGCAGAATAATACGTTTTATATTCTGTAATCCTTCCCCTGTTTGATAATGTGTTGAAAAGTATCTCTGACTTTCAGATTTTGTCCGGGGAAAAAAAAAAAAAATCAGTTAGTGATTTTTTTTATTATTTGGGGATCATCACTATTTAGGGTTACTGTTGTGATGGAAATGATTGTCTGCCCCAACATTCATGGAAATCTTTTGCGCTGTCAGTTTGATTCTCTTTACTCTGAGGAATCGGGATGAAGTCGTCCGGCGCCGGCGGTTAAAATCGAGAAGATTACTATATGTAAAGAAACAATGAGCGAGACAGAGGCTTTCCTCCTCATAGTCGTGTAATTGACCTCATCTCACAGGTTTCATTTGACAGGGTAATTTCCACACTTATTAAGCTCCTGACACACTTCGAGTAATCGTATTAGCACTTTTGGCAAATTAGCTCCGTTTCGTTGCGAAGTGTGGATGTCTACAATCGTCATAGGCTGCCTCCATGCACGATGTGTGATGTCTCTATTTCCTGTACCTGCAGAGAGACTGCAAAATTCATATGCACCTCTGAGCTCAGCCAATCAAAAATCTAACTGCTTAGACACTCTTATTGAATTTCTTAATCCGCTCAGTTTTTCACTGATGAGACAAAGACTTATGGCTCAGGCCATTAAGGTCAGGAGAAGAAAAGTTTGAACATTTTCGATATGCATTCAAGCTTTAAAGAGGAGTGGTGAGGGGTGACACCGACAACCACATGTTTTGTTATCAACAGATTAGCCTGCTAACAAAAAAAAAACAAAAAAAAACAATGTATTCTCAGCATTATGCATTTAACAACCCAATATGTATGTTCAGTACAGTGCTACTGCTGATGCTACAGTATGAGCGGCCATGTTGATTGGATGTCGCTTACTGATTTCAAGGTTGATTAGGCCAAAGTTAAAGAGGCATTCGTTCTTCATTTGTTTTTTCCCTAGTCCGAGAATTAACAAGTTACAACTTTTAGGATAAGTTTAGGACCATAAAGGTCACCTTCAGAACCCAGAACCCCCAAAACAACTGGAGAGCTTACTTTTTTTTTTTTTTTTTTTTTTGGTTTTACTACGCTCGACATTTCGCCTGGACGCTGTCAGTAAACACAGCAGAGGCAGGGAGTATGAAGTCTTTGTGTCGTAACTCACCCAAGCGAAATGAGGCGTCTTGCTGGGTCCGGCTCAGACAAGAAAGTACATGCTGCAACCCTGGATACTAGTTAGAGCCGTGCCACATCCTGATACTTTTATCCCTGACCTTTGACCCTGAGCACATCTGGAAAGCTAGTTGGATTTCAAAAAAGAGAAATGTTTTTTTTTATTATTTATTTTGTTATTTTTCTTTATCCCTGGACAGAGTAGTAGAGCTTCACAGCATGGTTTGAACTTTTGGATATTGACCATGTGCTGAACAGCGTAGGATAAAGACAAGGCTACGTCGCTGCCTCGCAGCTATATGCTTTCCAGATTTCAGAGGAAGATAAACATCTCAAGGTCCAGGAATAAAGGGACTACAAAGGCCAAGATGCTTTGAAGTGCAAGGATGGCCTCGCTTAATAGACACCGTGCCCACAGCCAAGGCAAACACTCCCCTGGCAAGATGTTTCCTGATTACACATCGAGAAGTGTTCTCACTGATCAAACGCCGCCCATCGGCTATTTATTTAGCAAGCTTATAAGATGGACTGAAGCCTCTGGGTGTTAACTGGTTGTGTCAGCACATCCAGAAGGCAGTGTTTACAGCAGCATGTCGTGTTGTTTGTCCAGCACAGCACCAACGTTCCAACCCTGTGGGCTAGACACTTTACTGTCAAATATGCCGATGACTTCTAGCCTACTGCGAGCTTTGGCGAACTCACAGATTTCCACATGGATCCGCCATGGCTTCTCGTTTTTCATGCGGGTTTCCATGCTCATTTTAGAGTTGATTCTGTTGGCATTGACATTAAGGAACCTTGTGGAGCCGCTTTTAATGATATGATCTTAAAATGAACTCAAGAATACGACAATATAATTACAACAGCAACATAATCAATCATTCTCCAAACCAAACTTGTCCGTGGTTTGCGTTTGGTCAGAGATATTGTGGGAAAATTTCCTATGAAGTCCATATAGCTAATGTTCATAACATGTTATAATGCTTTCATAAAGGATGATGCACATTAAACAGTGATTTAAAAAATGATATATTTTGGTGTTTATTGCTCTACTATAAGTCTGTTAATAACTGCAGTTTATTATTTACGTACAGTATATCGTTTTTAAGATTGCTACATCTATTGGATATATAAAATCACAAATTACAACACATTTTTAATGTTCTATATGTAGTATTGTTGCTGTGGAAAAAATGCATAGTTCATAATATAAATGCTGTAACAATAAAAAATATATATTTTTTATTTTCAATAAAAATCTAAACTTCAAAATGCATTTTCAAGCTCTCAATAATTCCTGCATGTGTAAAACAGCATATAAAATTATATTTTGATGTATATTCGTAACTTTTCAAAGTATAATTGAATATCATGTAAGGTTGTACAAAAACACCCTAACAATTATTATAAACTGCCTATTTACAGTACATTAATATTATTTAACATGAATTTATTTATTTAGATTAATTAATGTTTTATGTATTTATAAATAATATTGTAAATGACATAATTAAATTTTAATTCATTTAATATAACAACCATATTTTTTTCAATACTATAAACATATTATAACGTTCAAAAAAACAGTATTTGTAAGAAATGTTTCATTGTGAATTCTGTAAGAGTTTTATATTATTATTATTATTATTATTATTATTATTATTATTATTATTATTATTATTATTAAGGCTCAGTTTACAGAGAGCTCAAAACACTATTATAATTAATTATAAACCTATTATACCCCAGTTATTGAAAATCATTTATAAGAAATACTTTTTAAAAATACAGTATAACATTCAGCATTAATTTGCTGTAATTATTTATTGACAATATATTTTTAAAAATAAAGTCTTTTTTTAGGGTTGATTTGTTCAAAATACTTGTGCTGCATATAATATTGTTCATTGTGAAATACATGATGCTGAATAAAGCTTAAAAGAGCAAATTTAGTAATTAATTGTAAAATCAAATCATAATTTACTTAGAACACACCAATGCTATAATGTCCGTAACGTACTTGTGAATAAGAAACAATAACAGAATAATTATGTCATTCATTTCAAGCTGGAAATTAAATATGAGAAAGTGAGTTACAGTATTAAGTAGAAGTTTACAAAACCTTCCAAATGAATAAATAAATACAGGTCTCACATAAGTCTCTTTGATTTTTGTGGTACACGCACCACGCAAAAAAGTGCAACATATTGTCAATTTTAATAAAACAGTTTTTTCAGTGGTAAAATCAGAATAACTGGATGATGATGATGATGATGATGATGATGATGATGATGATGATGTTGAAAGACACATCAAAGGTGATTTTCTTTCCGGACCAGTCCGCTCTATCAGCAGGGCTATTTTTTACAAAGTGAAAAAGTCAGTCCACCCCATAACTTAACATCATGGCTGCTTAGCTATACTGTATTGATGTTTACTAGCCATCTCAGTCATGTTTCCCCCTCATTCTCCTTTGCTTATAAAACCTTCAGGACTCAAGCTGGGCCACACTGGAACACATTTCTCTCAAACACTCAATATGACACATGACGCGTGTCTCTGTGGAGGTTCTCGACTCAAGTGGGACCTGTCGAGGGAATACAAAGCCCTGTCTATCAGAGTCGAGAAGATGATGTCACGGGTCTGGACGAGTCTCTGAGGAGCGGTGAAGTCTAATCTAATCTCACGGGGTCTGGATCGGCTTCGCATTCAGAAAGGTGAGGAGGGAGGGGGAAATCCCTTAACCGCCGTGTTATCTCGTGAATGTCATTCACGTCGTTCATTTTTCTGAGTGGAAGTGTTCAGGTGTGACGGAGGGAAAAACTGTTTGAAATGAAAGTCAGAACTTTGACTTACCGTACTGTAGATCTGAAACCTGTATCTAATGATAACCTGATCATTTCTAAAAATAGCCATGAAATTTAATATTATGTCATTTTTCGATTTTTCAATCCCGTTCCAGTGCCAGGTGCGAATCTCTTACACACCGAGGTTTAATCTTAAATTCTGACAGGTGGTGATTTGTCTAATCTCTAAATTGAGCGTGATATGTGGGAAAAGTGCTTCCTACAAAGTCGTGCAACATTTGACATATCGTTAAACTCAGGTTTTATTCCCATTTTAAACGGCTTTGGTTTTCCCTGGCAAAACACCGTTCCCTGTAAAATAAATAACTGTATTTAATGAGATATGAAATGCTTATGAATGCCTTCGCTCTTCACGGGTAATTGGAGCTTGTCACCCAAAGCGTTCAGTGATATATAGAAGGACGTGGTGGGTTTCTCACATGTGAGACTTTTATATTTATATGTATATCTACAGTGTGCGTGTGTGTGTGTGTGTTTTTAGCATCAGGATGTCACCCGAGCTGGTATACAGCAAATGAGCTAGATTAAGACGACCTCAGTATAAGGTTTTGTTTTTGGCATCAGATTATGTTGGAATTTTGTGCACCCAAGCAGCAAATACTGTATAGGATGGGGTGAGGAATGAAATCTGGGGCTGATTTCTGTCTAGGCTAGACTGTAGATCCGTGCAGTCAATGACTGACAGTTGTGTCAGGGGCTTATACAGAGTTACTGTACATCAAATTAAACGTGACATATTTTAGCTTGTGCTTTAAGGGCATGAATGCGGTTTGTTTATTCTAACATCATTTCCCATCCTTATAATATTCTTGAAGGACAAATTTAAAGATGAAAGACTGATCAAAATACAAGATGGTTGTTTTTGTGCGTGTGTGTGTGTGTGTGTGTGTGTGTGTGTGTGTGTGTGTGTGTGTGTGTGTGTGTGTGTGTGTGTGTGTGTGTGTGTGTGTGTGTGTGTGGCGAGGAGGTATTGGGGGGTGAAAGTCTTACATCTTTCTTGGTTTATCATTTGAAATGTGGTGTGATGTACAGTAAATCCAGGACAGCATGCTACTGATGAGGCCAGCTTGCAGGCTAGTGCTATATACTGTAGTCAGCTCTGCTAAAGGAGCAAAAACAAGCCGAACTTTTGGTCAGATTGTGTCCGAAATGCTTCTTACACAATAGTAATTATTTGTTTATTTTTTTCTAGATAAAAGATTTTTATAATGCATTTTTGTATTATAAAAGCCATATTGCATGAGAAATAGGGTGGTTGTACTGAATACCGTTCAGTGCGTATCTTTCAGTGAAACCTGTGTGCATGCTCATGCAGTGGATGTTACTTAATTAGATATGAATTAGAATGAATGAATATCACACAAGCTGTGACTGCACTAGAGCAATAGAATGATTGATTAAGCACCAAAACAACCATAAATATGACCGGATATCGATGCATCAGTTGAAAGTGCCTGCTTGATTCAAATAAATAAATAAATAAATAAATAAGATGGAAACTTTCCAATTTAGGTAACATCTGCATCTGTGGCTCTTGCTGAGAAATGATGTTCAAGGGGAACATTATGTGCACTTTCCCGGCTGTTGCTCCTGAAGGCTCCTGTCCCAGTGTTTCCTTTCAGTGTGTGTGTGTGTGTGTGTGTGTGTGTGTGTGCGTTTGTGCACGCGCATGTCCTGCCTCATTACCTCCTCCTAAACTCTGCTGCGTCTGAACATTCCTCTCTCTAGCCTTTGCTTTACCATAACACTCTCCTACATTTACTCTCTCTTCCTCAAAGTGCAGGCTGCCATTAACAGAACTGAACTGCATTTGCATTCCATTGAAAAGAAAAAAGAAAAGCCCATGCAATAATGTTGATGCTTGGCATCAACAAGCTTCTGCTGCCTTACAATCAAGCAACCGTCCAGGTTTTTTCGCCATGATTCTCCAATGAAATGAGCCGCGCGGGAGGAAAAAGAACAGACAGACTTGCGCTCTCTACATCGAAAGCAGCAGTGCGATTTAAAATGTAGGAAATGAGTAAGGAACCATTCCAGAGGTTCCTATGTAGCATCGGTGGCGTGTGAGACCCCCTGCTTTAACTCCATCGCCAGGCTTATTGGAAACGTCACATAAGCATGACAGCACCAGCGTCTGTATTTGTCCGGATTAACGGAGGTCGCGCCATGCTAATGAGAATCATTAGCAAAAAAAAAAAAAAAAAAAAACTTACGCTAATTGCCGCACTTATGTACCAGGCAGCACATCACGAATCAGAAAAGGTTAATTACAATTGCGCCTTGGTTTGATATCAGACCAGTCTTTTGTTCTCTCGCTCTGCTCTGTCTTCCTTGCTTTTTTTTTTCCCCCCCTCAAGATACAAAAAGGCCTTCATCCAGACATGACTGCCTGCATGTTTCTCGATAAGCTTCAGGCGCTGACACTAGCCGATTACTTTCGTTCCTAGGAAGTGCTGTAATTAGCGAAACGCCATCAAGCAAAAGAGTTAACACCACTGAGGAATTTCTTCTTCTGAAAAGTTTTTTTTTTTCTCCTTTCTTCTCGCCCCGAAGGTTTTCACAAGCTCCGCCAGCCTGTTAGCACGCACACACAATCTTTCCGCTGAAGTGAAATTTGTTTAGCTGCTGTGCAACATCAGCAGAGCAACAAAAAATAGCAATATGCTAGCTAATTATGTTAATGCTCAATTTCTCGGGTGGTGGTGATATACTTGCCACAGCAAAGGAGGCATTCCGGTTCGACTTTATCATGTGCTGGCCATAGGCCAAGGATCTCCACACACCATGTCTCGCTGTTCACCTGAAGGCAAGAAAGGAACTGCCTCATCCATCGTTCGTGAAGCCATTACTGAATGCGTGGAAAGAAGATAAATATTGCTGCAGATGCTTAACTTTCTGCAAATGAGCGTCTTCGAGTCAGCTGTCTCCAGCCATGCTGGGGCGCTCGCGTCTGAGAGATATGATTCTTGCTAATGTAAAGTGTTTGTGCGCTGTTACCACCTACAGTCAGCCTGATCTGTTTATTACCAAATTGTCACGAAAGACAAGAAATATGAGTTTCGGACCCGGTTGCAAAGAGTGTGATTGTATTTCATCGGATGACCTGATGTCTTGATCACGGATTTGACTGGAATGTTTGACCTGTCATGCTTTCGACACCGTGTGACCCGACTCTATGGACTGTATGGCATGCTGTCCTGGTGAGACTGGTAAACCAACACCAGCATATATACAGCAGAACAACACACAGACAGTCTGCCGCCACGTTGAGCTAATCTCCACCCAATACTGTCTGTATCACATTACACCAGTATATATATACTGTGTGTGTATGTGTGTGTGTGTGTGTGTGTGAGAGAGAGAGAAACATGGTGAGTGCGATATGGACAAAGTGAGAGTGTATGTGGGTTGGACCACCTTGCAGTTGACCATCCGGGGTTGCCAGGTTTGCATTTCTTATGGCAGATGTGATAAAGCTTGCAGTTTACAAATAGTCTGCTGAGATCTGGACCAAGTTTTAGTTTTAAAGCAAATAACCATAACAATTTACAAAGAAAATTTCACCTCTCTCTGAAATTTATCTCCATATTTTGACCATATCCGTCTGACCGTTGAATAATAACATTTTATTCTGGTAAACATGATTCAAAAGTAATTCAACCTCTGCATCAGAGAATTTTTTTTTTTTTTATGGAGTTTTGTGCGTGTTACTTTATGCAAATCAGCTGTGTATTTTGCAGGTGATGGTAATTTATCAACATCAACATGTAAATATGAACAAAAAAAACCCTTTTTGAAACTTTTGTAAACTTTTCATTTGGTTTTTCTTGCACTAACATTTATACTCAACTTTATTTAAAGATTAATGACTGAGGCCCAGATTTTCTCAGTTCTCTTGTAAGACATAAAAGGAGAAAGAAAAGTGCATAATGGAATGACTAGCATCTGAAGGTGATGAAAATGATTATCAATAGTGTAAATCAGAAATGCACGTGCAACATTGTCAATTTGTTTCTAACACAGAAGGAAATGGTGATAAATATCCATCCAAGTCATTCTGTAGATCCAGATTCAGATCTTCCTCCGTGATTTAAAAGAACATTAACATTGACTCAATGTATAACTACAGTATGAAACTCCACAAGATGTACTCCTGGAATTAAAAGCACTTTATCCTCCAAAGTCAAAAGCTTTAATGTTTATAAACAACACAGATATATTACAGTGAAACTGATTTTCATTACTGTAAATTATCTTATTATTTAAATTATTACAAATTGTCATGAGTTAGAGTCATTATACCTACAGCAGTAGCTCTTAGGTATAAGTCTAAAGGCTTCTGGTAAGATTAAACATTAATGCAAAGGTTATGTCTGGACATATGCTGCCACAGCTTCATCAGAGATTTTTAATTAAATGAAACCACAAAATGCCCTTTAAAGCCATCATTTTATAGACTAGCTGTTATTGCATTATAAAGACTTTACCATTTTTATTTTTAAAAAAAAGTGTTGCCTGAGTGATCGTTTAACAAACATACTGCACATCCTAAACATAATACATTTGCACATCTTCACTATCAGTCGTCATGTTGCATTTACTATTCAACTGATAAAATAGCATAATACCTTGTAAAATAAATTTCGCTGCTAATATGCTCGTGTGCTCTCATTTTTCTTTTTTAAATAAATGCATTATCTATGAAACTGCAGTAATGATAAACCCTGATTTGTTTTCATCCTCGTCACATCATCTCATTTCCCCCTTAAACAATAACGAACTCAAAAATCAAGAAAAGCACATGTCAGTATGTTTTCTTAGCTATATTTCAATGTTTTATTGTCAGACTGAAATTTCAAGGTTAACTACACATTGCATCATCACTCTAATATGAGGCAAGAAAATTTATTAAACAGTTGTTTAGGAGGGGAAATAATGTTGCCTTATACATGTATATAAAATATAATACAGCCTAGTAGCCTTAAAATTTTACACACAGCCTGCTACTGTATATTACATTAGAATGAACAGAACACAAATTCTTTTATTTATTTATTTTTTTCATTTTCAAAACACCTTCATCATGAATTCTATTGTGAAAAAATACAAAAAAAATGATATTATATCAATATAAAATTATAACATTTTTGTTTGTTTGGTTAACAAAAATATTTATCAAGATGTATTAATACAGTAGATTTACTGATTTGTTTATTTATTTGCTTGTTTGTTTATTTCACTTTTTTATTGATTAATAGGAAATAATTTTTATTTACTGTATACAGTACATTGAATAAAATTTATTATCAATAAGTCACCACTTATAAAATATTTTTAATAAGAAAAGAGTACATTTGTTCATATTTGTCCTTTAATTTTCTTTTTTTTATTTCCATTTATTTATTTATTTTTACATTTTGATTTATGACTGAAATAAATGCCTTTTTTGCATCTTAAGATTTAAATCATGTGTAAGAAAAGACCAAAAGAGTAAAAGGTTTTTACATGTGAAATTATTCGTTTCAGTTAAAAATGTAAAAATGTTGTTGTTTGCATCATAGTTTCTTCTACGCTTAAAAATATGTTAAGGTTATTCAAAAGGTTACTTAAATATTTATACAGCGCCCAGAGTGGCATTGGCATTTACACTAGGTATATGGAGTGTATGGAGTTGTTTATGTGTGTATTAGTGTAATACCTACATGGTTCATCCTCATTTAAAACCAGCTATGGATCTAAGAATAGGTTGAAATCTCAATCCCGAGCATGTGCTTGCTAGGCTGGTGTGTCTTACACCTCGGTCAGTATGAAAACTTTACCAGAGACGGCAGGACGTCTGACACAGATGGGGCCCTGTAGACTCCAGTAGTGCAAAAGGTCATTAAGGCCTTGCCTTTAACCCACTCCTCATTCCGCACTGCACATTATGGGCTTTTCTCATGGCATGCCATGATGGAGTGACATCACATTTGTGTTTCTAACCCAGGTCACATACACACACAGATATACGCACGGGTTAGGGAGTGTCCTCTAAGGAAAAAAAGAAGAAAAAAAAAAAACTAAGCCAGGCACAGTAAAAGTTGTGTGTGGCTGTGCTGGAGCTTTAACGGTCCTCCGTAGGGCGACCCGCAGAGCCGGCTCATATTTATATTGGCAATATATGCGAGAGGATTAATCTCGTAAAAACCTGACGACCACACAAAGCCCTGGGTAATGTGCAGGACTGTGTGCTCGGGATGGCCGCTGTTATTTATGCTGTGTGGATAGGGATGAAATGGCGCTCTCGCCCCCTCTCGCCCCCTCTCGCCCCCTCGCACCCATTCTCTTTAGCTCTCAGTCAATATTTTCCTTTCATCCAGTTTACTGCAATTCCTAGGGTTTGGACTTGATTTCAGTTTTCAGTATTACTAAAGACGTGATGGATCAACAGTAATGTGTGTTTTGGTTTAACAGACAATACATCCGAACCCACAGCCTTTCTCTTTCCAATTCCCTGTTTCTGCAAATCACACTGTTTTATGTTTCGCCTGATTATTTCTTCTGAACAGAAACGAACGTCCCCACGCAGTCATTTTTATTCAACAGAGTGTGTAGAGGTAAAAAAAATAATAAATAAATGAATAAATTTAATAAAGCGCATTAGGGTGTCCAGATGCAAAATGAAGGCGCATTTTAATTTCGCCCCTGTCTGACATTAATGATCATTATGGAATGAAAAAGCGCTGCGATCGAGGAACACTTACTGACGAAAATGATCACCGTATCACCAACGATATCTCCTGCGAAGGAAAGGACAAAGATCGTGTCTAGATATGCGATTTATTCTTTTTCCTTTTGTAAAAAACTGAATATACACGTGTATAGTTGTGCTGTCTGAGTGCATGTTTGTGCCGTGATATGTTTTAAATAAAAGCAAATTTGCAGCTGGATTTCAATGTTCAAAAATGGAAAAATAAATAAATAACAAAGTATTTTCACAATTTGGGATAAATAAACTTATTATCTGACTTAAACACATTACCCATTAGAAAACCGCTGTTCTGAGCGCGGAGCGTTACTTCGCGAGTCGGCCTGGTGTGTGTGAAGCGAAGATTTGAGCTACAGCGTGTTGGCAATTAGCCTCTTCCTTCACAGAACATCTTGTCATCACAGCTTGCCCTTAATGAGATGGATTGTGGAGATCGTTTCCAGCATCACAGAGAAAAGCCTCCAGATAAAACCACACTTTCTGTTGAAAGAAAAAAAAAAAAAAAAAAAGCTTGCTTCTTTTACAACAAAGCCATGATGCTTTTTTTTTTTTTTTTTTTTTGGGTGCTATAATCAGTAGAATATTTACTGGTTCACCTTAGGAACATGACAGAAAAGAAACATCTGAGGAAATCATACTATTTAAGTTCGCATAGGAGTTCCACTGAGGAGGCTTAAAACGTTATTAGGCTGAAAGTGGTACGGCGATAAAACGTTAACGTTCTTTGGCTGTGGAGATCCAGCGCGGGCTTTAAGTGATCGCACAGAAGCTTATATTTATGTCTGTATATACTATATGGCACAAGCGTTTTACGTGAAGTGACTTATGAGTGAGGTGAAGTATGACTTAAACACGGTGATGATAATCTCACAGTCCAACATTATGGTATTTAAGCACTGATGGCTGGAGGAACAGTTGCAGAGACCTAAACAGACCATAAAGCACCAAAGGTGTGTACAAGCAACTCAGGATGGAGAGCTGGACAGATTTCTTTCTACTCTAAATGCTTATGCAGTAAAATATAACACATTCATTGTAATTTTAAAACTGCCCAGTGGTGGGTTTCTCGTCCACCATGCGAAAGACCCGGGTTCGGTTCCTGCCCAAACCCCCGTCACTGGATGCGGGTCCCAAGCCCGGATAAAACGTGAGGGTTGCATCAGGAAAGGCATCTGAGGTAAAACCTGTGCCAAGTTGTGTGCGGATCGGACGGTCCTCTGTGGCGACCCCTCAACGGGAGCAGCTGAAAGATCAACAACATCGGCACTTCCTGTGATCATTGTGAATCTGTTGTCTCTGTAACTTTTTATCCCCAGAACAGCATGTACTTACTTCCTGGTCCTGTCCCTGTCCCTGTCCCTATAACTCAGACATTCCATGTTAAGTTTCATACTTTTATAGTTCGGTTGTTCATGTTCTCTTGTATCTCCATGTCTATGCATAGTCTTGTTAGTCAGAATGAGCTTATAATTATATATTTTGTAAGTTAGTTGAGATGTTTGTTTCATTGTTGTTGATTTCATTTGGTTTTGATATTTTAGTTTAGATCTTCCTGTATCCTGATGGAACTTTATAATGAAATGCAAAAAACATGATGATTTTCTATCAAGCCTGCTGCTTAGCCATATCTTTTTGTCTTCTCTTTTTAGATTGTTAACGTCCGTTAAGTTGTCACAGTAGCTTAGTGGTTAGCATTGTCGCCTTGCACCTCCAGGGTCCAGGTTCGATTCCCGTCTCTATGTGCATAGAGTTTGTATGTTCTCCACATGTTTGGTGGGTTTTCCCAGGGTACTCTGGTTTCCACCCATGGTTTAAAGACATGCAGATTACGCTAATTGGCATTCCCAAATTGCCTATAGTGTGTGTGTGTGTGCCCTGCAATTGATTGGCAAGTCTCCTGGGATAGGCTCCAGGCCCCCCACGACCATGTATACAGGATAAAGCTGTATAGACGATGAGTGAGTGAGTGAGTGAGTGATGTCCGTCAGTTTTTTAATTCCTTAAGATATCATCAGTTACATAAATTTAAGGAAAGTTGTTATTCCGAGATTAGTTCCATTATGCTTATGCAGGTATTGTTGCTTTAAACTTTTGAGTACTTTCACACTAAGGACTTAAACACGGTTCAAATAAGTTATGAAAGCTAATCGTACCAAAAACATGAATGTGGAGTGCTATTCAGTGCTTCATCAACCAAACCTGAGTATGTGCAGAACACATGCCATATATCCCACCATCTGAACTGTGGGGCCAAAGCACAGAACAACATTACAAACATAAAAACTAATCAGGGTGAAAGGGTGGGCATTGTGCCGACCGCAAAAAAACAACCTAAAGAATTGGATACTTTTGACAAATAACATTGGTCATGATGTTAAGACATGATGGTATTCATGATAGAGAACTTAGTTATGTTAGGCTAGATACACAATACATGTCCACTTATTATTTATCATTAATTTGTCCCAAATAAATGTCCAGTACGCACATTATGAAGTTCAGAAAAACTTTTAAAATGAAAAAAAAAAATTTTTTTGACCAAATTCATTGACAGAATAGTGTTGTCATGTAAAGAAATTTGTAATAAAAGATGGAGATGAGGAGAAAAAGAACAAAAGTTTTTTTTTATTACTTTTTTTTTTTTTACAAATATTACAAAACTTTTGCTAAATGTCACAAAATTTGGATGGCTGTATCTGGATTAAAGTAGGAACATGCATTGCTAGACAATTTATAAATTGTTTCTTTGTAGACGTACCCGTCATTTTTGTTTATTTGTTGTAAATCAAATTTAAAAACATCAGTTATCAACCTGTTATCAAGCAACTGTTAGGTTAAATTAATTTAACTTACCATATTTTTTTGACAAATTCCACTATTTGTTTTATGACTGGTGACAAGAATTTGGTTCGAGCTTCACTGAGCCAATCATAGAGCATGTGGGTGGAACTTGTTGTTGTTTAGCTAACAACTTGTCATGGAAATTTATTCATTATAACATCTCATTGTTATTATAAGTCTAAAACACACGTCACGATGTCAATCTTTACACAGTATTTTTTTTAAAGATTGTCATTAATGATGAGGATTATTTTGCTAATTTAATTGACTGTCTAGCAACTGAAGAATGAATGTCATCACCCCCCCACCCCAAAAAAAAAAAGACACTTTTTATTTTTCTTGTCTCTGTTGTTTACTCTTTCTTCCGTTATGTCCTAAGTCTCCCAAGTCCCTACTGGGAAAGAAAAATGATTTGAACCCTGATGACAGAGCTAGCAATGCTTAGTATCAGTTTTCCAACTCGTTTCTTAATATCCATTTACACACCCTGATGAAAAGAAGATCCAGGCTCTATACACCTGATACACTGAATCAGCACATCTCCCAGCATTCGCTCCCTTCTTTTGACATCTGTGTCTCATATGTCACATGACTTCCAACAGCCAGAGTCCAAAAACAACCACAAAAGCCCTGTGGAAACCTTCATCTGTGGACACACACACACACACACACACACACACACACACACACACACACACACACACACACACACACACACACACACACACACTCTCGCTCTCTCTCTCTTTCTGAAACACACACACGTACAGTAAATCTCAGCTTCAGCAGGAGGTCGAAACATTCCCCGTAAAACAAACACTGCAACATCTCTGAGCGCTTTACCTGTCCACCTCTGACAGATATACAAAAACCCAGAGTATGACCAAAAACAACATCATGTGATCATTCCTTCAGGAAGGACAGCAACTGCGTTTGCAACTCTGTGTTTAATATCAGCTCTTAAATGAAAGCAAATCAGCAAATAAAATTTTATCCTTAAATAAATGATCTAACTGCTTCTGACGCAACGTGAGGCGCTTTATAACCTCTGATTTTAACTCCAGATCCAACACATACTGTATGTACACACACACACACACACACACACACACACACACACACAAACACACACATACAAAACATGCTGGATTGTATGATGGGAGGTCCAAGATGAATTAAGCTAAAGGTTGCTTTTATTCAGTCAACCTGTGAAAAGCACAGACAGACAGACAGTCAGACAGACAGACAGACAAAGAGACAAATTCAGACGTAGAAACAAATGCAAAGAGATACGCATTCTGATAGGCATGGACAAACAGACAGAGACAGACATGCACACAGATGCAAGCAGACATAAAGACAATTAAACTCAGAGACAGACGTACAAAGACAGACTCAGACAGAAAGAACCAGACAGACAGGTGTTTGCAGACAAGTGCCTCATATAGGCAATCTACTGTACATACAGACAGATCAACACAAAGACACAGATAGACACTTACAGGTATGCATACAGGCAGTTATAAATATGTGAAGAAAGGTAGACATATACAGAGGGTCACAGGCAAAAAAAAACACTTACAGACAGACAGGTAGAGCGATAGACAGACATGCAATACAGTTACAAATACTGCATCTAGACAGACAAACAGACAGAAAGGTTTCACGATTTGTGATCATTATTAGTTATAAATTTACAGAATCTCTACACGTTGTAGCTGATCGGTTTTTAAACCCGTGTTGGCTTTGTGTGTGTGTGTGTGTGTGCGTGTGCGCGTGTGCGTGCGTGTGTGTGTGTGTGTGTGTGTGTGTGTGTGTGTGTGTGTGTGTGTGTGTGTGTGTGTGTGTGTCTCTCCTCATCTATGCACAGTTCTGCAGCTCCCCGTTAGATGGAGCTCGGTGTGTGGTGCCAGTTGCCCTGGGAAACGGAGGAAAGGTGCTTAGCTAGGAGGTGTTTGATTGGCCAGCAAAGGCAACCAATAGAAAATGCTTGTGTTGATTGGCATCACAGGCGCTACAGCTGCGGGACGCGGAATGAGAAGCAATAGAGATGAGGGTCTGAGTCTGGTTTTATGTCTAGAGGGGGAAAAATTTATTTTTAAAAAATAAGAGCATTATGCTCATGTAGTTTATCACTGTAAATCATTTATTTACTAAAACAGTCATAATAAATTAATCAAAGATAACAAACCAAAGAAAACAATCAGGTGAACATGTGTTGTGTATTCTACCTTACGGAGGATGACACTTTGTCAGAATTGAGTGTTTGTCCTTTGTTTTCATTTTTGTTTTAGAATGAGTAAAATTTGAAAAAAAATTTACGAGTAAGCATTGTAAACACACACACACACACACACACACACACACACACACACACACACACACACACACACACACACACACACACCTTTTGACCCCTTTTGCTTTGATTACATACAGTATTCACCATGGCATTGTCTCGATACGCATTTCTCCAAGATTGAATTGATTATTCAAAGAAATGAGAATCTGCTCTCTCGCTTAAATCTAGAGGGGTAAGTGCCACCCCTTCTATTACAACTACTTATATTCTTTTATATTTGTATTATACGTATATTCTACCAATGCAACAGTGAATGCTGAAGTTTGGCAGAGCCAGCACTTAATACAGGTTTCACACTTCAGCTACACTTAAAAGCCTGGACGTGACGTCTGAGATACACCCTGCAAAAATGAATACTGTATCCTAGAAAGTTACATTTCTAGGTATTGCCACAGCAAAATTATAATGCATCAAATATACTGTAAGATGACAAATCTTGGATAAACTTTTACTTCATCTTATTTTATTTGAACAAAACATCTACTGAAATCTACTGATATGAACTATTTAATACTGGTATTGTGCCTCAGCACACAAATGCCCTGCGACAAAATTTTCACCTTAAAAACTGAAATTTCCAAAACATTTGCGTCGACATGCAAAACATTTTTGGCATGCAACGACCGAACCAAGCCACACCGAACACTCGCTAAGTTGTGCATACACAGGAGAAAACCTGTTTGTGTCAATGGAAAGCCAAGTTTGCATTTTTTCTCTTGGCACTTTTTGCAATAAAGCACTTTCAGTTCCATTTTTAAAGCAGCTGGTGCCAAGAGAAATTATAAATTTAATGTCTATTTATTTAAATGTACATGTTTTTTCTAAATATTTTGATTGTTTTTATATGCAAAAATATTTCGGAATTTCTCCAAGAAGCCTAACAGTGGTGCTTGTATAGGAAAATTAATTCTACGACGAGTGCAACTCAAAGTCATTCTTTCTTCTTGTATCACAGCAGGATGCTGACATCAAATTTTGAATTCAATATTGAACTATTTTTAACATTTACAGTTACGTAAGTTGTGCAACATCTGCAGGACAAGTTAATTCTTATTGTCACTAGTTGTAGAGAAGCGATAATCAGGCGTTCTTTTTGTTTTCTTTGTCTTGAAGTTAAAGGACAAACTGGAGACTCCTTCCATTAATGCTAAAAAAAAAATTCTCTCTTTTGATCATATCAGAGAAGTCTGACCAATTAGAAGGAAGCATTTAACCATCCTCTGGTACAGTACGTCTGTATAGATTAAACAACTTAAAATATCACAGTGCATGAACGCTAATAATAACCTCTCACTTGTGAATGTGATGATTGTGTTTTGCCTTTACAGTTTTTTTTTTTTTTCATTTATTTTACTTCTCCTGCCCCAGTTTTACCCAGCACTCCCGGTGCAGATGTGGTGAGAGCCCACAGTCTCACTGGCACTGGAGCTGCCAATCAGGCTCACCGAGGCACGCGCATGCAACCTGAACCCTGTGCCCGCCGCTCATTACGCTAATGAGGCAGAGCGCTCTGGAGGTGCACTGATGATGGTCTCATGTGGCTCTGTGCTGAAACTGCTGAAGTGCTGTGTGAACACTTCGGGAGTGACAGGAATGCAGGTTAACTGTTAAGCAATTATTCATTCGTCCATTTATTCATTCATTTATTGATTCATTTCTGCATTCATGTATAAATTAATTGTATGTACATATGTATTATATTTCTACAGAAAACCACTCTTGTTTTTTTTTTCTCTTTTGTGTTGTAAACGTGCTGATGGATCTGGCCAAATTAATTCTGTTGAAATCTGATTGCATATCATCAGTGTATGAAGGTGGAGCGGTATATATGTGAATTACATCCCAAATACAAACACACACACACATTAAAATTCTTTAAAATAACTTTAACAAGGAAACATTAGAAAAGAATGTTAATTATTGAATTCAGGTGTTTCAATCAGGCCAGTTATCCTTAGTGAAGGACAACCTTCATGCTTCATCATACCAAGACATCTTGAACAATGCTATGCTTCCAACTCTGTGGAAACAGTTTAGGGAAGGCCCTTTTCTAGTCCAACATGACTGTGCACCAGTGCACAAAGCGAGGACTATAAAGACAGGGTTTGATAAGTTTGGTGTGGAAGAACTTGACCGGCCCTAACACAGAGCCCTGACCTCAACCCCATCGAGCAACCTTTAAGAACTGAAACGGAGATTGTGAGAAATCCCCATAGAAACATTTAAAAACCTTGAGCACAGCCTTCCAATAAGAGGGGATAGTTCCAATTCCAGTTGTATCCAAATACAGTTTTGGCCAAATACTTTTGTCCATAAGGTGTATGTTTCTAATATTTTAGTTTTAATACATGTAGACACAACGGAATATTGGAGGCTGTTATGCACATGAGGAAAGTTATGACACAACATGTTCATACAGATCATATGATCATTAAAAAAAAAAACAGAGGAAAAAGCAGCAGCTGTAACATTAAAATGTAAAATAAAACCTTGAGATGTTTCTATGCTATCTGAGATGTCCAATACCATTTAAATTCTATCTGTATAAGCAGCTATGCAGAAATCCAGATGTAGCTTTAGCTACAAGCCAAAGGTGATTTTTGGCAAGGAAAAACTCCATGAGACATCATGATGAAAGAAACTTGGCATTATAGAGAAAAATCATAAAAGTAAAAACAACTCAACCTAATCTCACAGTGCAAACTATGTTCAGCTCCCTCTATACTGCAGGGGAAATATATTAATGTTTTTTCAAAGTGAACTTTCAGTTAAACGCTCTCTACACTGTGTGTTGTGCAGTTCTGTATTTTAACTAATTTAACATCTATAGACTGTTTATCAATGGACATTGTCACAAAGCAGTGTAGGAATTAAAATTCTTGATGTAAATAAATAAAAAAAATATTCCTTTTTTAGATTTATAAGAGATAATGGTCTTCATTTGGGTTATACAGATAGCAAGACAACAACTACAATACCTCTGTAACTTTGCTACAGAAGTTGAAAAGTGCAGTTATATAACATAAATTCCATTTTGTTGAGGTTACCAACTGTTCACTGATAGACTGATAGACTGGTTTATACTTGGGTATAAATCGGTTCATGGCAGTTTCAGTCCTTAAACTATTTAAGTGATTTCAGACACATGCCATCAGAGATAAACTGTTTGTACTATTTGAATGCTATTTAATAAATCATTTAAGTGTGTAAGTGCTTTATTTCTTTTCTTTTCTTTTCTTTTCTTTCAAGACAAATAATACTAGGTTCATGAAACAGCTGCTTTTCTCTGCTAACACACACAGGGAGCATGGTATGGTAACAGATATGATAAAAATTGTGAGAAAAAAAAATCGTACCTTAAAAAGCTGAATGTGTTTTGTTTCCATATGAGTGTGGTTGCATTTTCAGAGAGAGAGAGAGAGAGAGAGAGAGAGAGAGAGAGGAAAGAAAGTCTTTTAAAACCTTTTTTTTAAGTACAAGACTGAACAATTTCAGTCTGGCTTTTGAAAATTTCTTAGGTTTAATAATGACCTATTAATGCAGGGTGATTCAGGAAAATCCTCAGTTTTGGTGTTGGTGGATCTCAGTGTGGCGTTTGACACAGTGGATCAA
The DNA here is from genome assembly GCA_011419295.1 of Clarias macrocephalus. Lineage (NCBI taxonomy): Eukaryota > Metazoa > Chordata > Actinopteri > Siluriformes > Clariidae > Clarias > Clarias macrocephalus. Next base: position 174,829 of record JAAGKR010000357.1, read on the forward strand.
AGAATTCGTATTGATAGACTTCTCTGGCCCTGCTTTGAAATTATGTTCTTTATATCTTTCAAATCCTCGGTCAGAGGTCTTGGTGTTACTCCTGGTGTCTGACTCTCTTGTTTTTATCATTTGACAAATATTGCTAAACTTAAATCTATGAGTTAGATCGCTGAGTTAGAGATGATTATTCGTGCTTTTATTTCATCACAATCTGATGACTCTAGTAGATGACTCTAATATTCTGACTCGTGGAGAAAGAGAGGGCATGCAAGACCTATTTTAATTTCTTTACACTGGTTCCCTATAAAGTTTAGAACTCGATTTAAAACTTTAGTATTACATGTGCAGTAGTGAATTGTCAAGCTTATGTGTACATCAAAGACCTGCTGCAGCTGTATTTTACGAGTAGATCGCTGAGATCCTTGGATGAGTATTCAAAGACAGAGAGGATGGTGCTGTTGAAGTTGTTGTATCAATGCTTGAATGCTTTGCCATTGCCTTTAAAAGTTGTGGCTTCTTTCAACATATTTTTAGATGAGCTTTTTCCATAGAGTTTTTAAATAATGGGATGTGTTTTATTTATTTTATCTTTCTAATTATTTATTTTTCTCTTCTTAGGTTTTAAAATAATTCTATGATTGTTTTTCAAAGTGTCATGGGTGTATAGACTCCAGGCCACTGCCAACCCTGTATAGGATACGCCTAAAAGAGAATGAATGAATGAATGAATGAATGAATGAATGAATGAATGAGACTCAAGGAGAATCTCTGGTCATGAATTTCCTTCACTTTCTGTGACCTATGAAATTAAACAATAGAATATTGAACATTTCCTTCAACTTTTTTTTACAAAATGTCTTTTCAAAAAATGAAAAATGTGTTAAGATTACATCATTTTGGTTGTCATTTGCTTCGTAATTAAATTTGCTTTGTTACTTAATTAATTAGCAACAACTAGCTTGTTATTATATACGCCTCGGAAAAATAGACAAATTATTATTATTATTATTATTATTATTAATAATAATAATAATAATAATAATAATAATAATAATAATAATAATAATAATGTAGTGAGGGCTTCACATCCTGTTTCCCGTGTCTCAGGTCTGAACTCAAATGACCCTTTTTATCTCTTTCTTGAAGATGAAGAAATCAAGGAAGGAAAAAAAAGAAGGAGGAGAAGGAGGAGGAATTAATTCATTGCTGCAATTATACATTGCTAATAAATTAGCACTGGGATTTTATTACTTCTCACGCACAGTGCCATGATATCACTTGCACTTTGGCCAGGCTGTTTGTTAAAATGGTTTATTTTATTACAGACACACTAATTTCCTGGCTTCGGGCCTTCTAGCCACCCTTGTGTGTGTGTGTGTGTGTGTGTGTGTGTGTGTGTGTGTGTGTGTGTGTGTGTGTGTGTGTGTGTGTGTGTGTGTGTGTGTGTGTGTGTGTGTGTGTGTCTTCAAGCATGTGCAACTGAACTGCACCGGGTGTTGCTGGAACTTTTCCATGCATCATAATCATTTGTTAATTCACTATGCTAATTAAGTAATTAATTCTGGAACAGGAGATTAGACAGAGCACAAAACTAAATAAATAAAGAAGCAAAGCGTCGGGTGTTACCGCCGGGCCGCCATTTCAGACGTGCCACATTAGAAATGCAAACTGACTGTGGTGCATCGCTTTGCCCAAGGCCTGTTCTGTGAACGAGAGCTGTGCAGCGTTCACAAAGACAACATTACAGCATCCATACGCTGGGCTTGCACATACATCAGCGTACACCAGTTTACTACAGCTGCAGATTAGCACGCTGTGCTTCACTCATTTCAGCCCAGCTAGAGAAGTCAAACTGTATGACATATGCACTAGGTTTCTTAATTTGAGGATTATAACACTTTGGCGCACGCTGTTACGGGAAAACAATCAACAGTGCAAGAAAAATGTTGATTTTCAGCTCATCTTAGAGTGTTGTATTTCTTGTACGGTTCCAGCTAAACGTTTGGACACACATTCAGTATTTTCAATATTCTATACGATTTCAAAACGATGAAATAACACATATGGCATTAGGTGACAACATCATAACAATTAGGAAAGACAGAACAAATAAAACAATTTGCTCAAAGTTGTAATGTTTAGTTTATTAAACATTGACACATCATACTGTACAATTGATCCATTTAGAATTACGTTGATGTTGTGCAACATCCACAAAAAAAAACATGTTCTCATTTACAGTGTGTTATAGCAGCCGTAAACATTTGAACAAAACATGTAAACAACGGAATTTCCTGTGATGGAAACATTACTGATGCTATAAGGTAGTTCCACCAATGTTGCGCAAGCATCTCCTTATTACCTCCTTATTATCTTCGCATCTCCTGTTACTGTAGCATCCTAGAATCAGTTAGGCCCAGGAGACACCATTTTTCCTCAGACTCCTCAAGAAACAGCATTTTTCACTGTTAAGCTGCTGGTGGCCTTCTACCGATGCTTTGTAGAAAGGACTCTGACGTACTGTGTTTGTGTTCGGTTTGCCAGCTGCACAGTCACAGATAGGAAAGCGCTCCAGAGAGTCATCACCACCGCTCAGACAAGAACTGGCTGCCGTCTACCCTCACTGGAATAACTGCATTGTCTTCAAAAAAAAAAAGCCCAAGAACATATTCAAAGAACCATCTCATGCCGGTCACCTTATAGTTTAAAAAATAATAAAAAATTTATATGCGGTATGTCCATGAAATAGTGGCAGGATGATTGTGTGTGTATGAAATGTATGTTGGTTAGTTTCTATTCGATTCTTTTATCATAGTGAAATTAAAACACGTTTTTTTTTATCTCTTTATTGGTCTTAGATCATGTGTAGTGTCTGCCATACAAGTCTCAGTGTTCGAGCTCTAACTATAAAAAATGATAGCATATTAGAGATATAAGACATAAACGTTCATGTCTCTTAGTGTTTTATCAGATTAGAAGTGTTGTTTTTATTTCAATTGTGATTTGTTAAATCTGACTTTGTTAAAAATCAGGTCACATTTCATGATCAATTTATGCAGAAATCCAGGAAATTACAAATGGTTCACTTCCTTTTTCTTGTCAGTGTAATTGACTTTACACTAGATTCCTAGGAAGCTAATATGACTATTGCTGCCTTCAAGCCCTGTCAGTAATATTGTAATTACAAAGTGAGTGCACTTGAACAACAACCAAATGTCATAATTACATGTAAAAACTTGTATTTTTCTATTGCTACCATTGGGCTTGTGTGTATGAGTTTGCAGGTGTTGATTATGAAATGGGTTGGGTGAGAAAAAAAAGAGAAAGCAATTTTTTTTTCTTTTATTAAGAAACAGAAGCTTTCGTACTGAAATTAAAATGAAAAACTCATCAACTGATGTTTTTCGTCTGGCTGCCCCTGTGAAGGGTTGCCGCTTCAAATCATCCTAACCACATATTTGATTGGCAACAGGTTTTTGCACCAGGTGCACTTCCTGACACAGCTCTCCCTATTTTGTCTGGTCTCAGGATCTACGGCTGGTCTTGGGATCAATTTATCTATCCATGGTCTTCTGCAAGAAAAGGTCATTTTTTAGTGTAGTGAAAAGCTAATTAGTTGAATACAAAATGAACATAATCACCTTGGAAGCAATAGCGATTTCCTGTTATTGGCACGACCCCAACCTGGAAAATCTGAGCTCACAGAAAAACACAAGTTCCTGCATTAAAACTGAGTCATTTAAAACTATTTTTTGGCTTTGGCTCAATAATAAAAAATAAAAATAGCTGTCTGTATGAATGTCAAACCTACAGCAGAAGCTAAAATATACACCAACTCGGAGTGAACTCAACAGCTTTGATCACCAACCATATACCAGAAAACTGGTGATAGGCTCCGGGGCATGTAGGGAGCATTGCAGCACAAAAAAAGTCAATGCCAGCCATGATAGAAAAAGTCAACACCAGCTATGAGAGAAAGGCACAAGAACCCTCATTGCACCACAGACTGCCATGAATGGGCCCCATCAGGCAAAAGGACCAAGGTTGCTTACCCAACCCCCAAACTGTCCAGATCTGATGAGGCCCTACCCCACAAAGCCATGTGAAACCACGCTCCAAGGGCCAAAGCTGCCCTGGTGGTGCAAGGGCCTAAAACCTTCTGATTGGTCTACGTGGCTGTTCTGCATATTAGGTTTCTTTCAGTAGAACAAAATAAAGTTGTTACAAGGAAAAAAATAAGAACAACATTTTGCACATTATGTGCTTGTTGTGTTGGCAAGCTTAAAAAAGTACAGCTTGTACTTTGAACAACTTATGTTGTTTAGGGTCATGTGGTCTGGACCCCATCCCAGGGTACTCAGTGGACAAGATGGAGTGCCAACCAATTGCAGGGCACAAGCACACACATACTCACACATCCACTCAATTTAGAAAGTTAGATTAATCTAGAACATAAGTCTTTGGACTGTGAAAGAAAAACCAGAGTACTCATCAAGAACGGGTGTCAATCTGGCTCAACATCACTTATCTTCTAAAATGATATGAGACTGGGGCTCTTAGAGTGGCATGACCATAACATGACCTATTTTCAAATGTTAATGATTATGATATATGTTGTTTACTGACTTTTAAGACACAGTGAACAAAAAAAAAAACATACATTTTATATTTAACTTGAAAAACAAAGTGGGATTGAGTATGCATAATATTTTGAAGTTGTTTTGACAGTCTTGGACATTTGTGTTGACTTTACATTAAAAAAAAATAATAAGTCACAGAAGAATTGGAATTTACTCTTGATGACTAAATCATGATGACAATCTCTGAACTCATGAACACAAACACAAAGAGGCTTTTCTTTTTCCTTCTGCAAAATCAAATGTACCTCATTTCACCTGCACTTTATACACAAATCCACAAGAGGGCAGCAGCCAATGACTTCTGAGAGTTTATTCATCTTCTCCAGAAATTTCCTCCAGACTGAGCCCCATGGGTGCAATAGGTCACTGTAGTTTGTTCATACCAAACCAATGTTTTTTTTGACCATGTAGTGAAACTGAAGTAGGGAGGACAAGCGGCCGTCGCTGACACATAAACATCCTGTGAGATAATAAAATTGCACAATGTTCTACGAATACCAGGGGGACAAAAAATGCTCATGTACTGTATCTGTAATGGAAAAACCAAGTACAACAGAAGTGTACAATAAAGCAAGTATGATTGCACCTCTATTGAAATGAAAAAGTAAGAACCTATTGCTATGACTGTACTGTAATAGCAGTAGTACTTAGGCCAGTAGTTAGCAATGCAAAGTGATATAGAGAACAGAAATTACAGAAAGAAAGTCAATAATTGGTGTGACAACCCTTATACCTAATATACATAAAGTTTGTGCAGTGTTATCTACGGAAATGAGCTGCATATTTTTGCTGAACATCCTGGAGAACCAGTCGCAGTCCTTCTCACCCCTTTTCCACCAAAGTGAACGAGGTGCCAGTTTATGTCTGATGAAAATGCTGATTCGGAGCTGGATCAGTAGCGAACCTTATAGGAACTGGGTTTGTTATTCCATGGGCTAGAGAGTCATGTCATTACATCACTGTATACATCCATGTCCGATTCCCACCAATGCTAACAGTGATGCTAGCGGCCATGCATGTGGCAAGCACAACAACAATAATGACAACATCATTCAGCATCATTTGAGCATTTGAGCTGCCCATTGCATATTAAGTCAATTTTTTTTAAAGATGGCAGTCTCAAATTTTTAGTTGTTCAGCCCCCCAGCCACCGACTTAAGCAGTTCTTTGTTCTAGGCTATCAAAGTGTTGGTGCCACAATGAAACCAATTTTTCTGTCTGAGGGTTGTTGGAAAACAGAGAACTGGTTGGTAATGGGGGGGACCGGCTTTACGCGTGTGCTTCTTTTTCATGCTTTCAAAACTCAGAAACTTTTTTTTTCTTAAAAGTGGTCTTTTTACATAATATTCTACATTTTTGGCCCTAAGATTTGTTTGTTTGTTTGTTTGTTTGTTTGTTTGTTTGTTTGTTTGTTTGTTTGTGCTGATATACTAATGCTTGTAAATCAGAATTTTTTTACTGACATATAATAATGAAGTCATAAAAAACATGCATAGCAAAAGTCTTAGGGTAGCATGTACAGTGTAACAGGGTGTCTAAGACTTTTGTACAGTACTGTACGGGCTGACGAGTCCTTATCTCATGCCCACAGTAGCAGTGTCGATAACCTCCCAGAAGAGGACAGATTTCCTTTTAAGTCTGGTTTCTTTCAAAGCTTTCCTTTGCTCATTAGGAATCGAAATCTAACCTTGATTAAATATTAAACTTATTTGTGGTCCTCAGTGTCTCATTTTTATTCACATAACAGTAACTCAGTTTGAAATTAGCTTAGACAGACATTATTCTTGAAATGAAAACTTAAGCTATGTCCTATTTCATAGCTGGTTTCTTGGAATAATTTGAGGTCTCTTAGGGCTTTAAAAAAAAATCGTTACTTTTACCCCAAGGACAACACTTGCTGTGCCCCTGAATGCTGAAGGAGTCTACTTGTGACATTATAGTGTCAGACTGTGTATTTTATATTATATTATAAGAAGCATCCTAAACACTTTGATAACTTATCTAACACTAGTCTTACTTGTAATAATCTTACTAAATAACTAACTAACTTCATAATACAACCTACCTGATCAATTGGAAAGAATAAACCACAGCTTCAGCACTTGAGGGTTGCCAGATATCAGAAATATAATTTTGTTTTGAGTCTTGTGAAACCACCACTTGTTTTGATTAATTTGTCGATTTAAACCCTGATGTTTCTGCTTCTCAACATAAAGTCTTATCATGCATTGTGATTGTTAAGCCTGAGCCATATTCCCATGTTTCTTGTTCCAGTGTTCTGAGTTGTTTTTATATTTCTGCGCTTCCTTTGTTTCTGGTTTACTGTTCCCTGGTTACACTGAGTTCCTGTATTTCTGGTGTTCAGTCTCGCCTCGTGTTTCGACTTATGCAATGGGTCCTGATGACAGAATAAACACGCTGACCTCATGCACTTGTGTCCTACTTCGCACGTGCGCAATGAACAACATTCGTGCTACGATTGACACGTTTGCTTAAATGCATTATAAATTACTGTAATGTGTACTTCATTTAGGAATCGGAATTAATGTGATACTTGTGAAAACAGCCATCTTACTAACACACACATTATGCTTCCTTTTAGGAAACTCCCCTTTCCAAAAACTCCCTCTCTGCTGAAATTACAACCTGTTGCTTTGAAGCCAGGCAAGTAATCACTTTGCAGTGATGCACACAGGATATAAGGTAAAACACCCAGAGCATTAGCCACACAACAGAGCAAACCTCTAGAGAATTTCCGGGATAAGATATATGGGGGGGGGGGCGGAATGCCACCAAATGCCTCTGAACTCCCCAACTATAGCAAACATGCATGTAGAAAGCAAAGCTTCATCCTTCAAGCGGAAATATCTGCCATCAGAAAACAGAGATTACTCTGGCCTCATGACAGCACAAGGTCATGCTCTGCTGAAGCTATTCTTCTTGCCATGTACTGTATCAAGCACATTAAGGGCTTTTGTTTTGGCTTTTATATGAACTCGGTGCTTCCACGTTTTGTTTCGAAATTGACACAAACCAAGCCATTTGCATTATTATTTTTTATTGTTGTTGTTTAATATTTCTTCTTTTTTTTTTTTTCTTTTTCAGACGATGGATGGCAAAAGCATTTACGTGCAGGTTCATCTTTGATCCAGCCATATTATGTCACTGCTTTAAAAACATATGGGCCATGTAGCTGTATGATAAATGAATATGTTGTTTTAACCAGGTTAAGCCCAGCAGTGCTGCGATGACTGGAAAGATGCACGTAATGCTCTTGGCACACAGAAGTGTAAGGTAATGAGATTTCCCAATGATCTGTGTCTGCACAGATACACCAGCGTCCCCGCGGGCCGTTCGGCAGGATGGCTACCTTTAATTAAGAATTAGGACTGGACATTATCTGTCAGGCCGTTCACCATGACGTGGGCCCATGAAAGGTCAATATTTGGCTTTGTCCCCAGCATTTGTGTCGGTCTCGAAGGTGAGCGCCGGACATTGTGGCATCAATCACAGAACAGAACCCTACAGGTGAGTGTATGACATCATGACATTAATTAACGCATAAAATACTTCAGGTGAGTTTATGGAATCAGTCTTCAAAGAAAGATGCTATGGATTATAACATTAAAAGTGAGGGACGGCATTAATAAAGGAAAAGCTGCAGGACAGGATACAGCACATGAGTGTATGTTATCAAACAGTGCTGCAGGTGAGTGTATATTATTAATATCAATAAACAGTAAGGCTACGATGGGTGAGTTGACAGAGGGAAATACACTGCCTGGGGGAAAAGGCGCCATTTCAGAAGCATCATATAGTTGGACAGCATCAAGCTGAGAAAACAACTATGAAGATCTAAAATTACTGGAACTGAGTTAAGAACCCTTCAACAAATTATTAAAACCTAGAAGGATAGTGCTGAGCTGGTAGTTTCGTGGAAGAAATGTCGTCATGAAAAAAAAAAAAACATGAATGAAGATCCCTTAAAATGTCACGAGAACTCACAGGATTGGGACTAAACCGCTGTGTGGCCATAAGAAGACCACTTGTTATTCAGACTAATCACTGACAAATGCTTGCATTTGCTAGGGAGCATAAATATCGGGCTTTCTGGTCTGCTTAGTTCGGATTGAGCCTATTCCAGGGCAATGGGCAAGTCGAGGTAAGAAAGGAAGCACATGAAGTGATGCATCCATCATGCACAGTGTCCACTGTACAAGCGTCCGGAGGCAGTGTTATGATCTGCAGTTGCTTTAAATGCTCAGGTCTAGGCTCAGCAACATCATGTGGCAGTAAAATGATGTCAGATGACTCAGGCATTTTCCAGGACTCAAATCAAAACAGTGTCTCCGGAAGCATGAGGAATGATTTTCATTTATTGTACTCGCCACCACATTTTTTCTAAGTATTTTTGTCCAGGCAGCCTTTGATATGCCGCACATTTGCCATGGCATAATTTGAACAATTTATGCAGTGTCCCATCATTCATTTCCATTAAGCATATATTCCTGACATAGAACGGATGTCGTTGAGGAAAGCCGCAAAAGACTGCAAGAGCTCCCACGACACTTTCACTTTCGCACAGCGCTAGCTTTCACGATCTTGCCACCAAAGAGGACCGGGCCGTTATGTCTTCACGTTAAGGCCCTTGTTCCTAACCAGGAAAGCTGCACAGCCCCCGGACATTACAAGGGACACCTGTAGCCTGTGGCCGTAGCCAGGGAGAGCCGGGAGGGGCCGGTTGGCCAGTCAGCGAAGAGAAACCATTCAAGGAAGCATGCAGGAGCCGCTGCTCACCCGGGCCCACTCTGCCACTCTGCCCGCCATCATTGATCGGCTGGCCTTGTGCCCGCATGCCAGCTGGGCACTGCCTCCCCTTTTTTCCTCCTCTTTTTTTCTATCCTCCCTCCTTCAAACTTTTCCTTCCCTTCTTTTTCAAATAAAATTACCCCTTTTCCATAAAACCTCGCTCCCCTGTGTCTGTGTGTCTGTGGTGCCACACAGCATTAAACCCTTCCCTTGTTATTAATTCATTGCAATATCATTCCTGCACTTTAATCATGTTTAAATTGTGTACTGACTGTTGTTGCACTGTCTTGTGCTGTTTGTACACATTTACACACTTCATGTAGTCAAACTCTGACGTCATTTGTAGCTTTGTAGCTGTTATATGTGTTTTGTGTAGACAAAGGGAGAATGTTGCTTCTTTCACTGTGTCTTCCCTGTTGCAAGTGTTTCATCTTCTACCCAGGCTTGAGACCAGCACTGCATGCAAGTGGCTGGGTTGTATAGGGTGCAGGGTTGAGGGTGATGACCTGGCAGTGGCATGGCTCAAACCACTGACCATCTGATCAGCACCCCAGAGCCTCAACTACCTGAGCTGCCATGAATTGAACATCCTTTACATCAGAATCATTGCTATTATTGGTTGTTATAAAATGGGTTAGTTTTTATTGTTTTGGAACAGAATGTTACACGACTACTACTACTACTAATAATACTAATAATAATAATACTAATAATAATTAATAATAATAATAATAATAATAATAATAATAATATTGTTGTATGTTGTAATGTTGTAGTTGCATTGCTAAACTCTTACATCTGTGTTGTTGAGCTATTATTAGATATTAGATTATTAGCCCTCCTATCCAATATCACCAACCAGTACCGCTGGAGAAACATTAACTCATGTTGAGTTCAAAGTTAATAAAAACATTCTTGTAATCTGAAGATTTAAAGAAAAAAAAAAAACATCTATCCTCCTTTTAGATGTTCAACTCTGCTCAATTTACCCACATAAAAACTGTGTAAACTATGAAGGAGTGTGTTGATGCAGGCCGATCCCGACAGCAGACATCCTCCCTTGGCGCCCTATCCTCGCTGGCTCGGCATTGTGTTTGTGAGTCACCATCATTAATTAGAAAAAGAGTAGAGGTGGGTTTTGGAGTCGAATGGCGTCTTCGAGTAGGGAGGTGGATAATTAGTCCTTAGATTGGCATTTCATTAAGTGTGTGTCAGGAAACGATACCCATCCAGCTGCTTTGTTACCATGGTAACTGTTTTTTTGTTGGTGGGGTCTGCAATAAACCCCTTAACGAACTTTTTAAGGTTTATTATCCAATAACTTAGTGGGCAGTTATGTAAAATTATTCAACTAATGTTATTTATATGGCTACATTTTTGAGCATCTCGAAAAATTTATACTCGAGATTCTCTCTAGCATCAGCACTTATTCTCACTTGTACTTGTATACTGTAGTTTCACACTTATGAATTGCTGATGTTGTAACAAAGGCTGTCCTGCGCTCATCACACGACTATTATTCCTAATCTGAACATCCTTTCAACACATTTTGTGTTCATATTATTTGTCATTAAATGTCTACAATCGTATCCAATAACAATTTTTAAACTCACCACCAGCTCTATCCTTTGTATAGTCTGGTTCCTCTCGAGATTTCTTCACCTTGTCATCAGGAGTTTTTTTTTTTCCCCTTGATATGTTGCCTCTGGCATGTTCATTCGATATGAAAAAATAAATATATATCTATACTGGTCCTTCTCAAAAAATTTGCATATTCTGATAACGTTCATTATTTTCTGTAATGTACTGATAAACATTAGACTTGCATATATTTTAGATTCATTACACACAACTTGAAGTAGTTGAAGCCTTTTATTGCTTTAATATTGATGATTTTGGCATACAGCTCAAAAAAGTTAGCATATTTCATCCGACCAATAAAAGAAAAGTGTTTTTAATACAAAAAACGTCAACCTTCAAATAATTATGTTCAGTTATGCACTCAATACTTGGTCGGGAATCCTTGTGCAGAAATGACTGCTTCAGTGCGGCGTGGCATGGAGGCAATCAGCCTGTGGCACTGCTGAGGTGTTATGGAGGCCCAGGATGCTTCGATAGCGGCCTTAAGCTCATCCAGAGTGTTGGGTCTTGCGTCTCTCAACTTTCTCTTCACAATATCCCACAGATTCTCTATGGGGTTCAGGTCAGGAGAGTTGGCAGGCCAATTGAGCACAGTAATACCATGGTCATGGTCAGTAAACCAGAGCCACCGTGTACAGGCGTGTGCAGGAAATGGGCTACAGGTGCCGCATTCCCCTTGTCAAGCCACTTTTGAACCAGAAACAGTGGCAGAAGCGCCTGACCTGGGCTACAGAGAAGCAGCACTGGACTGTTGCTCAGTGGTCCAAAGTACTGTTTTCGGATGAAAGCAAATTTTGCATGTCATTCGAAAATCAAGGTGCCAGAGTCTGGAGGAAGACTGGCGAGAGGGAAATGTCAAAATGTCTGAAGTCCAGTGTCAAGTACCCACAGTCAGTGATGGTCTGGGGTGCCCCGTCAGCTGCTGGTGTTGGTCCACTGTGTTTTATCAAGGGCAGGGTCAATGCAGCGAGCTATCAGGAGATTTTGGAGCACTTCATGCTTCCATCTGCTGGAAAGCTTTATGGAGATGAAGATTTCATTTTTCAGCACGACCTGGCACCTGCTCACAGTGCCAAAACCACTGGTAAATGGTTTTCTGACCATGGTATTACTGTGCTCAATTGGCCTGCCAACTCTCCTGACCTGACTATAGAAGTCTGAGAACTACAGTACAGTATGTAAAAGTCTTGAGCCAGACAAGGGTCTTGCGGTGACACGCTGCAAAGTGCCTAAAGATACAATATAAAAATTGGTTGTTAATGTAACAACCTCAGCAGCAGCCTCATTTCCCCTCTCATCTGTTCCAACCCCTCAGCATTCAGCATCAGCAATATACTAATCACCGTCCTGACCATCTGTACCATATCAGCTGCACATGTTTCTCACTAGTTCATGCTTTACATTAGATTTATAATTTTTTTTTAATGATTTAATGATTCATAGGCTTAACAAATGAAAAGCATTCCTCTGAAACTGGTCAGGAAGTTTAAGAGGGAAAAAAAAGGAGCCAAAAAGTCCTGCAGGAAGCTGGGAGAACTATTCTTCAATACTATATTCGAAATCCAAGAAAGTCTGCTTGTTTGGAAGCAAAATACGAAGAAATGAGTGGGGCTCAAGACTTATGTACAGTACTTAAATGACTATTCAGAGAACCCTTGAGAAACCCTTTAGAGTCGTGACTGGTTAAAAAACACTAGTATGTTAAAAAGCAATGAATAAATCATCAGAATGACAGTCAAACTAAATTCAGGATTAAAGATAGTCTTGCAGTAAGTGGGCCAATACTTATGCAAGTGCTGACTGACACATGTACAAAGATTTTTTATAAAAGAAAGAAACAAAGAAAGAAAAAATAAAGAGCCTACCTCACCAAAATCCCATTAACTTATTCTGAATAATACTGTAGTTCACAATCTCATACTTGTCTGCTTTACCAGAAATCCTTAAAGACATATTCATGAAATTTGCAGACAAACATCAAAAACAGGTGAACCCCTCCAACAAGCCCACATGCTATCTCAGTTGTCATGACCCTAACAGGCTGCGTGATTGGCGTATGACGCCCCACGGCTCTGTGATTTCCTCTCATTCTTTCCACATCCTCACTCCTCTGCAGGAGTTAACAGAGACTACACGGGCTTCATAAACACTTCATACAAAGCACCAGGGGAGATGTGAAAACAGCCCTCCTCTTCATCCTCATCCTCAGGATACGGGGCAGAAGACAGTACAGGAGATGATATTAGACCCCCATTGTTTCGCAGATTTCTCATCTATTTTTATTTACACTTTAAAATAGAGGATTAGTGGAATATATGAGGTTAAAGGTAAAGCCCTGCACAAGTATCATAATAGTTTGTTTAAATGTATTATTTTGGCCTTTTCTGGTGGTTGAACCAAATCCATCAGTTTTGTTCAGTTCAGGTTTTTTTTTTTTTTTTATGTCTTTGTGATCTCACTGACTTTAACTGTGGCATGGTAAATTGCGCCAGATGGGCTGGTTTGAGTATTTCAGAAACTGCTGATCTCCCGGGATTTTTCCACACAACAGTCTCTAGAGTTTACACACAGGTGGAGGTCCACAGGCAGAAACACCTCGATGATGAGTGAGGTTTTTCGAGTTGACAGATAGGCCATGTTAATGCTAATGAGCACTCTGTATAATACTGTGTAGAAAAGCATCACCCTAGCAGGTATTTCTCATTGTCAATGCATTGTGACGATGTTAATTTGGCAACGGAGGTATTAGATTCTATATAAAAGTTAGAATTACTTTGATGAAATCATGTTGGAACATTGTTGACTAGAAGTTGACTAGAACAAATGCTCCTAACACAACATTGCAAAAACGATATTAACACCACTTCAAAACAATACTTACTGTATACCGAACCAATGATCTGACATTGCAGTAGATCACTAGGAAGCATACTGGGAAAACATTCTACCTTGATAGTATACAAGCACTAGTGAAACACTGGCATAAGTGCATTAGTGTAGCAGGGGATTCTATCGAGAAATAAAGGGAGTTTTTACTCTCATAACTGTGTTCTGTTATTCTGCACAATCAAAGGTTTGTCTCGACCACCCCTCATAGCTTGGGTGATACCATTGTGTCCATTGTAGCATCACTTGGGAGCATAGAAAGCACCCAAATTATCTTTAAAAATGACATCTGAGATCTGTGAAACAGAGATATTTACAAAAGAAAATGGAACAGACGGGTATTATTGCAATACTATGAGATGAGTGACATAAGATACAGTACATGTGCTGTGTGCAGGAAGCTGTTGTGTCCTTCCCAAACTCCGATCAGAATTCTAAGCCCTGTTATAAACATTAGGGATTGTTGATGTCATCTAACTTTATGCGAATGGATGTTAATCATCATAAATGCTCCAAATAAAGATTACAATTTCATTGTTTTTGTGTTATTTATGCAAAATTATCACAACTTAGTTTTATCAAAGTCATGCTAACTATCAAAACAGCATTGTCCAGATGTTGTCCAGATGGTTGAGGTCATCATAACATTATGTATATACAGAATATTTATAGAATTCTTTATATAATCCCCTGCTACATTAATGCACTTATCCCAGCATTCCACAAGCGCTTGGATACCATAAAGGTTTGAAGTTTTCCCAGTACATCGGAGCCATGATTGGACTAAGTACTGCAGTCATTCCCATAGTGGAACCCCTGATCCTTGAATAAAAATTTGACAACTGGTGGAGATAAGGCATTTGTCTGCGGGGTCATTCACCAACACCACTTGCACATTACAGGAACTCGGGTGGGTGTTATTGCCACATCCCCCCCGTACAGACCTCGCTCCAAGGCATTTCCATATTTTTGGGTCATTGAACAAGATCCTGGGCGGCCAGCGTTTCAGAGATGAAGCAAGCAGTCAATCATGTCTCTGGCATACTGAGAAAAACTAAATTGATGGTATGCAAGCCCTAGTGAAACACTGGGATAAGTGCATTCCCCTTTGCCCAGCCTCTCCTTTCCCATCACCCTGTTCACCAGCATCTAAACACAAAATAATGCAACAGCATCCTGACAAATTCTATTATAGAAATGTGGTGATAATCAAATTAATTTGATTTTCCATCCATCCACTGTGTATACCGCTGGTACTATTGCCTTAAGTAGTAGTTAAGTACAGTAGCTCATAGCCAGTTGTAGAGAAATTTAGTGTTATATCTCAGCCCAGATTCCATTCTGTTTCTCCAGCACGCACTGTTTCACAGTTCCTATTGTATGTTCCATTTTGCAATGTACTGTATATTGTATAATAACATACTTCTATCACTAGTTTCAAATTTCCTCTTCTGTACACATTGTTTGAAAAGCCTGCCCAAGGATGTTTTTACAATATTGTAAATATTTACAAACAGTAAAAAAAAAAAAAAGTTACATGGGCAGTTGGGACTATCTTGGGACAATACCTTTGACTATATATTGTCATTTATATGTAGATATACAGTACAGTATGGTGGTGGATAAAGAGTTTATAGAACTAGTTAAAAGGTTAAAGATAAAAATACATTGATCGGCTTTAATGTAATCAGTGATATTATTGTTTCAGGTTGACGCCCACATACTGTACTTACATGTCTGTCTTACTGTCCTCCAATGTATGAAACGTATGTACAGACAAAATCGTTCTTTTATTTATATAGACTGTAGCGGCTTGTAGGCAGTACGATCGTTTCTGCGTCTTCTGCATACTCTGTGTATACATGGAAAATTATCCCTACGATTGGCTCTATTGAGTGACGCGTGTGACCGCCTAGAGGGAAAAAGCGCTGAATAAGTAAAAAACAAAGATGCTGTGACTTAATGTGGCACATAACTGCTCATAACGTCCCTTCTACTCCATGTTTTTATTTTATTTAGATTCAACTTCAGGCAAATCCCGAAGGACTGGCAAAGCTTCATTAAATTCTGTTCAGCCAGTTTTTGTGTGAAGCTGTGACAAAATCAGCTAGACACACATACAGACAGAAATTTTTCTCAGATTCGTTTCCGCTCCTCCAATGTATGAAACCTAAAGATATGAAAAGAGCGAGTTCTGACCAAGAACTACAGTATATTCCTCAATCATGATCATGATAAATGTTTATACTTCAGTGTGAATTACGCAACCATGTTCTCGCAACAGGCTTTTAAAAGTACTTCTGTACTCTCTTTGACTCTTTGTTAAGCTTGAGTACAGGGAGACTGTTTATTGTCAGTCATGGAGCAGAGCGATCCTGTCATGCCTATAAGGCATCTGCCAAAGAGACCGAACACTGTTTTCTGCCTCTGTGATGAGCACGCTCCAGTCATTGAATTTCCTATGATCCTGTTTGATCATTTTGTGTCAACTGGGCCCAGAATGTCTCTGAGGGGGTTTAAAGGGAACACGATGAGGAACATTTACCACTACTAATGTCTGACTCGCTGCGTCAGTAGACTTGAGCAAACACAAGGTTAAAAGGTGGATCATATTTCACTTCCTTGTGACTTTTAACCTTGTTACATGGGCAGTTGGGACAAGCAAAGGTTGAAGGAAGTGGAAACAATTTGGAGGAGTGGGAGCACATGGAGTTCCACAAAAATACACTCCCTCAGATGAAGCAAAACTCCTGAGAGAACATGGCTGTGTATGTCTGCTGTTAAACTGAGGAATTAATAAGATCATTTCAGATCTCTCTCTTTCAGTGGATAAAAAGTAATAGAAATGAAAACACATGGTGGTAGCGGTGGTAGAAAAACAAAATGGCTTTTACCAGTTTAAACATAAAAATACCTTTGCATTCAATTGGAAATGTTTACTGTGTTTCTGATTTAATCACCAAAGTCATACAGCACAGTAGTTACAGTATAAGGTTTTAAGGGCAGTTTCTACAAAAGCCCTTAAAATGCCAATTCCATTCATTGGACATGTACGAGCACATGTAAAGTCCCTTGTAGCAGCTGGAGAAAGGCTTTAAAGTTTGTGATTTATCATAAATACGTTACCAAGGAGGTTAGAAATTAACGCACTAGTTTAATTACTACTGCTAAGGATGTTTCTTGACACCACCAGTGATGTTTCTATCTACAGTACTTGCTTCCTCTGGGCTACATACTGCGATTCATAATCAAGGTATAAGTTTCTACTCTTATGCTGATGACACACAGTTATGCGTCTCACCATGAGACACCAGTTTAATAAAGTTGAGAAATATGTGAAAGACATTAGACACTGGATGCTACTGTAATTTATTTCATTCTGACAGGACAGAAAGATTCCAGTCTTTCATTTGAAGTTCATGTAGATAATGTTACTAATATTCTTTCATCTTAGAAATATTGCCAAGATAAGGAATATATTGTCACTCAGCAATGCAGCAAGATTGCTTGATGCAGAAAACATAGTTGGTCCCTGCTTACATATATATTATATTCACATAGTATTATTCACCTTATACATTATGTGACTGTTACCCAACTTCACTCCCTGTCTCTCTCTTTCTCTCTCTCTCTCTCTCGCTCTCTCGCTCTCTCACTCTCTGTCGAGCTACACTTGCTGCTCCTGAGCTGTCAGTGATCCAGACCCGCTCTGCCCTCTGGACCTGTCTGACTCATCCTGGTGCCTGGTTGGAGATCTCATCACATGATGGCCCCTTGTGGTGTACTTGGGATGTGTTTGGTGACTGGGGACAATTTCACTTGACCTTTAAGATAATCTTGGACTCGGCTGATGTAGACGGCAGTTTATCTGATGACGTGTGATTGCAGTCGCTCAATAGTTCAGGACTGAAATTCCCACACGCAGTTTCGTACCTGAGCCTCAAATAACAGAAGTGGACTTTATATTAACTTAAACACTTCTCATCCTTATTGACTTCCAGTCTCCTAACGCACAGTATGACAGCAGTTCAATCCCTGCTATCTGTTATCACTCAAATGTGGATGGGCTCCCTGTCGAGTCTGGTTCCTCTCAAGGTTTCTTCCTGTTGCCATCTCAGGGAGGTTTTTATTTATTTATTTATTTATTTATTTATTTATTTTGCCTCTGTCACCCTTCTGAGATACTTCTTTATTTGTCTTTGACAAAAAAAAAAAAAAAACCCTGCCTGGCCAAAAAAAAAAAGTTTCCATTTGAGAAGGATTCAAATATTTAAAAGGTTTTCAAAATGTATTGCAAATAGATATCTGACAATTTGTGTCTAAAATCCAAAATCCAGTGGAACCAATCACCTTCAGATGTCCCCTAATTAGTAAATAGAGTCCACCTGTGTGTAATTTAATCTCAGTATACTGTAATTACAGCTGATCTGTGAAGGTTTGTTAGACAACATTAGTGAACAAAATTGAGTTGCTCTCATGAAGACCTTCACAGGAAAGCAAGACCAAAACGTACGTCTGCTGCAGAGGAGAAGTTCATTTAAAGTTACCAGCCACGGAAATCACCAATTAACAAACAGCACCTCGGATTAGAGCCGTTATGAAGCTTTACAGAGCAGAAGTAGCAGAAACATCTCAATATCAACTGTTCGAAAGAGATTATTGTATATTGTGGATGAAAATTTCCAAATTCATTCCTTTTTTCCCTACAGTACACCACAGCCATGTCATTGTCTTGGTTAAACTAATAATTTATTATATAAAAAATACATTTTTGTGCATAAAAGTATATTTTGCCAGTCGGTTCAGGGTCAAACACCAGTCTGCGAGAGATAGGTAGACCTGCGGTGAATGTCACTGATTAGTGTTCTGTGTTGCAGTCAGCAATAAATGAGATAAGAGGAGGCACAGAAAGCTAGGCAGGGAACGCCAAGCAAGAGACGCGTGCAGCTGTGTTTGGAAGTCAGAAAATATGATGAAATATAAGATGCTGGTTGATCATGCCACGACCAGCTTGAACTGGCCCGAGTTGCAGCTGCTGCACCCATACAGAAAGGCTCGTCTCACTGCCCATCACCTGCCCTGAAGCAGTCACAACAGGACAAACCCTGAAGCATGCCTTTGACTTAGTGTTCTGTGTTGCAGTGAGCTATAAAAGCAATAAAACATGAAAGCTGATAAAATAAGAAAAAAACAAATGCTGCTCTACTATACGGTATGTGTGTTAATGCATATAAAAAAAGATGCAGCAAAAAGAATTTTGAGCCCCATTATTTATCTTCCTGAGCCCCATAGGAGGTTACAACTAAATATATATTTTTGAACTCACTCTCTAACTCATTAATCATACCAGTTAATCCTGTATAAAGGGTCACACGGGGCCTGGAGCCTATCCCAGGAGGCTTAGGGCACTAGGTGGGGTACATTATTGACAAGGTGCCACACACCAATTAGCATAATCTGCACATTTTTGGACTGTGAGAGGAAACCAGAGTACCCGGAGGAAACCCATCAAGCACAAGGAGAACATGCACACAGTGGCGGGAATTAAACCGAGACCTATGCACCTGCCAGCAAATCAGAGAAATAGAGAATTTTTATAACAACTTACAGTATTGTGCAAATGACTTGAGCTCACCTTGTTTCTACATATTAAAGAAATATGTATTTGTGTATGTACAAAATATGTACCGCAAAAAATGTACATAACCTGACATTATAGGAAAATTCTTAACATCTGCTTCATGTCAAGCTGCATCACATTACCCAGTCATTGATTGTTTTCCTAGAACAGGACACTTGCAAGTGTTTTATTCCTTATTTGATGGGATAACAGTATAACAAGATTCTATTGAGTGTATTGTGTCAAAAATATTAGAGATTTGTGCATCTGGAAAAAAAAAACAATTGAGATATATATATATTATATATTTATTTTAATATATATATATTTCCTGCTATTCACCAGAGCAATGTGGTGTTTTTTAGCACTCTATGGGAAATAAAGTACATCGCTTTTACTGTCATTCAGCGTCTTTGTGTCGAAACAAAAGGGGTTGATTTGAGATATGTATCAGTAACCTCTTCCGGCTGTCTGGTTTAAACATGTTTAGATCTAAATTGGGCATTCAATGCTTCTTTATGTCAGTGTGTTTTATCTGCTGCCACTTTTTTCATTTTCAGGAAACATCCCCAGTAACTATAGATGCCTATCTGTATAAAATCATATTATTATGCTTACATACAGTAAGAGGATGAATTTAGTGTTTAATGTTTCATGGTAGATATATAAACATTACACAGTTCAAAGAAAATAAAGATTAGTGTGAACATTCACCCTAAAATATGACACAGAGCTCATACTTTCACACCCCTGTATTCAAACCTGATCTCAGCGTCACCTCTGGAGCTTCTTTCCAAATATAACATCATCTCTAATCCATAATCCAACCGGCATTAAAAAGAAAAACGTCACAATACCAGATCCATGGATCGTCACACAGCTATTTTCCTCCCAGCTTTTTGTTTGTTTTGTGATGACTATTCTTGATATAATAATAATAATAATAATAATAATAATAATAATAATAATAATACATGCACTAGCTAAAGGTTTTTTCCATTCAGGAATTACTCTCTTTCATAAAGAGACTGTCTTAAAGACATACATTCCGTTTATACCATATCCCTCTCGAATTCTGGAATCTCTCCCATCAGGCAAGGAATTATTATTAGTATTAGTAGTAGTAGAAATAGTATTAGTATTATTACAGCAGCTATGACAGTAAGTTTCTTTAAATCTAATACTTTATCATTTCTACGCAGAGCGACAAGCTCAAAAATCCAAGTCTAATAAACACTCATAAAATCATGTTGTTATTTGAAAAGGAAAATGTGTAATCATTTATATGGCAAAGCTTTCCATAAAGGGGTGTTTGTTCACCAGTTGTTGCAAATGGTTGTGAGTGTCCGTGCTTTTTAAAATTGTTTTCATATTGAGTTTTTTATATTTGATGAAGTAGTACGCACTCTCTGGATTCTTGTTAACATGTCCATCTGAGCCTATAAGAAATTGTACCATGGTATACAGTAGGTACAGACTACCATGGAACCTATACAATGGTACAACCCCAATTCCAAAAAGAAGTCACTTGTAAAGTCTCTTCACTTTGCACTATTTTAAAATCTCTCTCTCTCTCTCTCTCTCTCTCTCTACATAATATATAATTGTATATCTTGTGAAATTAAATGTTTGTTGAAAATATTCATTCATTTCAAATCTTCTAACTGCAGCATCCGCCCAGGCCAGTCTAGTACCTGTACTCTGTGTTTAGCAGCCCTGCATGTTTACCCTGAGCAGAATGTGGTTGGCCTTTGTTCTGCAGGACAATACAGGGATGTCCTTGAAAAAAAGATGGCGTTTGAATGGCAGCAAATTTTCCTCCAAAAAAAAAAAAAACAGATTTTTGTGCATTAATGGTGCTCTCACAAATATACCACTTACCCATGAGCACTGGCACGCCCAATACAATGACTGATGCTTCCTTTTGAACCCAACGCTAATAACAGCTTGGATTGCCCTTTTCCTGTCTGCCCCCAGAGAACATGCCAACTTTTGTTTCCAAAAATTATTTGAAATGTTGACTCGTCGGACCACAAAACACATTTCCAGTGTGCCTCTGTCTACTGGATCTCAGATGATACAGAGTCAGGAGAAATCTTTGATGCATCTGGACAATATTGACTTATGGCTTCTGTAGGCCATAAGTTAGAAGTGCAATGGCAAATGGTGTTAATGGACAAAAGTATATTGTATCCAATTGTCTGAGGGATCATGGAAAGTCAGAAGTTGTTTTATCGGCTTTGCCTTATAAGACTATTTGGTGTCCTTGAATTTCTTGATGATAACCTGTGTGAAATTAATCAAATACAGTGTATAAAGTGCATGAATAGATGAACAAATGTAATTGTTGGAAAAGAGGACAGCGTGTTATCTGAAAGAAATCCATTTCTGGGAGGTAACAGTGATTCCCCTTCATTACAGTGTATAATTGTTGTTTATTTTCCTAAACACACATCACAAAGTGTTTTATTCCTTAGTTACATACTGAATTATGCAGCAAACAATTTCCACTAAGAGGAATGACTCTCACATTGTCCTTGTCTTGTAGCACCAGTCTGGAAATAACCTTCTTATCCCTGATAGACTTTTATATTAACTGGCGGATCATAACACTCAGAATATGACATGATAAAAACCAGCCCAAGTGCACCTAGAGCTCTTGCAGCCTTGTGATGCAATAAAGGATTTCTCTTTGAAGATGGGCGCAAATAACATCTGGACATACAGAGGCCATGTTAACAGTGTCCTGTAAATATTTTGGGAACCTTGATAGCCGCCTAATGGCGGAGATAAAAACGTGTGTCCTTGGTTTATTGTGTAGTTCTCCTCACAAATGGCTAATATTCCTCTTTAGTCACTGTGTAAGCTTCCCACAAAGCAGTGTCCAGGGATACACACGAAGTTCATTCAACTATATATGCATAAATAGCCTCAAAACACAATTTTTATTCTGTGGGAAATGTTTTCTTGACTAAGACATTTTTAGTCCCAGTTGCTCAATTGGAGGAACAGTCCTGAAGTTATAAAGCACTTGGGAAAAATCTTTTAGCTAAATAAGGATAAAAGGTTCATATTAAACAAAAGCATGTTTCCTGTGGTAAACAACTCAGGCTCTGATTTGAACTATGGCATAAATTTAATGTTAATAAATGCCAAACTCTTTAAGAAAATCTATACTTCTAAATGGAAAGTGATATTAGAGAAGAAGAAAAAAAAAGACTTTTCTCTAGAAGTATCTGTATAAGGATTCAAGTAGTCAAGGTTGAAAATAATCTAAAATCTACTAAGGCTTATACCTGATGGGAGAATTCTCCATTTTGATTGGTCAGACAGTGTTTACTACACTGCTTAGCCAAAATATAATGGTAAAAATCACCACTTCACAAGGGACAAATTATTAGCTTGCATCAAATACTGAAAACAATTAAGCATAAATTAAATTACTGGAATTGGGTTAAGACTTTCTGTATATTATTAAAACCTGGAAGGATATTGCTGAACCTTCAACATCTTGGAAGACATGTGGTCAGAGGAAAATCATGAATGGAGATTAAACACTTAAACACTTAGCAAAGATGCATGTTATAAAATGCATAGAACTCAAAGCTATGTTTAATAGTAAGTATGGACACAGTGTAATGAGAACTTAGAGGATTGGGACTAAACAGTTTTGTGGCAATAAGAAAACCATTTGTTAGTGAGAATACAGTAATGAGAAGCAAGAGGGAATTAAGAGGAATAATTTGCACATATAAATTCACCATAAAACTGTGCACCATAATCAAAGCTAATGTTAGTCATGAAATCACGCCATTTGCAACTTTTCTTGGCAGTGTATAATGCCATGACTTGAGATGCTTATTCTTCATTTTTGTAAAGCGTCTACAGTGTCATTGTTTGTTTTAAAATAGTAAATTAGATTTTGGTTTATTTTCATAACGTCTTGATTTTTTTCAAGGTTGCATGACGAAGTACTGGTGTTGTTGTCATTCTCATTGTTGTTGTTGCTCTTTTTGGGATTTTTTATTATTACTTTCAGGAACGAAAGAATTAGGTTTTCTGGCTGGTGAGGTATGATAGTTTATAGCTAACATAAAATTCTTAGCAACAGCAATCAACTTCTTTCACTGAGATTCCATAGCGTTAAATGTAAATGCAAATGGATTTAAAAAATTTGTAAAAAATAAAAATAAAAATGATATATTAATAATTATATTAAATGTATTATATAAAAAATATTTATTATCATTTATATATATATATATAATTATGATAATATAGTATAAGTATATTAATAATTATAATATAATAAGTATACATAATAATATTTATTTCATAATAATAAATACATAATTATAATAATTGTAATAATAAATAAAAAAAATAATAATACAATTTTATTTTATAAAAAAAATAGATTTGTTCTTTAATAATAAAATTTAAAAACAATAAGGAATCTAACTCTTCTTACCATACTGTTACTGGAAAATAATCAGCTCCGCTTTGCCTCCGACTATATTACATCACCCTATTATATCTTACATTTTTTTCCCATAACATCACACCCATAAGTGTACTATTCCTTTATTCCGTTAATTCACTATACCTACCGTTATCACACTAAGCCTGATAATGAAGTGGTGTAGCCATGTTTAGTAGTGTGATGAAAACACCTCAGAATTCAGCTTTATTGTACAGTAAGTGACAGATGAGCCTCTGTACTTTCATAACACGAACAACATTAATTATTCAGTGTTGTGTTTCTCATTTATGGAAAAAAGGTGTTATTTGTGTTATTTGTGAGTGAGAGCGTGTGTGTGTTTGTGTGTGCTTCCTGTATCACCTACACTGTAAAAAAAAAAAAAAAAAAAAAAAGCTGCAAATTTTATAGGAAGTTGCTAGCGAAACTAAATATTTTACATTGCTGTTTAGTTGAGACAATTTGTACCCAGTTAAAAATCTTAAGTTGCCTCAACCTGTTATGGCCCATTGATGTAGTTCATTAAAGTGATTGTTTTTCTTTAAAAACAAGTTGGCCTTACAATACCCCAACAACGAAAACATACAAACATTACTTAAAAAAAACTTTATTCTTCCAAAACTAGTAATCAAATTTTAACAGTGATCTGCATAAAACAGGAGAACACACATTCTAACACCAGATTCTTATCTCTTACTGATTATTTTACATTACAACATCATAACATCCATTTTTCAAACCTATCAAAGATGAACATTTTTCTCCCAATGTGTCAGACACAAAAACGAGTCTATTGCAACAAGAGTTTGTTTCTTAACATTCAATTTTTTCAATTTCAACATTCTGAGAATCTGAAGGGGATTGTGTCCTTTCAAGTCCAATAGAAATCATTTGGATGGCTTCAGAGGTGACCGTCCAGTCCTTTTCAAATTCAATGTTTAGAGAACAGACCTGGCCAAACATCACTCCCAAAGCTGCTGCATATTCACCCAGGTTCTCAAGGACTCCAGTCTACTTCAACACCATGTTGACGTTCCTCCAGAGACCTGATTAAAGAAACAAGGGGAGTCTTGTAAAAAATTTCATAGAATATTTAGTTATGATAAAAATAAAATACTGTATATTAATCAGGCTATAAATCACCATATGTGAGTATATGTGTAAATGAGTGTATATGTGAATGTGTAAATTTTGTTTTGGGTTTTGTTTCATTTGTGTTCTGGAGTGATGTTTTAAACCGCGTATTTACTCAATTCATTAACCGATATAACACTCGTAGATGAGCATTAGAGACTCTGAAGCCAGACTAACAAGGACATTTTTATATCACTTAACTTACAGAGTACTGAAGTGTATAAAATCATGTGATTGCATCTCAGTGAGGGGAAAACTGCTCGCTCAACTTAATTTTTTTTTTCTTCGTTTTTTCAGTCTGTGTCTTTACTGTTGTCTCAACAAATATTACAATAAGAAGTTGGGCCAACAATAGAATATTAATTCATTCAACATATATCTAGTTGGAGTTTTTAAAGTGCATGTTTTGCCATATTTCCCTTGTAATTACGAATGTGTATGTGGCGACATAGTGCCACATTTGCCACCTCAGGGTTTCAGGATGCCAGGTTGTATCCTAAGCTAAGGTTACGCTTTGTGTTTAGAGCTTATCTTTCTGAGAATGGTTTCAGTTCCTCCAAACGTTTCCTAAGGTAACGTTTACCTTATAGGTATCATTGAAAGAGGTAGTCAAACTGATAACTTTGTCCCTGATGAGCAAGCCAAGGATGACGGTGACAGTGGCAAGGAAAAACTACCTGAGATGGCAGTAGGAAGAAACCTTGAGAGGAACCAGATTGGTGATAACGGATAGCAAGGATTCATCTGCATCATACTGTGTGTTCAATATAACAGTTTAAATGTCTTTAAGTTTAAATGGAGTCCAGTTTGTTGTTGGAGGCTCGGGTAGACTTGTAGGGAATTCCAGGCCTGAACAGTCCTGAATGAATCCTTATGAATTATAAATGAATATAAATGATCCCTAAGTGTGAATCATTGTGTCTATGCCTATGCACGGTGCTACGAGATGATTTTCATCTCATTTATTCTCATCCACATGCCTCACAGCCAGTATTAACAGGGATAGGCTCCAGATCCACTACAACCCTGATTGCTGAAGATGGATGAATGATTGAATGTCAGGTGATGAAGACAGATGCAAGTAAATGTGGGCTTTATTTCAACAGGTAGAAAGAAAAAAAAAAACACAGTCACGAAATCAATTAACTGACTTTCAAAGACAAAACCAGAATCAAAAGCATGGGGGCAAAAAACATGATTAAAACCAGATAGAACCAAAAAAAAACAAAAAAAACAAAGGCTTGGTGATATTATGAGCAAACACAGAGCGAGGTTTCACATCGTGCATGTGTATATATTTGATTGAGGCCAGGTGTGTGTGAGATGAGTCGTCAGGTGAATATTGAAATGATAGCAGGGGATGAGAAATGGAGTCCACATGCACCGTGGTGTGATGCAAGATTCTGGGAAACGGAGACGATGGACGAGTCCAGCGCTGACAAGCTAATGTGGTTGTGCTTGTAATCTTTCCTTAAGCCGTTGGAATGTGCTATCTAAGTTCTAAAACAAACACAGCGTCATTATGTGTGGCAGCAAAGCTTATTAAACATCTGGTTAGAGATGGTGTAGTGTTGTACCGGAACAGGATATCAAATGTTTACTTTTGTGCTAATAGAGTTTGTGTGTGGTGTACGCAGGGTCTTTCCTAATGTATCGACTGATCTGGAAAACTTCATATCATGTCGTCCACAGTGCTGCGCTGCACATTGTAGTGTCCAGGTTTTGTCATATGACTGACAACAACTACGTACACAAGGAATCAGTGGCGATTTGCTATTTGCGGTGTACGTGTGTATATGTGTTAGAGAGCTCATCTTATCACAGTGCACATTTATTTGTACATTTTCTTTCCGTCAATCCTTCATCCATACCGTGCATCCTGTGTCTGGTTCGGTTGCAAGGGGCCTGGAATGTATCACAGGGATACACCAGGTGGATGGCTTTCCAGCTCATCTCAGGGTACAAGGACACACACTCACAAACCCAAGCAATTTAGAAACAGGTTACATTGCATGTCTTTGGGCTGTGGAAGGAAACCGGAGTGTGTGGAGGAAATCAGTAAAGCACAAGGAGAACATGCAAACTGCAAACAAACAGGCCAGAAGAGAGGTTCAAACCCCCAACTGTGCTGCCCTAAATCTTCTTGATAAGTAGTATTTTAGCAAATCCACATCTACAAACGTGGTATAATTTAATCCAGCTTTCTCAAAAAAAAAATTTATATATATATATTTATAACAGCCAGACAGATCCCTTTTTCAAAACATGATGTAGCCAAATCAGAAATGGTCAAGTGCTCTACAAACATCATGAACATGAAGAACAAAAATTAGAAATGCCAAATGTCAAAACCATAACTCAGACCAGTAATAAAATAAACAAAAATTTGTGTCATGACAAGAATGTTCTCAGGCCGAGTCTTCGCACAAGACTGCTAGATATGTACTGTAATCTGGGTTATTTATGCTGTGAGAGTCATTGGGTTCAGGTTTATGTAATTTGATGTTCAGTGACCTTGAGCATTGCTATGACTGTGCTTGATGGGAAATGAAGTCCAGTAACCTTGAACATGGCCGTGACCATGGATGATGGGAAATGGAGTCTGGGTTTGGTCATGTTGTGAAGCTGCAGTGAATTTTAGGAGCTACAGTAGAGTTCATGATTAAAACCGCGGCTAACATGCTAACATGGAAATATTTGGACCATTGTATTATTTACTTTCTTTTATATAGTTGTTAAATATCTATTTGTACTTTATGGCAGTATTTTGATTACATAATTATATAGAAAGAGGCTTTAAGCATACACATGCACAGACCATTCTTGCATTGACTTCATTAAAATGCTAACATGCGATTGGCTGGTGTACTGTACTTTATGATGCAGTAACACTCACATATTCCATACATTTATTAGAATTGACAAGAATTTCATCTTAAACAATGTTTTAAAACAGTTTAATGAACACTATCCAAGCTGGTTACTCCAGTTGTCATTTTCGCAATAAAATGATGCTGCTGATGATGTAATTTTTAGGGTTAGCAGAGAGGCTGAGGGTTCCACCTTATTACTACATTACAGAATGTTGATTTAATAATCCTAAAAATAGGATTGTAACTGAGTTTTTCAAGGCGCTCCTTGTAAACAAACTCGCACTGTCCATATCTCAGAACCCAGACACGATGCATGTAATTTGATAACTTGGTATTAAAATGGAGCTTTATTGAACAAGGAATCTGAAAATATATATGGGCAACTCAGATCACCCAAAAAGTGACTTAATACCTGATTTGATGTGATAGCTCACTTTTATAGGGATTTGAATCCTAATTGATTTCTTGTGGGTTGATTTGAGTATGGTTTTATGTGGGTGTGAATACTAGCTCATTACGCAAAATTACATCTTCGTATTAATTGAGTCATAACAATTGTTAAATACTGAACTGGATCATACTGGGAAAAAACAACTACAGTGACATACTTTCACTATACACCTCCTATAGAAGGGTTTCATTTGGACAAGCAGACTGGGAAAAAATGTCACTGTAGTTGCTTTTTCCAATATGATTTTATTTTTGAATCAGGAACGTCTGAAGGGTTCATTTGCAAAAACTGATGGAGGGCATTGTAAATAAAAGTAAACTGACTGCTGTGTATAATTCTGTATACATGCCACTTAAAACTACTAAAGCAGTTTGTTTGTTTGTTTGTTTGTTTGTTTGTTTGTTTGTTTGTTTGTTTGTTTGTTCGTTCGTTTGTTTTATAACAAACCATTTTGATTGATATTTTCATGGGTGCATAATACAAAAATATATATGATGTTAACAAATTAAAATTTTTATTATTATTATAAACTCTTCATTTATTTTTTAAATCTGTTTACAAGTTGAGAAATTAATGATTATATTATATATATATATACCCATTATATCAGGTTAGTTTTGTGCCATGGCCAATAGAATACAGCAGTTGAAATGTATTGAGTTTTTAATATCTACAAGAATTCATTAATAAATACCTTGTCTTTATGATCGTTCATTAGAATTGACAAAGTTTTAATCCTAAATGTTGTTTTAAAGAACTTTAATAAACACTATGCGAGCTGGTTAATCTGGTTGTCATAGAAAAATATCCATTTCTATTTAAGCATTTCGCTTTTAAACCAGAACTACTTGACAGAATGTTGAGCTCGATTAAAGTCTCTAAGACTAGTGAGAAAGAGCAAAACTTTACATATGCAGCGGGTAGAGAGAGGACAGGAAACAAGTGACTAGAGAGAGAGAGCAGTGTGAGTGTGTGTGTGTGTGTGTGTGTGAGAGAGCGAGAGAGAGAGAGAGAGAGAGAGAGAGAGAGAGAGAGAGAGAGAGAGAGAGAGAGAGAGGTCGACTGTGATGCCTCATGGGAACAGATTGGAGTGTGTGTATTTGTGGGGGAGGTCAGTGGATTAAGTTCATGATTGCTTGTGTCCGGGAGGTGAAGACACAGTGTGTGTGAGTGCATGTGTGTGTGTGGAAGCCTGACAGGTGTTTTTGTTGCTCATCTGGATTTCGTGTTCCAATTTAGGTTAAGGGAACGTAGTCATCTGAAGCTCCTTCACGTGGACGCTCTCAGTCTCCAGCTCCTGGTCGTATTGGGTATGAGCTCTTCATCTTTTCATCTCTTATACACTTTTGTTTTCACCGAGGAGTTTCCGGACAGTTTCAGCTTATTACTGGACAGGCATTAAATATCACTTCCATAATTACATGCTTGTTTGTCAGTACACAGGAAAACATTGTATGGAATTGTAGGTAAAGGGAAAAGAAGAAGAAATACTGGGTATCATTTTTCTAATGGCTTTTCACATGTAGAGGGTTTAAAATGTACGATTTCTGTACTTAGATAAAGTACTTATGTACTTTATGTATTTAGATTGAATTTAATATTTTAAGTGCAAAGTATTTGCTTTCAACCTTGTTTATTATTCTTAAAGTAATTCTTCATGTGTGTGTGTGTGTGTGTGTGTTGTGTGTGTGTGTGTGTGTGTGTGTGTGTGTGTGTGTGTGTGTGTGTGTGTGTGTGTGTGTGTGTGTGTGTGTGTGTGTGCAAGACAGCATGAAGTAATGAAATACGTAAGTCTGTTGTTTGATATCTAAGTGAATTCTCCAGGCATTAGTGTGTGTGTGTGTGTGTGTGTGTGTGTGTGTGTGTGTGTGTGTGTGTGTGTGTGTGTGTGTGTGTGTGTGTGTGTGTTTGAGGCACACAAGGAAGTATGCAAAAAGTTGGAGTGCCCTTATCACCTACAAAGATCACTATATAATTTACTATGTTTTTATTACAATGTACCATAATTATTGGCCCCCTTCGTGCACCGAGCGCTAAACCTATGGGGACTCCGTATTGTATTATTTTAACAATATATTTCCAAAAGTAACATTCTGAAGACATTCTGTAGTTTCTGAACTACATGTTCCCCCTGTGTTTATATATGTTTCCTCCCGGTTTCCGTCCAACTCCCAGAAATGTGCTCCTCCCATTCTCCCAGAGGATTGCATACTCTAAACTGTGAAGGTAATTTAGGATGTACAGCTCCATATACGTCTGAACCCTGTTCAGGGTAAAGAGCTTGCTGATATGATAATCCATTGATTAAGTTGTTCTACAAAACGAAGCAATTACTTTCTAGACATTTTTTTAATGTCCTAGAAAGAAAAGGAGCACTGAGTCACTTCCTGTAGTGATGCACAAGGACAACGTTCATACTTGACCTTTTCATGTGACTAGTCTCAAACTGACTAGTTAGGATCACATTTCCTGACTAGAGAGGGTTGCCAAATCCACCAAAAGCAACACAGGGTCACTTGAAAAACAGCTACTAAAAAAAGCAACTCCCAGCAAGTCCCAGGATAATTGCAGACGTATAAGAATATATATCATTAATGTCCTAATGAACATAGAAAGAAAGAAAGAAAGAAAGAAAGAAAGAAAGACAGGCTGTAGATTGCACACAGTATTTCTTACATATATAAAAAAAAAAATTTAATTAAAAAAAGTAAGAAGCATATAAATAAAGCATATAAATCCCAAGAAAAAAAGTGTGAATAATAAGTGGAATGAATTTAATTGCAGTGCAACATTGATGTGTAACTTTATGTGTGGCAATGTGACAAACAGTGTAAATAGGTTTCAGAAGACGAAGGCATTCAGAGACATTAATGAAAGCTGTGCAAAGACAGACTACATAACAGTCAGTGTAGCTTTTGTTAATTTCCACTACAGCTTCAGTGCAGTGATTATTTTAAAAGTTTCCCCTTAAAACAGCTTGTTTTCATGGACAAACAGCACGTGTATGAGAATGATTCCTGGCAAATCTCACTCCGCTCCAGACTTTGAATGGTGGTATTTTTGTTTTGGCCTCGATTTTCTTTGGTAGGATTTTAGCTGCATGTACAGTACCACACAAAAGGTGTTCAAGCCAACCCTGGCCTGTGCAGAATAACAGATCAGGAATAAAACCCCTTTATTCTTCTATATAATCCCCTGCTACACTAATGCATTTATCCCAGTGTTTCACTAGTGCTTGGACACCATCAAGGTAGAAAGTTTTCTCAGTATACCGGAGTCAGGATTGGACTGTCTGCTCCATGTCTGAAACACTGGACTCCCAGGAACTCCTTAACATGTGGAAATGACTTTGAGTGAAGTCAGGACTGTACGGGGGGGGGATGTAGCAAAAAGTCCCAGCCGAGTCCCTGTAATGTGCAAGTGGTGTTGGTGAATGACTGTGTTTACAGTTCACACAGACAGATGCGTCTATTTCAAAAGTTGACCTCAAGTTAACTGTCGATTTTCAACGATCAGACATTCCACCAGCTGAATGTTCATAGGATTGACTGCAGTCGGCTCTGAGCCACCTCAGCCGGGATCGTCGCTCAAGGACGTAAAGATTTCTTTTAAATATTTGCACCATTTAAATGTTTTACTGCGGCTAAGAGTCTCATCACCATCCTGTGCTTGAAGTCTTCTATAAATGTCAATCGGGTTTATCCCTCATATTTTTAAAGCCTTTCCCAGACCATCTGTTTGTCTTTCTCATCAAGATAGTAACTATGCGGCATTTTTTTTCTTTGTGTACTTTATTCATCAATCACACAAACAGAAAGGAGGTTATAAATAAAGACAAGGAAATAAGACAAATTAGGCAATCATATCTCTAATGAACCTGATAACAGCTAGAGCTACAGCAGAGGTTGAAAGAGTACTAAAATTTTGTACTCAAGTAAAAGTCCTGTTACTTCAGTGAAATTTTACTGAAGTTCAAGTAAAGTTACCATTATAAAAATCTACTCAAGTAAAAGTAGCTCATAAAAAATTTACTCAGAGTAAACCTTACTGAGTAACTTTTTTATTTATTTATTTATTTTTAACAGCTGGGTGGGATGAGGCATTCTAGCGTAGTTCAAAAAAGATGAGCTGATATAAATCTCAAACTAGTTGTTTTTAACTGAAGTTACACCTTTGCATAATAAAGCTGTATCAAAGTGGTCACTTAAATATGGCGTTACGTCCCAGTCTAGGGTTGCGCCGTACAGCAAAAGACTGGTTCAGGGTTCTATTTTAAACTGTATGGAAATGGTGGTATATGGCAGAAAGAACTAGATCCAGTCATCAACTGATGAAATAATGAGGTTTGTATTGCTTTACAAAAAAAATACACACACACACACACACACACAACAGGAGGAGGATGAGGGGTCCGTTCTTCGTACGTCGCTAACTCAGTTAGCTGGATTTGATAGTTGTGGATTTGTCCTGATCTTGGATTGTTTCGTTCTTCGAAGCGCATCTCGCACTTGTTGTCATAGCAACATGTCCGTAAGCTTAAACCTGCTCGGGAGCAGGTTTATTTCATGTAAACAGGATTTAGGCTGCGCTCCTGGCGGGTTATGATTGGTTGAAATTGCGAGATCACATCTGGTTGGTTAAAGAGCCTGACTGACTGACACGGACTGACTCACGCGGGAAAAGAAAAGTATCTTGCATGAATATATGGATGGATGTATTTAAACATAAATGCAGTATATGTATACATTCGTGTGTTAATCTCTGTGTGTGTCTAATAACATGTAACAATCCCCCGAATGTAATATCCCCCGATTGCGTCTATATAAGTGGAGGTAATTTTTTTCAAATCTGTCTCAGTCATGCCAGTTACTGAAGGTGTGAGGATTATACACAGAGTTTTTCAGATTCCTGTGATAGACAGGATCCTTTAGCACAGCATGACAATATACTTCTTCTTACTATACTTGTTCTTGTACTTCACTTTACCTTTAAACGGGTTTACAGTGTAAATCAGTTACATATTTTTTTTAAGTAATGATGTTTTCAATTTTACGTAAACAGAACTATCAATATTTGAGTTTGTTGCAAATAAAGTAAATTCAATCCAGCGCGGGAACCGAACCCGGGTCTTTCGCATGGCAGGTGAGACACCAACCACAGAGCCACCAGAGCGCTTTAGATTTAAGTTGGTGGAAATTTGAGGTGGGAGTTTCTGTTACTTAAGTACTTATGATTACTTAAAATATAAAATTTGTTCAGCTAACTTTAAATGAATACAAATAGGATTTGAGAGTGTGTGTATATATATATATATATATATATATATATATATATATATATATATATATATATATAACATGTAACACAGGCAGCACTCACGCATTTAATAATTACTTTTACTTTCTTTATTAAAGTTTGAAATTCTCCATAACCCTCTAATAAAATCTCTTTCTCCGCTTTGCTCTTTTGCCATTTCGTCACCCAATCGCAGGGGTTGTGATCAGTGATTCTACTGTCGATGCATATCGCCTTTTAAACAAACGCACGAACGCGCAATAATCCTAGACATCTCAATCCAGCGACACTAATCATCAACAACAGGTGTGCTCGAAGAACCGAATTAGCCGCATCGTAATTAGCGCGATGATCTCATCTTAGATCTGTCAATTCATTTCGGATGTTTCAAGCGACATAAACTAAATTGTATTTATATTTAGTAGCTAGATTATCTGCAACAAAAAAAAAAAAAACACCACAAACAAAAATGCAGGTCCCTTCCCTGACTCCCTAAACCAAAAACAGTGAATAAATTCCCTCTTCCCAAAATAAGTGGCAGCCAAACCCCTACTACTGGTGAGTGCACAAACATACAGTGAAATTATATACAAATATACACAAAGAGCAACCAAAGCAAAGGGGCAAAGCAATAACGGCAAAAAGTCAAAACCGGAAAATATCAAAACGCCAAAATCACAACCTCTTTCCTCTTTCCCGCGTCTCTCTCCGGTTTATATATGGTGGCGCTGGTTGATGACGTCACTCTCAGGGCGGAAGCGACCGTGTGGAAGGTCAGATAGATGCCGATGTGGGGACAGTCAGAAAACCCGGAGTGGAGTCTGGAGCGGCGCGCGACCAGGACACGATACACACACGCGAGCGCAACGAAGCATTTGTACAAAGCATAATGTTTTTTCCCTTACGTTTTTCCTCAGTAGCGCATATGATTTAAAATGTAGCAAATTACAATACTTCAAACAAAACATACTTAAGTAACAGTTAAATTACAGATTTTAAAAACTACTTTAAAAAGTAGAAGTACACAAAAAAAAAACGACTCAATTACAGTAAGGCGAGTAAATGTAATTCGTTACTTAACACCTCTGAGCTACAGTAGTCTAGTCTAGTCTGGTGATGGGCAGAGTGTTTTCTGTTTATTATCTGCACTCTACAGATTTATTGTAGCGTTGTTTCCGATAGCATTATATAATGTGTACTGTATATCAGCTTTCCCTATTACAATGTAATACAACGCCAAGCACAAAATATGTGCCATTAAAAACAGTTATACTAGTTTATTATTTTATATTTTATTAAGTCTAATATAAAAACATTATCGCAAGTAAAGTCATGCAAGATTTTCTAACTACACATCATTACCCAAGTAGTTTCATTATGTTGATTAAATATTTTTATTAACCTCCAGTTCATACCTAAAAAAAAAAAAAAATGAGTGAGTAAAAAAATAAACAAAAAAATAATAATAAATACTATTATAAATAAATAAATAAAAATCAATAAAATCAATGAAAATTGATTTTAAAAAAATAAAATAAAAACTTTTTTGCTTTAAAAAAAAAAGGTGGCCGGGAAAAGTTAAATGGAAAAATGAACAGCAGTGTTCAAAATTCACTAAAATGCTTGTTGAAGATGCACTGTAAAAAAATAGGCAGGAAAAAAAAACATAGCTATGATTAATATTAAAATTAAAAGCATTTCCATAGACACAGTGTGATGAAAACCCACAGGATTGGGAGAAACAGCTGTGCGTCCATAGCATAAAGAAAGGTCATGAGTCTGATGAGCCTATTCCAGAGCGATGGGCGTGTCAGGGTGCATAGTGTCCACTGTACAAGCCTCTGGAGACAGTCTTATGATCTGGTGTTGCTTCAGTCGCTCAGCTCAAGGCCCAGAAACGTTATGGGGCAATAAAATGAAGTCAGCTGATGACCTGAATGACCAGATTATCACATCTAAGGAGCTTTTCTTCCCTGATGGCATCCTATTGTAGGACTCAGAATGTACAAGAGCGGTTCTGGTAGAATGAAAAAATTATTCTCACATGAACTGTATAACACGTTGTGTTCTATAATCAAAGCAAACGATTGAAATATTGAATATTAGACTTTTTTATTGTTGTTGTTGTTGTTGTTGTTTTTGTTTTTTTGCATACAAAATCGCTGAGGTTTAGATTTTGAGATTTTGCATAACACTTAGAACACCCCTTAATGCCCTGTAGTCGTTTAATTACCATGCTATTTACAAAATGGCCAACACACAGCTAAAGGAACATAAACCATTATGTGTATCAGACACAAAAGAACAGATTTTAAAGGCCTTTTAAAAGAAGCTTGAATCTGTCTGAGACACAAACCAAATGTAGTGTAGCCATATGCCTCTGTGCGCGCCTCCTGATGTGGTTTGGTTGAACAAACCTCAATTCATCTCCAAGACACACACACACACACACACACACACACACACACACACTGCTTGACCAAAAAAGTTAAACCAATAAGTTGCGCATAATTATTTTGTTTAAAAGCATTTATTTATTTTATTTTATTTATTTTAGTTAATTAGTCAGTTAGTTAGTCAACATTTTTTATTTCTAGTGTTTTTTTTTATTTGCATTGAAACAGTCTCCTGTTATTTAAATATAATTTTCTTACATTAATATAGGTAATATTTATTTCTCCACAAAAAACTAAATTACCTCCAAACTTTTATTTAGCAAATTAGTAAAAAAAAAAATAATAATCTAAAATGCACTGTAATAATCTTAGATTTTATGTATAATAATTAATAATCTCATAAAAAGAAATGTTTAATAAATGTTATATTATTTGTCATTGTAAAGTTGTAGATAATAATAAATAAACTAAATAAAGTAATAGAGCTTACAGTGCAAAAAAGAGTTAACATTGTAGCAAGTGAAATATTCTTGAATCTAATCAAATATAACATTATTAAGCTTATTTCTAGTCAAATGTTACTCAAACTGTAAAGAACAAATGGACATCTCTACTCGCAGTTTTTTTGCTCATTTTTAGGAATGTATTCTAGAATATTTAACTTGCTAAGATGTCGTTTTTGTGCAATGTATCTCTGTGAAAGGAATGATGCAAGAGTAAGAAGCAAGGACTTCTTAAGAAGTATAGTAAGAAGTATAGTAAGGAGTATAGTAAGGAGTATAGTAAGGAGTATAGTAAGAAGTATAGTAAGAAGTATAGTAAGGAGTATAGTAAGGAGTATAGTAAGGAGTATAGTAAGAAGTATAGTAAGAGAGTATAGTAAGGAGTATAGTACGAAGTATAGTAAGAAGTATAGTAAGAAGTATAGTAAGGAGTATAGTAAGGAGTATAGTAAGGAGTATAGTAAGGAGTATAGTAAGAAGTATAGTAAGAAGTATAGTATTCTTACACTTAATTGCACTGTTGGTCATTGTTTTACCTCTGTTACCTGTAAAAATCCCTGTGTTACTATTAGAAAAATCATAGTAGCCACTGTATGATATAACTCTTATTTGTACTTTTATTTATTTATTTTTTCTGTAGTTACAGTAAGTGAAGCTTCCCTGAACAAATAATAGTGTGTTCGGAGTGTTTCGTAGCTCGTACTGCTCTGTTGTTAGACCTTTTGTTCAGGACACTGTTTCATTTTTGGCTCTTGAAGTGGGAGTGAGTAAGTGTGGGAGTGATGGAGTACAGACGCTGCTCACAGATAGCATGGCTTGTTTGTTAATACATCATGAGCTGTCATGTTTCAACATTTCACAATCTGGTTTCGGGGTTGTGATGTACAGTTGGGATCATGTGGAATTTGTTGAAAATTGGTGTCTGCTAAATGGACCAAGAGTCAGCAAGGTTTTTTTTTTTTTTTTTTTTTTGTGCATATGCATTTTTTAATTGTGAATTTTGGATTTAGTTGACTTGATTAAGATCTAAACTAAGTGTTTTCATTGGGGTTTCCTGCATTACCCAGAATGCCGTTTGACTTCAAGCTGATCCCGGTGGTTATTTAACCTTTGGTTAATCTCTGTGTAACGTCTCTATGTAATCTCCTTTATTCAGTTCAGCTCTTTTACCCTCACTGTGTCTTCCTACTGTAGTTCTGCCCTTATGCTGTAGCTCACTAACTAGCCAAGCTGACTTTGTGTCATTACTCAGCACAAATGCGTCATATAGCCGCACTGCATTTTGGGTCCAAAGTTTTGCGCTTACTGTATATCACCAATAAGTTTATTTCTTACAAATATAACGTTGAAAATGGTGACTTTGAAAAGATTTTGTTTTTTTCAGAGCTAGAAGAAATATTTGAGTGTTATGACTTATTCTATTAATATAAATATTTTTTTCATTTGTGACAATTGTGCGCGACGCCTAGCTGCTAATTTCCCAACCATTTAACCAACCAACCAAGATATTAGCACCAGTGTAATGATGTGCACGACAGATCACATATATTTTAACACAAATATATGTAATGCGTTCTGGCGTGGTCGTCTTCGATTAAGATAGATCACACAGATAACTTGGAACTTTACGTCTTCTTCCTTGCTGAGTTGATAGAGCATTCAGCATAGTCTTGAGCGTGGCATCTGCTCTTAAGTGCACGTGCGTATTGAACAGAGCTCAGAAGGACTGTGTCTGCCGTCACAGCGCGACGAAGAAGTGGATAATTGTTTTTATAGTGGCCACAGTTGTGCTGATGTGGTGCATTTCCAGCCCAGCCCTCCGCACAGCGGGAAACGAAAGATTAAATGACTCATTAACTCGATCGAGGAGCACTTTCGAGTGCCTGGCGCCTCTCTCTGCCAGATGGCGTTAACAACCGCTGCTTTTTTAGAGGAGCACAGATAGTTTGGTCACTGTTTAAAGCTGGACCGAACGCACCTTCTCCGTCGAGGATTCGCCATTGTCGTCCAGGGAGTCGTGCAACGTGAAAAGCAGACGCTGGAGTTTTACTGAGCTCGTGAGGACGCTGGAGGTTTGAGACCGTGTGGAAATTGTCTGACTGCTTCGTGACTTGGGTTTGGAGCAGTCATGTGTGCTATCTAAGCTGCTCCGACCGACATGTTCTTGCATCGCTTCTCAAACAGTTCTAAACACATATGTGCTTGGATTGGATTCACGAGTCAATTACCAAATTGTATTAATGAGTCAATTACCAAATTGGAACCAGAATTCAGTCGGAGTTTGAATAGGAATGAGTGTGATGATCAAAGTGTAACCCAAAAACAAGAATTTATGTGTTCGAATTTATGGGTTTGAGCGCTCACTGCAAGGCCAAAGGTCTGAGAGCATCCTATCTGATTTAACACAGCAAAATTCCTTACAAATTGCATTATTAATAACAACATGACAAGAGATAAGTAGAATTTTTGAAATACCTGCATGAATTTCAGACTTTCTTAGTATTTACTCTGCTTTAAAGGGGACCT
The DNA here is from genome assembly GCA_011419295.1 of Clarias macrocephalus. NCBI lineage: Eukaryota > Metazoa > Chordata > Actinopteri > Siluriformes > Clariidae > Clarias > Clarias macrocephalus. The sequence continues at coordinate 214,074 of JAAGKR010000357.1, forward strand.
ATCAGGGGCGGATCTACTGGGGTGGTAAGAAAAAGCCTTGCCACCCCATTTGCCACCCCAGCACTAGTGTCCTAGTGTTCTAAAAATAAAAGAGTTTTTTTTTATTTATCTGATGTTCCAATCCAGATATCAGGTTCAAGTCAATCACCTTTATTTTATTTTTATAGGACAATGTAAAAATGTGCACCCTAGTGTATACACCAAATAAAAATAGCCTTGCTTCAGTGTTGCCACCCCTCATAATGTTAATGCCATCCCCTTGCCACCCCATGAAAAATTTTCTAGATCCGCCCCTGGGACCTATTATGCAAAATTCCCATTTTTAGACATTCTGATGGCTCTCCTGTGTGAGTGCGTGTACCAACAAAAAAACAAAAAAAAAAAAAACCTGAGAGAACACATTCCCTGCTGTTTGTCCTTTTTTTTAAAAATTTATACCAGCTAAGGTTTGAACAAGCAAATCAGATCCCTCCACACACCCCCTATTGTGACTTCATAAATATAGACAACGTCCCCAGGCTCAATGCGCAACTCTGTCTATTTCTGCCATTCTCTTGGGGCGCATTTTTAAAAGCTACGGTACAGTACATAAGGCTAGGCTATTACTGTAGGTAGCAGCTAACTGCTAAAGGCTAAAAGTGATCTTTACATCTTAGGAAGGGCTACAGTAGGTTAGCAGTACCAAGGTCCCAAACATGGTCTTTTCTGGTTCCTGGTTTCTGATTCGCTAGGAAGAGACACTACCATAGAGGGACATGTTTTGAAAAAAAAAGAGTGAAAAAGAAAGAAAATCAAGTTCACCAGAAAAAAAAAAAAAGAGTTATGCAAAGTTGTTTGAGAAGGAGCATAATATGTGACCTTTAAAGAAAGCGTACACTTGAGCTGGCATGGACTCCACAAGTCAGTGCAAAACCTTTAGATCAAATCCATCAGAGTGGTCCGAACACTTATTTCTATAGAAGAGATTAGCCATAAGGAAAATCTGACCTTTTGTACGAATCAGTTAATAAGGTCAATTTCACACCTTCGCTAGACCTGGAAATATTGCAGACACTTAAAAGTTATATATTCGCAATGTTTAACGTGGTCTTGAATGTAAAGCGGACTAAGCGTTTGCCAATCATACGATCACAGTTGGCGAGTCATTATTTCATTTGACACGCCAACACAGCTGATATGGAAAGTAGGATTTATTTCCTAATTACACTATAGTTAAGGATATACTGTACTGTATATTTCCTGCAACTAATCTGAGTGAGTGATAGAAATGACATTCACATTCGAACACGTTGCCAAACGTTTTAAAGCTGCTGGGTGTCAAACGTAAAGCAGGACTAAAGTCAAATCAGCTGGAGATTAACGGCATGATTAAACAGGAAAGATTTAAGTCTGGAGTCACAGCAATGGCCTATTTTTACGGTACATAGAAATGCTACAAAACCGTGAATAGGTTCAACGGATAGTCATATAGCTGCGATATAATTCTTCATGTATTTTTAAAACGAACGCTACATTTCTTTTATTGGCTTGATTCACTGGACATGTAGAAAAAGTAAAATATTTTATATACATACATCATCATATAACCATAAAACAGTTCATCTCAAATGGTAAGACATCGCTCAGATATGTTTCCAGGAAGTCAGATCTACTAGACTGATCTACAACACAGAGTTTCCTGTGGCAGGGCACCTCCCCTATAGAGCTCATCCTGTATTTCATTTCTATGACTTCCAAACTGTCACTGCATCCACCACAGGCCTCCTGACCCGCCGTGACCCCGTGTACCTAAATCACCCACGACTGACAGTCCTTCCCATCGGAGAGAATGCTGAGAGATTAACTGAGCACATGCAATTGCTCCAAGAGAACTTCTCATACTCTGGCTCTGCACGTTGGAGCTTACAACATCAACAGTCACGCACACACATATATATATATGTTTCATACACCGAGTCTGAAGAGGTAGATGAAACACCCATTTATTTATTTCGCTGTCTTATTTTGAGTCCATTAACGGGAAACGTGGCTGCAAATCAATACCGATCACTCTTCATCTTCAGTGAAACATTTCTCCCCATGATACAGTAGGAGTGGTCTCGTCCAGGATGACTCCGCCCCCAATCCAGGCTTAATGAATAGCTTGATGAGATTGAAAACGATGCAATTTGTATACTATGAATTTACACTCACTGCACTGAACACTGAAGAGATACAGTACGTGCTCACAACCATCAGCTTCAAAACACTTACACAGCTTGAAAGAATGGTGCTGACGTTTCCTCCCATTTGTCACCCGTGTGTAAAAAAAAGTTTCATTTTACAATTATTTACTTTAATAACAAAATTCAGTCGAGTTAAATATGTTTGATGATGTGTTTCTTAAAACTGTGAAAAACTCCGTGAACATTTTTTTTTTCTGGTTCTGATGTTGCGTTAGCTCCTAGCAAATCTTCATGAACACTATTACACCAAGTTTATAAGATAAAACATTATACATACGAACAAAAAACTATTGCTCTGTGTAAGCTGTGCTGCTATGGAAATACTTATCTGGCTATCTGTCTGTCGGTCAAGGTCCACCCTCCATCTTTTGTGATTTTGATTACCATCTTGATTACGATTTTAATTATGATTTGTTATTTTTGTTATTTATTTTCTCCCTTTATGTCACTCGCTCTCTCACTCATCATCTATACCGCTTAATCCTGGAGCCTATCCCAGGAGACTTAGGACACAAGGCGGGGTACACCCTGGACACCCTGGACAGGGTGCCAATCCATCGCAGGGCACACACTCATTCACACACTACGGCCAATTTTGGAATGCCAATTAACCTAACCTACATGTCTTTGGACTGTCGGGGGAAACCGGTGGGGAGGAAACCCACCAAGCACGGGGGGACCTTGTAAACTCCATGCACACAGATACGGGAATCGAACACGAACCCTGGAGGTGCAAGGCGACAGTGCTAACCACTACACCACCGTGCTGCCCCCTTTATGGATTTATATATATTATCATACTTAATATTTCAATTTCTTCTAAGTTTGTTTGTTTTTGTTTGTGCTTAAACTTTGCCATGATAGTTCTGTAAAGCAACAAGAATGTGATAAAGGCACTTTATAAATAAAACTACTCCTACTACTAAAAATACTACTAATAAAAATAAAATAATAATAATAATAATAATAATAATAATAATAATAATGGTGGTGGTAATAATAATAATAATAATGGTATTAATAATAATAATAATAATAATAATAATAATAATAATAATAATAATAATGGTACTACTACTAATAATAATAATAATAATGGTGGTAATAATAATAATAATAATAATAATAATAATAATAATAATAATAATAATAATAATAATGGTGGTACTAGTAATAATAATAATAATAATAATAATAATAATAATAATAATAATAATGGTGGTAGTACTAGTAGTAGTAGTAATAACTGCTTACTGGAAATATTCTAAATTTTTTGTACATTTCCAGTAAGCACTTATTTGTTGAAATATGTTTTGCCAAATACAACTGAAGCGTGTTGAACTAATATATCCGACAGACGCCAGTGCGGGCCTGTGCCATGCACCGCGTACACTTGCTGTATGGAAGTGAATGTTTTCCACATTAATAATAAGTAAGCGCAGGTCCTGCTCCATCTGGGGAGCGCTTGCGGGTCTTGTGCAGGAAACTCAGGGTGTTATTTCATCGCTCTGTTGTGCTTGGCACCCTGACATTCTCCTCCTGCAACAAACACCACATCTGTAACTAATAAAGCTGTTTCTGTTACACCGGGAGGCCTTCGCTGTGAAACCGGAGAAACATACATGAAACTGTTCTCAGGTTTAAAATGAAAATAATATACTGGTAAAAAATGAGACCTATTATTGCTGCAATTAAAATGGATCACGGCCTGAAATGTGATCAGTTAACAGCAGCTTGATATGTGGCTGGAATGGTTATGGCTGTCACTGGAATGCAGGGTGGAGAGGAGAAACGTAGGGCATGTTAATAGTAAGATTCTTAATAATATTGTGTTTTTGATATTAAGGCTTTTGTTACAGTGTTCAGTGATGTTCAGGTTCTCCATACAGCTGCTCAAGTCTGCTCTCTTGTGGTCTTCATCAGTAAGATGTTAGACAAACAAGTAGATAAATCACACATTGTAGACAATTAAAAAGGAAACAAATAGCACAGTAGAAAGAGGAGAAGTTTTAATTGTATTATTATTATTATTATTATTATTATTATTATTATT
>JAAGKR010000358.1:0-16349 GCA_011419295.1 Clarias macrocephalus
TCTAGCTGAACAATTAAACCAGAGAAAAATTTTAATTAAGCCACCAAGAACTTGTACAGATTGTTACAGACTACGCAGAACATTATCTGTTAAAACTCAAGTGACACGAATCTGTGCCAGCAACACACAAAGTCTGATTGTAAAAAATATATATAATAATACTGCTTATACTGTATGGAAGTCCTGCTGGTATGTATAGATGGGAAAGGCTTCAGACATCAAACTGTGTATTTGGGTTTTCAGATATGTCAGATAGAACAAAAGTTATCATTAGTTTTACTGATATACGAAATCTGTGAATGATGTCACAAAATTGTCAAACTCTCCAAATGCTTATGTACAGTAATTGTTATTTTTGGTTGTAGAAACACCTGAAAAATCTGTAATCATTTGTATCTGTCCTATTTATTTGCCTATGCGACCCATTTATTATATTTTTAATTAAAATAAACAAACAAATAAAAAAACAAACAAATAAATAAATAAATAAATAAACAAACAAACTTAATCAGTTGCCTAGCATGTGCTAAAAAGAAAGAAATGCTACTCATTTTTACCCCTATATTTATTAAGACATAGTAGTGCAAAAATGAATAAAATCCTCTTGGTTTTAAGGGCTAAAATAAAAAACAATACTACAGAATACTCCTGGGGACTATTCTGTAATCATGAAACTTTAGACCCAAGAAAAAAGAGGCTAACAGTAAACAACAAACTTAGCTTCTTTTGTATGTATGTATGTATGTATGTATGTATGTATGTATGTATGTATGTATGTATGTATGTATGTATTATTATTATTATTATTATTATTATTATTATTATTATTATTATTATTATTTATAGATCATTTTAAATTACTATTCTAACTGTATGTTGTCTTTGTTATCTCAGTTGGGATAATAGATATTAAATTATCCTGTGTTGATTATTATTTAAAATTAAATTGTGGTGAAAATCTTCTTAAATAAATGAAAAAGTAGGATTTCTTGTAAAATAACTTTATTATTTAAAATTAAATTTCAATTAAGTTATTTTTCAAGAAATCCTACATTTTCATTTATTTAAGAAGTTTTTGACCACAATTCTTTTCCAAAGCATTTGTCGAAGCATTCTTACTATCATATAAAAAATTTTCATGGGAAAAATAAGAAAACTTAACTTCATGTTTTTTTTTTTTTTGCCTGGTTTGGACAGTCGTTAGACATCTGCTTTATTCTTTGCATATTTAGCTGCAAAGTTCTTAGTCTTCTTCATTTCTTTATCCTCTCTTTTTCTAAATGAAGATTCTCCTTATAATGCTGTTTGTGCTGCATTATTAATATCCAGCCAAATGTGGTTTGGTCTATTGATTGCTTTATTGAGTGTTGGAGAGATAGGGCTGAGTGTACCAAGCAAACGGAAATTAGATTATTTGTACTTTTAGTGATGTAGAAAACGCTCTTCTGTGAAAATGCTAAATAAAGCCTCTAGCTAATGAATTAGCACAGCCATAAATTAACCCGGTAAAGATTATACCAAAATTAGACAAGGACACTAAAGAGATGTTGTAAAGGAAAACTTAAAATATTTTAGCACATGAAAAGGTTTTTATTTTTTTAATGAATGAATTAATTATTTGTCACCATGTAGGGATGGAAATTGGTAGTCTTTGGTTTGAATGCTGTAAGAAAAGACTTCTTTCAAGAGCTGCCATAGAAGAAGCATTTGATAGATGGATCATTATTTTTTATGACATTATAAATCTTAATATGATGTAAAATAATCTTGGTGGTGGAAAAATTATTATATATTACAGGCTCTATAAATGGTTACAGGTTATGAGGTGAAAGTTACTCTATGGAACAATGTTCATGATATATATCCAATGTATATTTTGGATTTTTTTTTTGTTTGTTTGTTTGAATTTTGTGTAAGACTTAGTAAAGACATAGTACAATGAGTTCCAAGGATGTTCTTGATTTTGGACTTTCAGTTTCGTTTTATGAAAGGAGCCGGTGCAAAGAGACACCATAAATTAAGTGAGGTTTAATGTCTATTTATTTAATTTAATTTACATGTCTTTTCTGAATGTTTTGATTGTTTTTATATGCATATATGGTTAAAGTGGGGTGAGTAAGGCATATCTATCTATCTATCTATCTATCTATCTATCTATCTATCTATCTATCTATCTATCTATCTATCTATCTATCTATATATACACACTCACCCCACTTTAACCAGAAACATTTTAAAAGCCTTAATTCTGGATGTTTCACTGATTAAAGCACAAGTTTGCTCAATGATGAGTTGAAGGATACACCAAAAGAAGTTAATCTCTTACATCTTTACTTGATAGCACTCTACAATATCTACAGTATCTGAGTCTGGATTGCTCATTTTCTTTCCCTTCCCTCTTCTTACTTTCTCAGAGCAGATAATGGCACAGTCTATCAGTGCACAGCGGGGGGAGCAGCAGCAGCCTGCCACAGCAGGACCTAATAGCTATAGGAGTGTAACAACAGATCTGTGTGTCCTGTGACTTTATTTTTTATTCAACTACAAACACACATCCAGCATCTTTGCTAACAGTAATCTAGAGATGCATACCTATAGATGCTGCCTGCATAGTAAGCATTTTTGTTTTGTCATTAGCCATCCACTATGTTTCTAATGCATATGATATTTGTATCAGGATTTACAAGTTCTCTTAAGGATTGTTTAATAAAATGGCAATTCCATACAATATTAACATGTTAAGGGAATGATTGCACATGAAAACAGGCTTTAGAGGAATAATAAAAAGGAAATACTGTGCTTGAATTGAATGTAATCATTTATCTAGAGAGGATATATCAGATAATGTAGACTTGCAGAATGGTTTCTATATTCAGACTTGGACTAAACAGGTATTTAATTTTGAGCCCTTTGCACCCGCTTTAAAACAAGAATATGGAACTCTTTATAAAACAAACAAAGGAGCAAAATAAAAGCACCCACTCTCAAGAGAAAGTTTAATACAGAATGTGGACTGACAAAGTAAATAACAATTTCAGTTACAACAGAATGTAACATATTTAATTAAGAAAGACAAAAATTATGGCATAATGGCAGTGTCATCTCTCTACTACAACATCCTTGTACTTCCTCTGGATACATGGATTCAGTTTTTTTCCCCAACCCCCACCACCAAAATAAATAAAATAAATCCAGTAAGAGAACATGCTTCACTGAATTGCCCTAGGTGTGTTACTCAGGCAAACATAAAGAGACCCCTTAAATGCAAACAAGTCAAGATTCAATAAAATTTGTAAGTAGAGTCAAATATATTTAGATTAATCATGTTTGTCATGAAAGCACAGTGGCGTATTGCTGAACACTGTGCACTCACACTTACAGGGTACGATGGGGAAGTTTTAATCATTTTAATGACTCAATCTTGTTCATCAAAATAACAAATCTTTTTTTTTTCTTTTTTGATGCTTTGCGCATGCGTGGCCAGTAGAAAATGAATGAATTACTCTTCAAGACTACTCGTTCTTCTGTGCACGTTAAACAGTAATTCAAAAAGAATGAATCGTTCACGAATAACCCATCACTATTACAGGGTTGTGTGTTTTGAGTTTGCATGGTTTCCTTCTCCCCAAAGTTTACAGGGTTTCCTCCGGTATATGGTGTGTGTGTGTGTGTGTGTGTGTGTGTGTGTGTGTGTGTGTGTGTGTGTGTGTGTGTGTGTGTGTGTGTGTGTGTGCGTGTGTGTGCGTGTGTGTGCGTGCGTGCGTGCGTGTGCCCTGCAATGGATTGGTACCCTGTCCAGGGTATATCCCCTCTAGTGCACAAAGGTCCCCTGAGATAGGCCCCATGCCTCCTGTGACCATGTACAGAATAAGCAGTATTGAGAATGATTGTGAGTGAGTGAATACTAGTCATAATAATCATTACAATTGTTATTTGTTTCAGATTTGCAAACAAATTCACTCAGTACGAGATTATTGCACAGATGAAGTGTTCATTCTGTCTTACCAATATTATCCCTCTTCGATTTTTTAAAAGTCAAAATTTTGTATATTACTCTGACCCCTAATTAATTAGTGCAACCATTAATAATAATAAAAAACCTGGATCCCTCTCTATACTGTTCAACTTCAGACCAATTTCTAAACTGCCATTTCTTGAGAAAATTCTCTCTGGATAGCTCTAGTGTTACTTACCGTAGATGCACAAGATATTCTTGAGGTTTCCAGTCTGGTTTTAAATCACTCCAAGGCACTGAATCCGCTCTCTTAAAAAGATTTTATGATCTTTTAATAACTACTGACTCAGGAAATTTTGCCATTCCTCAGCTTTTAGATCTTACAGCTTCATTTGACACTGTGGATCATTTCATCATCTGCTGCACAGTGTGAGCATTACTGCTTCTGGACTGTTTCAGATGATACCTGAGGAACAGAGGATTTTCTTTGGGTCTTGTGTGACTGTATATCCTTCTTGGCAGCTCTCACATGTGGGATCCCTCAAGGATCTATTCTTGGGCCTTTGTTATTTTCACTTTACTTACTGTCATTTGGCTCCATTATTAGGAAGTACATAATGTCTTTTCACTGTTTTGCAGATGATATTCAAATTTATCTTTCTATGAAACAGAGAAAAACAAACAGTTTAAAACCACTGTTGGAATGTCTGTAAGATTAACTCATATGTAAAAACCAAATCACATGTAAAACCAAACTTCTAGAAACTGCTAGGGTTTTACTGAACAGTGGTTTTAAATGGAATCAATTAATTAATTATGTTATTAAACTTTTTTCATCTTAGATTGTTCAAGGTCAGGCTGTTTTTAACAAAAAAAATCTATCTTAAAAGGATCATAAATGCTTTTATTGTGAATCGGCTTGATTATTGTAATACCCTCTATGTTGGTGTTGGCCTGGCCTCTCTTGCACGGTTGCGGTTGGCCCACAACGTTGCTGCATGTTTTTAATGGCAACACATACTGTAAATGGGAATACTTAAATCCTGTCCTGAGGTCCTTATACGTGCCTCATGTGCAGTTCGGGGTCATGTTTAAGATCTTGTTAATAGTCTAAAACGCCCTGAATAATTTAGCACCACCATATAGTGTATTTCTGCCCTTTCATAGCCATACAATCCAGCACGGTCTCTTAGGTCTGGAGATCAACTTTTAAATTCAAGATTCAAGAATTTTATTTGTCACATACATTTGGTTGTACAAAAAAGTGAAACCAGTGCAATGATATTAGACAAAGATACAGATACAGGTGTGTAAAAGTGACTATGTGCAAAATTTGTCAGTCATTGTTGGGGTGTAGTATTTGTTGCCCTTATTGCCTTGTGGAAAAAGCTATTGTTCAGTCTGTCAGTTTGTGCCCTGATTGACCGGAGTCTCTTACCAGATAGCAGCCACTGAAACAGTTTATTATTTGGGTGGTGAATGTCTTTAATAATGAGCTGTCCCCTGGACCTGCATCACATGCACTGTAAACCCGAATAAGTTGGAAACTCAAAAAATTTCAGGTAATCAGTTCCATCAATTTTTTACATAATGATGTTTCCAATTTTAAGTAAACAGAACTATCAGTTTTTGAGTGATGAATGAAAGCTAAACTGTTAACTGTAGTGCCAGCATGATGCTAGCATTTAGCTAGGTTGCTAGCGTTAGCAACCACAATAACATTATAACTTTATTAATCTTAATGCTTGAGACGATAAAAAGCTCAAGCATTTACAAATAAAAAACTCAAGTGTTACAAAACACTTATCTTCTTACAAATATGCATACCAGCCAACCCTCTCAATTTTCCCATAAGCTGTTACTTCCTTTAATTTCTTTCTTTCTAAGGTTGGAACCGACACTGTGGAACATCTCCAGCAGGCTGAAGTGTCGAGGCCGTACCACTACATCCTGATGTTAGGAGATAATGACCAGCACTGCTCCCAGGCATTAGTGCTTCTGAGTAATAGTATCGTAATGATGTCGCTGTTGGACTTGTTTTGTATTATTTTCTCTTGTATTTTAGAAAAAAAAAATTTCTATGATTTGTACATGTAATTGTGTATTTATTGCATATATGTATGGTTTGCAAAACTTGGACTTTTTTTTTTTTTTTTTTTTTTTTTTTGTAATAGACCAGTATATCAAAGTAATTTAACTGTTTAATCTGTTTAATCTGTTTTACCCATAGATACGTAAAACATAAAAATAATAATAACCTAGTTGTGAGGTAGAATTAACCCAACATTTCAGTTAATAGATTGGGTAGAGTAGAATAGTTCTGGGTCGAACATTTGACCAATTTATGTGGTAGAATTAATCCAGCATTATAGTTAAATATGACTTAGCATTTGGATTGAATATTTTATCCATCTTGCTGGGTTAAACAAATAACCCATGTTGCTGGATTAAATTAACCCAGCATGTAGTTGGTTCAATATTTACCCAGCAGTGTTTTTTAGGGTTTACATAGTGAAAAGAAATGGTGTTCCTCCTGGACCAAGGTGCTACATATACATATATGTAACATAAATTAACAGAAACTAACTAGCTACTTGCGACACCTAATTAGCTGACTATCTAAGACAAACCAAACTGACACCAGAAAATTATCAAAAACTATTCTGAAGAACTATACAAAAGACATTACTATACAAAAAATAACACAAGACAACATACTGTAAAGTGCACATGCAATTTTTATAGTCTGTTTTAATCTCTGCGGCTATTTCACAATCACAATTTTATAACACTTTGATCAACTATCAACAGATTTATGTTAAATGTGATTTAAAAATACATTTGACTTTGACTTTAACAGTATTTTATTGAAAGAATATAAAACAGCAACTAGATACTACAGGGGAGAATGTAGAAAATGTATAGGTTATTACAAGTTGGGTGTAAAGCGTTACAAAGTAACACGTTAGAGGACTTGGATTATATTTTTGATGTAACGACTAATCTTAAGTACTCAATTATTTAGTTATATTTTCAAAATGTAATCCATCATTCAGACAATTTATGTAATCCGTGAGCCCGACAGTAGTGATTCCGTTGTGTGTGTGTGTGTGTGTGTGGGTGTGAAAGTCGTCCTACAAGCTCCGCCCCCGTCCCCGATAACCCGCCCCCTCTGTTATTCCTGCTGTTAGTCGTTAATAGATTATGGGCCAAATGTCGCTGAGTGATGATGGTAGAATAATTATAAAGGTCTTGACTAAAACAAAATGCATGAGGAATCGCAAAGGATTTTTCATTTCCTGCAATGGAAAAGTACTCTAACTAGTTACTTTTATCAAAAGGTAATGCTGTAATGTAACTGATTACTTTTTAATGACAGTAATTTTGTAATGTAATTAGTTACTTTAAAAAGCAACATCCTCCAACACTGTTTTTTTAGTACAACAGTGCAGCAGATCTTATTTAGTAGTGAATCAAATGATGAATTAGAGTTGCCTATGACTGACTTCTGTAGTAAGGCAATTTTTCCACATTCCTGAACTTTTTGATAGAGCCTGCCAAATTGTTCTGGATTTAAATTCTTGATTGCTCTCAGTCAGTCAACACCCAATCACCTACAGTACACATGACTATGCATAAGCTACACAATGGGAAGCTATATTAATTACCCATTTAAGGCTCCACTCTGAACCATGACAAAACTTATTCTGAATTGTCTATGAACTCTTTCTGAACTGTCTATGAACCGTCACTAATTACTGACAGTTGTTACACTATAAAAAATGCTGGGTTATTTCTGTAAACACATTGTTGGGATGTTCATGCTGGGTCAAAATTCTGGGTTATTTCGGGTACTTTAAACACATTGTTGTGTTGACTCATGCTGGGTCAAATGAGATGTAGTGGGTAATTTACAAATGAACACCTGATTGGGTTATTTTGACCCAACAACTGGTTTATTCTTTATTTCTCCAAACGGCAGCCTGCGAATTGCTAGAAATATTACTGTTATTGTGTCACAAAGTGTAGTTTTAAGAGTTGTTTAAGCGAGAATGTGTGTGTGTACATAGCGTCTATGTAAAAAATTGGCTGCGGTGTCTCTGCAGTGGTTAAAACAGCGTATTTATTTCATTTTATGTATTTCTAACAGGTAATCTTTGGTATAATATGGTTATGGTATAATATATCGCGGCTGTGAGAAGGATCCTGTACGCTGCGTTCTATTTGCACTATACCCGGTGTCCTCAAACCCTCGAGTGTGCACTTCCAAGTCAAGTCCGTTCTTGACACGGCATGAGGAACTTTCTGGATTCTTCACTTCTGAAGCGAGGGGCACGAGGCCACTTAACGCTGGCAGTATTTTATGGTAAGTTTATATGAATTTTTACCTAAATTTTAAATGTTGTAGTTGTGGTAGGGGCAAGCTCATTTTCATTTTAATCGCTTTTCCACCTTTTTAGTTACCCTTTGATATGGGGGTGAGGGGAGTTCATGTTTTAATATTCTGTGCCAACAGTCTACAGTATACTGTATTTTATGATAAAAGTGCTTTTGTAGCACACACACAAATAAAAAAATCTAAATTTATTAAATGTAATCTTAAATGTAATTTAGGTGAATTACTAGTAATCTTCACTAAAGCTGTGTATTATTATTTAATCAATAATATCTTAAAAAGTTTTATAATTTTTGTTTTTAATGTCATTTTGAAGGAAATTAAATAGTAATAGTTAAATAACTGCTAGTTAAAATATTAAGATGAGACAATTTTTGTGTCATGTGGGCATTATAAGATTTGTATTGAAAACTTTTATATAAAACATTTTTAAATACTGTATTAAATGCAATTCAAATCAGACTTACAGGGGCCTCTTGTTTTTATTGTTTTACAGAATGTTTATTTTACAGTACATTTATTTTATATTTAACAAATGGTCACCATGGGATTATATGGTTTTGTCTGACATTTTTGTCAAAAGTTATTCGCATTTTCTTATTCTGTGACAATCTATGTGCTGTACATTACGTGAAGTTGTGTACATTTTGGGTATTTTTGGAAAAAAAAAATCAAATGGAATGTGTCATCCCAGCAAGAGTGTTAATTTTACCCACTGTTTGTGTGCAATAAAATAACCCAGCACTTTAACATTTAACCCAGCAAGAGTGTTAATTTTACCCACCGGTTGGGTCAAATAAAATAACCCAGCATGTTAACATTTAACCCAGAAAAAGCGTAAATTTTACCGACTGGTTGGGTCAAATAAAATAACCCAGCATTTTAACATTTAACCCAGCAAGAGTGTCAATTTAACCCAAATTAACATGTTCTGTCCAATAGTGACCCAGCGGCTGGGTTATGGTTGGGTTGTTTTTCAACCCAGCAGTTTTTAGAGTGTATATTATGATTGTTATGATTGTTTTCGAACCACCTATGATTTGCCAAGACTTGCTACAATGTTTTTCACCTACTTTAGGGCTGACCCTGAAATTACTTTATTTTTCCTATTTTAGAACACTAAATTTCTGATGGAAGTGAATAAAGTGGTTGATTACCCTATGTAGTGCACTTCAAAATACAGCCACTCAGACTAGTTGGGAGCACTACAGTATATTGGTTGAAAATTGCTCCATCGTCCAGCCAGTGTCACCATGTGACTGTGAGGGTATGAGCGCTATTTGTTGAAGCCTGAATCAGGACCTTATCAGGTTCATATCAAAACCGTGACAATTCTTGACTATAATCATGTGTTGAAATTTTGACAATTCAGGAAGGGTTGTCAATTAGTACCAAATTGTATTAATTCAGCACATCTGAATCACTCTGATCCAGATACAAATAACTAATTAATTGGTATTTATTCATCTTAAGTAAGTTTTATTTAGAGCCTGCTTCTGAAACACTAGGCATCAGGTCTGAACACACCCAGAATGATAGTCAGTTGATCTGGCTTGCTGGTAGAAATGGGAAGCAGCACACAAGTCCATTGAAAGTTATAATGTGCCCAACAATTGCACTTATATCTGCTCTGAATTTTGATAACTATCGTGATTTTTTATTTTACAGGGTTCAGACTGGAAGAAATGTAAAAAGCTGAGCGAATGAAGGAAATTCCAAGCAGCTTTTCAAGCAGACAGATGTTCTGGTTATGCAGATTACTAGTTCTTAGTTCCAGATTACCAGTTACTAGTTCTGGTTATGAATATCTTACAGAAAATGTGAGCATGAAATAATATAAATATCTGATTACTCAAGGAACATGTACTGTAGTATAACCAAATCTAATTTAGTTATCATAACGTGCTGTAAGTTTCTGTCCAAAAATAGATTTATAGAATATAAAATATAGCTTAGAGGATTGCATTATAATAGAAATGAGACTGTAGGAAGAGGGGACCATTTTTCCTATTGTGTAGGAAACACATAGACAATTATTTAGCCTATTATTTAGCCTTTTGTACTGCAGATTGGAAGTACTTGTCATTGACATAGTCCATGTGAAATACTATAAAATCCATGTCCTTTGATAGTATATACCTACTGGAAGGACTGATTAAATATGAAGCTGAATTATTAGACAACATCTGGCCTCTATGCAGCTCTTCAGAAACACAACAGGGCTGACAGATAGACCCTTAATGCATCCTCTGATCAGCAACATCAGAGCAATAGCAAGCTCCTACCACTGCCATGTAGGTGATACATCACACACATCAGTGCACTAGTTACCGTAACACAATACAGGTGTTGGGAACATTGGGCAGATTCAGGCATCATCTACACTTCAAAAACTCTGCCAACCTTAAAAAGATGTCTTCAGCCTGTGGTATGATCATGTAAAAAAAAAAGCTTGATTATAGCTCTGAAAATATGATCTGTACATAAAGGCTAAATCATATATTCATGGTTAAAAGCAAGAGAACTGTGTGCACTGAGAACTGCCTTAAAATATGATAGGGATCTTTTTTTTCTTCCCCGATAAACCTGTAAACTTGTGTTGCAACATGCACATCAATGACACCAACAATAGATTAAACATTTGATCAAAATATTTCTCTTTCTTTTGGATTTCTGAAATTTCAGTGCAACATACTGTAGTAAATTGAAGTTACAGTTAATCTTACACCAAACAGAATAACTTTAAAATGTTTAATATTAAAACCACTTATGTTTTAAGGTCTCATTGTGCCACTGGGGCGGTGCTGATCCCGCAGGTTGCCACTCAGTAAGACTCCTATGGGTGTGCTGTGGTATCTGAGATTAGTGCTGGATAGCCTTTGGCCCCTGAGGATATACAGGATATAAGCCTTGGGAGTCTGTGATCCTGTCACCAGATTACTGGTTTATAATTTATACTTTTTAATTGATGTTCATCACTTAACCTGGTGATGATGTTTATGTTATGGATGTTATGTACACTGTAAAAAATAAACGTAAATTTTACGGTAAAAAACTGGCAGCTGTGGTTTCCAGAATTTGACCGTGAAAAATATGGTAGCAATGTTTTTAGGTTGTACGGAATTGCACTGATTTTACGAATTTCAATAGTTTTTTTTTTCCAAGCCTGGCCGGGAATCGAACCCAGACCGGTGCAAGGCGACAGTGCTAACCACTACACTACTGTGCTTGCTACACAAATGTTGTCGTTGTTGGAGTGCAAGTCGTGCAGTGGACGCGGGGAAACCGAGGAAGTCCAACAACGACAACAATCGCACAGCAAACACAGTAGTGTAGTGGTTAGTACCGTCACTTTGCACCACCAGGGGCTGGGTTCGATTCCTGGCCAGGCTCGAAAAAAAAAGAAACAATTAAAATCCATAGAATATGCAGTATAATGAGTGTAATCCTGTACAACCAAAAATATTGCTACCTTTTTTTTATGGTAAACTTCTGGCAACCACAGCTGCCGTTTTTTTTACCATAAAATTTACGGCTTATTTTTTTACAGTGCAATAACATATTTTTTACGGTAAAATTCTGGCAACCAAAGCTGCTGTTTTTTTGCCGTAAAATTTACAATTTATTTTTTACAGTGTATATACCTATCTACTGTTAGCATAGTCAGCTATGTTGCTAGATTTTATATCAATTGATGAACTCAAATTCAAACTCAACCCTTTGTTTTTAGAGAAAACGATGGCACCAAAACTTTTGAGCAAGAAAATGAAACTGACAAGTTTTGACATGGTCTCCAAATTTCTCAAAACCAAGCATCAAGCTCATGCTGAAAAAAATATCTGATTCGTGGACACCTTGCAATTTACAGGATTTTAAGGAGCTGCGTGGTGGCAGATACCACATCACACCTTTAGGTGCGTCCATGTCTCCACGAGTCAGAGCTGTTTTGGCAGCACAAGGGAAACACACAACATTAGTCATGTGATTTAAATATTACGATCTCTCTCTCTCTCTCTCTCTCTCTGTATATGTGTGTTTCCAAAAATGTTCGTCATTGCACTGCTCACAGGTTCATCTCGACTGAAACAGTGATGTGTGAGGTGAATGGAAGCCTTTATATAATTGGTTTCTAACCTTGAGGCAATAGTCCACACACACACACACACACACACACACACACACACACACACACACACACACACACACACACACACACACAGTTGACTGAATCTGATAAGCAACTTTTGTTATTGTGTTTGCTAAGAAATGACCTCATCAGACCAAAATGGAAAAAAATCCCCTCTTTTTCTGAATTGTTTAGAAAAGAACCATCTGTGGGGTGAGTGAAGTTAAAAGTAAAAAAGGTGCAGAAAACACTAAAAAGGTCTCGTTCCTAATGCTGGATTCAATACTCCTAGCCAACTTATCATTATCTAGGTTCCCAGCCTGCATATGGCATTCTTAATTGCACTGACAGGCTGTGTTTGTATCTGGTAAATCCCCCAAGTAGATTGATTTTCAGTGGCTCATCAACAGGTTTTGCTTTAGCATGTTTTTAACACATTTAAGGGAAGTGAAGGAGAAAGGAGTGTGAGAGTTTGGCAGAATTTAATTTAAAATATGTCTGTCAGAAATATGGGGTAGCACGCAAGGAATACATTTGAATATAATGTATTGCACATAGTAGCATGGTGGCAAAGTGTCCCACCTTTGGGCTTGTGTGAGAGCATGCTCTCCCTGTGCTTAGTGGTTTCCTCCTCCTCCACTTTTTTCCCACAGTCCAAAGATGTTCGGGGTAGGCTAGTGGGCATTTATTAATTGCCAATAGTGTAGGAATGTGTCCATGCTTGTGCCCTGCGATGGATTGGCACCCATCCAGGGTCTACCCTACCTCATGCCCCTGGAGCCTCCTGGGAGGGTCCAGACCTCTTGCTACCCTATACAGGCTAAGTAAAGAGAATACGTGATGAATAAGTGTATTACACATATTGGTTTTACAGCATATGCAGTCACCCTTTTGTTTGTGTTCTGAAGTCTGAGGATATTTTTTGGTCAATTGTTGCATATGTTATGTTTTATAAAAGTACTTTTGGTTGTATTGGACACATTGGTTTGCTGGCATTTACACTGGCCATTGGGAAGTATGTATTAGCTTGTTGGTATATATATATATATATATATATATATATATATATATATATATATATATATATATATATATATATATATAATATTCTTTACTACAAACAATGGCATGCTTTCCTGAAATTGGTCATAGCCAAACACAAGCAAAGTTATAGAGATCTATATGTTATATGTTCCTATTTTGATGTGATCATGACATTTACAGTGGTTTTATGTTTTAATAAAATGTTTTTGAGAAATAAAACATTGTAGTGGTTAGCACTGTGGCCTTTCAGGGTCAAGGATTCAATTTTTGCCTCTGGGCTGTATGTGGGTGCAGTACATACATACCATACCTCCGGGTACACTGTAAAAATAAAAATAAAAATAAAAAATAATAAAAAAACGGCAAATGACTGGCAGCAATGGCTGCCAAACAAAAACCGTAAAATTAAGGTAAAATACTCTTGTTTATATTATATGCAAAAACATTAAATTTACAAAAATTGTTATTTAATCTTTGACAGAGAAAAAACGTTATTTTACAGATTTTTGCTAAATTTATACGATTGAAGACCTTCAATAATGCAACAGCACTGTAAGTTTAGCAGTGAAACACCATTATTTTATATATTTTCCCCAAATTTATACAATTTAACACATTAAAACAGCACTCGATGTGTTGCAACAAAATGTTTTTATTTTACAGTTTTTTCCAAAATTATTACAATCAAACACCTTCAATAAAGCAAAACCATTAGACAATTAGCAGAGAAACACTGTTATTTTACAGATTTTTCATAATTTGAAGATCAAACACCTTCAAATAAAGAAATAACACAAAAAAAAACCTGTTAGTTCACAATTTTTTCATGAATTCCTATGAAGTGTTAACACAAACTCAAAATTATAATATTTGTAAAAGAGTCTGTAGAACTGTAACACAGTATAGTACAAGTATGATGCAAAATACAATAAAAAGACGTTTTATAGCATTACACTAAAATCCTAAAATGAAAAACTAAATTAAATATTATTGTGCTATAACAGTGGAACATTCTCTCCCACAAACATCAACATTGCTGTGAAATATCCTTGACTAAAAACCTATGAAGAAATTATCAATTTCAAACAAGATTCCCAATGTTCCAATTCAAGTTGGATTGTAAAATTTATTACAAATAAAGTACAATGTGGTCCCTGTTTTGACTCTATAGTTCTTATATAATGTATGTGTACAAATAACTTCACCTTTTAGTTCTGAATCCTAATGCGTTAGTGCAAGCAAGTCAAATCTAAAACATACCAAAATAGCAACATAGTCAGTCCAGTGTATCCAAGAAAGATGCTCTTCCAAACTGGCAGTAAACAACTGGATCCTTGGTGCATTAGGGTGGATTGGAAGAGAGAAGAGAAGAACACGTTAGGATCTTAGATTCAAAAGAAAAGTTAAGCTTTTTTTTTTCTGTTTCCTGAGAAACAGATTAACAAAATACTCAAAATCATATTTAATACTAGGTATGTTAAAGGGAAAATCTAGAACTTTTCAACTGGGGCCCTTTTTTTTTGTATGAGAGAAGATAATCGTAATCAGTCCAGTATCATTATACATTATTTTCAGCACTGACAGGCTCTTAAAAGTTATAAGTGAGACAATACAGAAATTATCTCTATACAGTGAAAAATTTGACTCAAAATGATCCAAAGTTGAAGGAATTAACTTTTAAATCACCATGAAGTAGTCTTATGTTGCACTCCATACTTACTAGTGATGGACTTGTCTCTCTACTGGATGCCTCTTCTCCCATGGTAAATGTTTGATCTAAAAATGTAAGCAAGTTTCATTATCACTGGCAGTAATCAGAGGTGGAAAACGTTAATGTAAATATGAGGAAGCTACACATACAGAGAAGTTTTCAACATATTGATCTCTATGGAATTAGAGCAAGATGTGTCAATGTATATACTGTATTATATATGTGAGAATATTTACATGAATATACATTCATATACAGTCATATATAAGTATTGACATTAATTTACTGAATGGAATGAGTCGTTTAAAAGTACAAATACACAGTGTTTGTGGAAGTTTACATTTTGGAGAGTAAAAGGAGCTGTTAGAGTGGTTAATAACATGGCAGTATTGATAAATGAGTAATAAATGACCTTCGTTTACAGCAACACCAATAAGAATTAAAATGACAATAAAACATCTCTTACCCTCATTGTCTCTTAAGCTTGCAGGTATTTTTTCTCCCACTGAAACACGATGACATTTCAGAGTCTTCTCCTCTGTCCTTCAGAGACTGCTTTCCTCCTCACCTGTAGCTCACCCACGTGTCTTCACTCCTCTGAATTTACACACAAACCATTTACCGGCTGCAGACCACTTCTGCGACGCCTATTTCCGATTGTCTGGTTCATATCACGTTACATCTGTGTCTGATACCTAAGCGATTTCGCTCCAGGTCCCGCCCTCACTCGTGCACTTGTTTAAATGCGCCAATAATAAAGCAGTAATTAGAATATCTCTGCCTCCAGCTGCTGATCAGCCAATCAGAAACAAGATTAGAATGTTCCCACCTCCAGCTTCTGACTGGCTGTGACAGTTAACACGGAGAGCTCGGGGAGTTTTCGCTAACGTTTTTGGTACAAAAATAACACCCTTGTTCCCCTCATACAAGCAAAATATCAAAACGTAACTTAAAGCGCTGCTTTAAAACAGCTACAGAGCAAATACATTACCCTTAGTCAGAATATTCAGGCCTGCATTAAGAAAGCTGATGGCTAGATTATATATATGAAGTTATGAGTTAATGAAATATATATATATATATATATATATATATATATATATATATATATATATAT
>JAAGKR010000358.1:16369-112773 GCA_011419295.1 Clarias macrocephalus
TTTTTCATGAATTCCTATGAAGTGTTAACACAAACTCAAAATTATAATATTTGTAAAAGAGTCTGTAGAACTGTAACACAGTATAGTACAAGTATGATGCAAAATACAATAAAAAGACGTTTTATAGCATTACACTAAAATCCTAAAATGAAAAACTAAATTAAATATTATTGTGCTATAACAGTGGAACATTCTCTCCCACAAACATCAACATTGCTGTGAAATATCCTTGACTAAAAACCTATGAAGAAATTATCAATTTCAAACAAGATTCCCAATGTTCCAATTCAAGTTGGATTGTAAAATTTATTACAAATAAAGTACAATGTGGTCCCTGTTTTGACTCTATAGTTCTTATATAATGTATGTGTACAAATAACTTCACCTTTTAGTTCTGACTCCTAATGCGTTAGTGCAAGCAAGTCAAATCTAAAACATACCAAAATAGCAACATAGTCAGTCCAGTGTATCCAAGAAAGATGCTCTTCCAAACTGGCAGTAAACAACTGGATCCTTGGTGCATTAGGGTGGATTGGAAGAGAGAAGAGAAGAACACGTTAGGATCTTAGATTCAAAAGAAAAGTTAAGCTTTTTTTTCTGTTTCCTGAGAAACAGATTATCAAAATACTCAAAATCATATTTAATACTAGATATGTTAAAGGGAAACTCTAGAACTTTTCAACTGGGGCCCTTTTTTTTTTTTTTGTATGAGAGAAGATAATCGTAATCAGTCCAGTATCATTATACATTATTTTCAGCACTGACAGGCTTTTAAAAGTTATAAGTGAGACAATACAGAAATTATCTCTATACAGTGAAAAATTTGACTCAAAATGATATATATATATATTTCATTAACTTTAAACAATGCGTTATTATTCTTTGTCTATTTTAAGTATTAGATTTACCACTTTGTTGGGGGTTTGATTGTTCTCTTTTAATTATTTTATATAACTTAACTTGACAAAAAGCAAGAAACCAAGGCTGTGCTAATACTACAGTGTTTAACTCATCACAAAAGCTGATAAGCTTATCTTCTATTTTCTTTTTGAAGTTTAGTTTTCCAGTGTTAAAAATGACCAACATATTCAAATACAAAAATTAAAGGTTTGCAGGTTTGATTTTGTCATTTAAATATTTATTTTGTTTTTATTTTCCATCTCAGTCCTTACGCTAACCCTGGTGCCCTCCCCCACAGTTTGAATATCTCTGCATTAAGCAATACACTAAAGTAATGTTTAAATACATAATTTAAAAAGTTGCATAATTCATTTCCTGACATAAAAAAGTAGCCTTCTAGTGTAACGGGGATAAATTATGCTTGTGCTTATGCAAGAGTAATTACAGTATTCACTCAGCACATCTGAGGTCATGGAATTGAACTCTCATTACGCACCATTGAACCGGATTACTGAAACAGCATTGCATGCCATAACGAATATGTTGTGCAGACTGCACTGGTTTGAATAGCTATGTTAAGATTTATTTCTGTAGATCATGGTAAATGTTGACAGATTTTGCTGCATTTACTGTACAGCTGTCCATTCCTTTTTGTAACTTGATGTCTTTTTGTTGTCTTATCTCTGATGTTTACATGCATTAATTGAACACATATGGTTGAATAGTGCACTCCATGCAAACGTCAATAAGAGCAACAATCAACACTCAACCCTGGTAACGCAATCATTGCTAACAGATGCAAACACAAACACAGGTCTCATTTCTCAGTGATTTATTTATTTATAATTTTTTTCATGAAAGAAAGGAAAAAAGGAAACAAACATTTTGTAGTTGATATTTAATCACCTGCTGAATGTAGTACATTTTATTATCCACTGAATGATATTAATGACTACCACTGGTTCATGAAAAACAAATTCTAGAAGCTTCCCAGTGCTAACAATACTATAGGAATAATAATAAATAAAAAAAACTCTAGAAAGCACCCTCATTTCCTACAACCTTTCTTTCTTTCAGAATATGCTCAAATACTATTTCTTACTTTCCCAGCCCCGGCGTTTAAAAGTCTTTCATTTTAACAGTTCCATGCAAGTCATGATTGTAGTGTAGTCCTACTTGACAGCTCGTGGGAGGTGGCAGGTGAATAGTGTTAGTGGTAGCATGTGAAGTTTTGAAACCCGGGGTAAGACTGAAGTTTTAATTAGTCTTTTTATAGTTGCATTCTGCCATGGTTTTTCCCCCTCAAACTGTTTGCAACCTAGTGTAGCTTTTGACGCACACTGCAGCATGCAGCGCTATAGCACCGGCATCTATGAACACTTGCCTGTGAATTTTATTCCTGTCTAGTCTAGCCTTTGTGGTCCTCAGTGCCATCCCAAAGTAAATGCTCAGTATCCTTTACAAAGCCTCATGTTATTTTTGGTCTTTGTTTCTCATTTTAGTTTTGATTTTAACTAGTAAAGGGACTACTGTAACACCCTAAAAGAAAGGTGGCCTCCCAAGCCAAGCTCCAGACTGAAGCTAACAAGGAGTCCTCCCGATATGAGTTTAAGACAGAGGCAGGTATGGCAGCCTCCCACAATGAGCTCAAGCCAGAGTGCAATGAGGCACCCTTAATGAGCTTGTCACAGACTGATGAAATAGCCTTGTGTCATGTCTGAGGTAAATAAGGTAACCTTTAATGCCAAGATCTTGCCAGAGGTCCAAGGAGACAGTTCCCACAGCCAGTCTCCAGTAGGGGTGGCCTCACAAACGTTGCCCAAGCCAGGGGGCACGGTAGCAGCCTTACAAGCCATAAGAAAGGCATCCTGTTTAAAACCTGACTCTATTAGGGATGTTGTTGTCCTATACCCTGTCCTACTCAGGATGTAGCATATTGTACCACTAATTCTGGCAGCTTCGCTGCCTGCCTGCTCCTGTGAGTGGACAATGCTTGCCTCATCACCCTGGACACCCGGAAGATATTTTCCAAACGTGTGGGACCACCCATTTTTGGGTTAAAGAGACATCTGGAGCAATGCCTTTTGGTGGGTGGGGGACCTATCATGGTTTTCCTTGTCCTACCAAGTGGTTTGTCAAGTGTTTATTTACATTGCCATCTACTCTTTCGTTTGGTCCTCTGCTGTCTTGTGATCGGTTTTGTTATTTGTGTGTCATCATTGTTCTCACCAGTTATAAGTTTATCCCTGATTAGTTTTGTATAAAAGCCCTGTGTTCCTTAGTGCCATTGCAAAGTATATGCTGAGGATCTCTGTGTATGACTACAGAGACTTTTATTATTGTTTCTACTGTTCTGGTTCTGTATTCCCAATGTTGGCTAATTCTCTTTTTTTGTTGTATATTTCCTGACTCCTACAGTAATTTGTTTCTGCACTATTATTTTGAACACTGTTTTGTAATTGTACTAATTGTATTAAAATCCATTGAAACTCAATCATCATCTATACCGCTTAATCCTGTATTTAGGGTCACGGGGGGCCTGGAGCCTATCCCAGGAGACTTAGGGCAGATGGCAGGGTACACCCTCGACAGGGTGCCAATCCATCGCAGGGCACAGACACGCACATACACTCACTCATTCACACACTACGGGCAATTTGGGAACGCCAATTAGCCTAACCTCCATGTCTTTGGACTGTGTGAGGAAACCGGAGTACCTGGAGGAAACCCACCAAGCACGGGGAAAACATGCAAACGCCATGCACACAGAGACGGGAATCAAGCCTAGCCGGGGATCGAACCCGGACCATGGTGGTGCAAGGCGACAGTGCTAACCACTATACCACCGTGCCGCCTCCATTGAAACTATGGATGTTAATATATTCTAGGTTTTTGGATCTAAAAACAGGATTATAGTTTAGTCTGAAGGACTATTTTTTTAATTTATTTTTATCTTGCTGATATTCAATACCTTGTGTGAATAAGCATTAGACGTTCCTAAATGAAGTGTCTATTACTGCAGGTACATAACTACTGTAGACTTCACATGGTAACATTTAAGCAGAACTTTAAGCCATGCAGAAACTAAAGAAAAACAAATGACATTGCTGAGGGTTATCAGAGCACTATCAGAGCCTAGTTTTAAGGACATTGAGAGGTTACACAGAGCTGAGAGGACTGAGGTACTGTATGGAGTTAAATCAATGCCTTGCTAAGGGAAGGGAGACTTGCACAACCGGAGCAGGAGCACAGACTGAACCATCTTAGAATAAACAACCCTCTCTATCGTTGCTTTTGTCTGACTCTGATGAAGAGGTAGATTCTACTGAGTAATATGTGGAGCATTACAAGGCAGGGCCTGCTACTGTAGCATGGGTGGTCCGAAAGCTAAGGGGCACTCAGCAAAGCGGCCTCCTCTGCACACAAGCACTTGGCAACACCTGCCAAATCAGTTTCATGTGAGAGGTTGTTGCCCTGTCTGGGCACATTGTGTAGAAAAAAAGCTCCCTTGTCATCTAACCAAAGGAATAGAAACCGGTAGATTTTAGGTTAGTCATAATAGTTCTGTAAGATTCTTTCTTACAATCCCTTTCCAACATTTCTTGCTGTCTTTGTTTATTTATTGTTTATCATCCATTTGGTATAATCCAGTTTTATACCACATAGCACAGGGGATGTTTCTTTGAGCCTTTATTTTCCCTTGTGTGAGACAGGACACAATTACTTTGTGTGATTTGCTGTGTGAGTTCCTGGAATAAATTTGCTTTGTATTAATTGGGCTTCAGTTAACCATGAGTTATCATTTGATTGTCAGCACATTGTTATTGTAAATGCTGTAACGCTGAGGGTTTCTGGGCAAACTTTGTCATTTTATTTTTGTGTAAATAAATGCATATATTTGCACAACACAAGAGTGTATTGTTCACTTTGAATGCTAATTAATATGGCCTAATAATAAAAAGCCTATATTGTTTTGTTTTTATTATGCACAAAATTAATTAAATGACTTTTGTTATTGTGCTGTGTTAAAGGTGTGTTGAAGATTGCAAAATGTTTTGTTGTTTTATTGATCATTTTCTGTATAATAAAAACCTAATAGGTTTTCCAATCAGCACAGATCACAGAAAACCAGAAAACATGAATCCCTTGACTACCCTTAGCATACAGTTATTAATTCATTTACCATTTCTATATCCTTATTTCTTCTGAGCTCATGTTGACTGGTCTGCCCCTGAGGGCTCGCTCTGTTCAGCTCTGCTTTTCACATCATGCTTTCTGTAGATCTCAAACTCAGCCCAGCTTGTGTAACTCACCGATCGATAGAGTCACTTGAGCTGACCGATCTGTCCACAGGGAGTGTCAGCTTTGCTGGGCTCACTCACTCCGGACCCATGATTGTATTTACCTGCATTGATGTATGTTGTGTGTGATCTTTCTAATCGATTAGTGTATCTGTCATGTAGAATAATGGATGTCTATTGGCAAGGACCATACTGTGCTTCAATTAGAACAAGTTTATGCATAAAAGAAGCCGACAAAAAAAAAAAGAAAGTGTGTTTGTGTAGGTGTTGTTTTCTGGTTTGCTTGCTTGTTTTCCAAGTGACCTTCCATTGTGTAAAAATGTAGATAGTTGCATCTGGGGGAGAAATAGACTTGATAAAAGGAAATAGACAAACCCTTGATGATATCACCCATAGGTTTTCTAAAGAGTGGTTTTGAAGCTCAGATGTGTCAGCTCTGTTCGTCACCGTCTTGGTAGGAGCAATTTCCACCTAAACCCAGTTAATCCATTAATGGGCAAATGAGCTAAACAAACAGAGCCTGGCTTGGGACCTTTCTACTTAACTCAGTTACCACCCACAATCTAGTGAGTTTAGCTTTAGCTTAAATGCTATGTTGGCTAATGTTAAATTATGTGCTAATACTGTACATTTGATTGAACTCAGTAAATCATACCCTACACATCGAAGTCACTGTTGTCCTGACATTTCTTGTGGTAAGTTAAACTACAAGTATTCCGGGTAGCTGGTTAGCTAAAGTGATGGACATCAGACATGCCCTTATTTATGCATAATATTATGACTTCATATGATTTTTCATATGATGAGTTACATCAAAATTAGCCCCTGTAAAATTTTCACGAGTGGGGAATCTCCTGTAGCTATGGAGACCAAAATCTTTTGTTTTTCTTTTTTTAGTACAAGGCTGCAAAAAAAAAAAAAAAAAAAAAATGTTGTAAAACCAAAAAAAAAAAAAAAACAGTTGCTGCAGCAGTAGTTATGTTAAATAATTCAATAAATGTGGGACATGCCAGCGTCCCATCCCACCGTGCACATTCTCACCCACTAAGTCCCTGATGAGAATAAAGGATTTTCTGAAGGTGAATGAAATAATGAAGCTTGATTAAAGCTAAAATTTGTTAAGATGGTAAGATTTTCTACTTTGGTAAGTTACTCTAAACATGCTCCTACACAGTGCAAAGTGACACTACATCCTTGTAATGCATGGGACAAATGAAAATGTATATCTGCATTAAACACTTGCCCAGTTGTGAAAAGATTAATGCTTTCAGAGTTTCTGCCAACAATTTACTTGGTATGGGTCATATAACTTCGTCTTAATTGTGTCTAAATCTGGAGCCATTTAGCAGAAGAAAGAAAGTAAACTCAGACAGAAAAACAATTCCAGAGGCAAATTTAAGACCTATGTCAGTGATAACTATAATTACTGTATAAACCACTTCCAATATTGGGAAACTTTTCTAGAAATAAATGAAGCAATAATGTTGCTTTAGTTCCTTAAACATGTAACACATTAGATGCTGCCCAACTGTAAATACCATATATAATACAGCCAACATAACATTTCCAAAAATAATTTGAATGATAAAAAGAAACAGGTTTCCATTACTTAAAAATTTTTTTTTATTTTACGTCCATTAGCATAGACATGTTTGAACAGTTTGAGCTGCAGCAGATGAACAGTGAAAATGTCGGCTGTGTGGAAGGATTTAACACTTGCTACAATTTCTAATCACTATTCATGCCAAGTCTCAAGAGGGGGTACGACGCCAGAGGACATCTCCACTACGGATTTGATAAACCACTTGAAAACATGTCATCCCACTCAATATGCAGAAAAACAACAGAAGTAAAAATGAAAGTGCCTGCTAGCGCACTAACACCATCTGTAGCCACAGTTTTTGAAGAGATGGAAATATTAAAAAATTACAATGTCAAAGTGAAAATAGGGGCGTATGGGTGATGACTTTTATTTTCTAACTTGATTAGATGATCTTCATTTTTTAAAATATATTATATGTTAAAGACACATATGTTATATTTTATAGTAACATATCTACAACAAACATGTCTTACAGACAACTTTTTAATTTTTGCACACTTTTGCACATTGCACATTTATGGTCATTACATCTTCACATTCATGCATATTTTCACACTCCTCAGACATTTCTATTTAAATCCTATTTAAATTCTATACAAAGTTTCGCAACAGTTTCTATATTTTCCATATTTGTACAGCCACAGTGTCTATATTTTGTACAGATTTTTTTAATTATTATTATATTTTTTATATTTTATATTTTGTTCTTCTATTCTTTTTCTTCTACAGCCAGGTTTTCCCATATTTTATTCTTATTTTATTCCATAACTTATGTCTTATTGATAATCTTTTTTTTAAAGACACGGGCAGTCGTATAAGCATTTCACCGCATATTCAACTGTGTATGACTGTGTATGTGACAAATAAAATTTAGATTTTTATTTTGACACTTTACAGGGATTTTTTTTTCAGGCTAGTTTTTCCAGAAATGTGGTTTTGGTTTTAGTTTTTTTCAGTTTCAGAAATTCTCATTTCATCAAGGAAAATAAAAAATAAACATCCTCATCCCACATTAATTTTATTGCTGCCTATTAATTCTTTATACAGATGTTATGTGTAAAATCTTTATGACAGACCTCACCCAGAGACATTAATCCCCATATGAATGGAACTAAAAGCCACACAGCAACAAAAAGACTGATACAGAATGTAAGCCTTATTATTTGGATGACCCCAACCCCCCAGTTGGAACCTCTTCTCACTACTGCCAGCCACAGTGGATTTGTCAAAGTTGAGCAGTTTAAAAGAAGATTTATTGAGGGTAGTGAATCCACTTCTCATGCAAACACACACTTCATTTAAAGCACTGCTGAGAATCCAGCAAACCAGTTTGAAGGCAAAGAGGTTTACATTAATAATCTCCTTCTTTCACCTCCCCCTGTCTTTTTCTCTCCATCTCAACCTATTACTTCCTTTAAAATTTTCTCCTTCTCATTATCTCTTTCCCTCATAATTAGACCCCTATGATTGACTCTCTGTCTCTTGACAAATGACCAGTATGATTTTGCCAAATATTATGCAGCTATAATAAACATTTTGATTGTGGCCTACAGGCATTTTTAAATTACAGTTTGAACAGCTGATTTCTTTTATACCCCCATCTGCTTTGTATTATTAAAAACACCTTTATCTAAAAGACAAGCTTTTAGACAAGCTTTTTTAAACCCTTACATACTGGTAGAGTTAATTTTGACTTATTTGACATACTTTGACATTTGAAAGCAGTAAAATCACCATTAATTATATTATCTTTCCTTAATTTTTTTTTTTTTTCCTAAAGCAACCAAGATTATGCAAAGATGCTATGAACCAAGCGGAGGAAAACAAATGATGTGTTCAGCACCATGGCCAGCTCCACCCCACTCACTGAAGGGCCTTAACTCACAGTTTCTGGCTGCAGATCAGCACCTACCATCCTGATGTCAACAGAACCTTATAAATCTATCTATCTATCTATCTATCTATCTATCTATCTATCTATCTATCTATCTATCTATCTATCTATCTATCTAAGGGGACCTTGACACCATCTCAAGAACAGCCCATGAATGTGTTTGCCAGGACTCCTACCTATGAAGTTCTTGTAAGCAATCACAAACAAAGTACTGTAACAATTAATAAGTAACTCATTATTTGCTGGAAAAATTTTTCATGACATCTATAACTTAACATCTTATGAATTTTCTCCTGAATGGGAACCTCATTATGGGTTGTACTCTGAGAAGGAACAAACCTAAGGTGCCATTTTCTCTAATTGAAAAGGCAATGCCACCTTCCCTATACAAAAGCCACAGCAGCACTTGTTAGGGCAGTTCAACAGTCAGAATCTGGACCTTCATCAAACAGCAGTGCAGCAGTTAGCTGACACACAACAACATTACAAAAGAAGGTACAACTCCTGCCCAACACAAAAGGACTAAAAAGCAAACACAGCCTGCTGCAAGTGTGGAAAGTACATGAGGCCACACATTCAAATTGTCTTCCTGTTGTAATATCTGCAATAATAATAATAATAATAATAATAATAATAACAATAATAATAATAATAATAATAATAATAATAGTAATAATAATAATAATAATAATAATAATAATAATAATAATAATACTCGAAAAGGTCCTGATCAGCTACAATTGGGTGCTTGCTAGTGTGCCTTTGCACTTGCAAAAAAAAAAAGATTATTAATAATATTGTTTGTTGGTAAATTGCAAACCTGTTAATTGTTTTGTTTATTGACAAAGCCAGCTAATGTTGTATGTAGTTAGTGTTTGTTTCCTCCAATCCTCCTGAAGAAGACCTCTCATCCTTAGCCCTTGGTTAACGCCCTTCTTGTACGAAATAAAATTTTCAGTGAAAAGAAAAATAGAAATGGCCAGGAAAACTGATGTTTGCATGAACAACTACCAGAAAAGTGAAAAGACAACAATAAGACAACACCTAAGGATCATGTTTCGATGTTGTCTTTTATCGTATGTCAAACAGTGACTGATGTGGATAATGCTGATAATCTGTACTGCCCATCATTAATTAATTATCTGGATTTAGCTGCATTGGTTGTCATTTGACATGTGGCATGACAGGGTCAGTGATGCTCAGTCAGTTGCCTGAATCTTCAACTGAGCTGTCAGATAAATGAATGGCTTTACAATGGCTGCTTTCCTGTGATTTTTGCAGTGTTGAAGACATATTGGTTGATTTTACTAAATTTCACATGTATGGCAATAATAAGCTCAACAGAATGGTGCATTTGATGGTTCTTGATGACTCTTAAAGACCTGCTGGTTATGTCATAGCAACAACATAGGTAATTTAACTGTTTCATAGTTAGTTAGGTCTCATTACTTTACCATAGTCCATCTTTAAGAAAACATGATTTACACATTTATATACTGAAAAATTTATTAAATTATATTTAAATATGAATTTCGGGTGCACTGTGATTGGTAAAGATTTTCAAAACAGTACCGTGTCTACCATTCCTAAACAAGGCAGTCCTAAAATATTTAACCTCAGGTTAGAGGCTTGTATATCGTGCAAGAGCAATAAACAATGATGCACAAGTTCCTGTTATTCATTTAATAAGTATTGGGAATTGGGATTTATGGCTTAGTTATTCAAACTGTTTATCACAAGAAGTTATTTCAGTATAAGGACAACTATTGAGGCATATGTGTCTGTGAGACTTAACACTGGACTAACATAAAACTAATCTAAACATTTGCTCAGAATATAATAATGGGCTAACAATATTTGTAAACCAGAGAAACAATGATGTACTCTACATCTGCAACATAGACCTGTGTGAAAGGTTTAAATATTTACTGTAATTGCAGTCACTAATTTTTTTGGCACTTAGCTTAACACATCTGGAAGTTTATCTAAATCCCTAAGGCCAATAAAGTTAATCATGTCTAATTATTTTTAAATGTTGGCCAATATGAAATCATTGTGAAAGAGTTTTGGAGTGAAAACACGCCAGTCTTTGCAGTTAAATCATTAGGTCTGTTTCATACAAGTACACATTGAAGTAAAAATGATTGCTTGACGTAAGTGCTGAGGAGGTCCCTTATGGTCTGCTTAAACAGCCATGTAACAGGTAATAATTATTCCACTTATTAACCCCAAAGTTGGTTTGGATTGCATTGATACAAATAGTCTTAACATGATGGTTTGTGACAGCAAATAGCTGAAATATCTTAAACCCAAAGTGTGTTTCCCAAAGTGTGGGCCATAGTGGACCATAAGGGTACTGCAAATGGGCTGCAGGACATCATCAATAAAAATAACAACAAATTCTCATAAAATATTTCTGATTATGTTTTTATATTTTAAGTACTCAGGGTCAACGATCCAGAGCAATGCAGACTGTGGAAAGGAGGTTAAGAGCCGTGTACAGGCAGGCTGGAACAGGTGGAGAAAAGTGTCAGGTGTGTTACGTGGCAAAAGAGTATCAGCAAGAATGAAAGGAAAGGTCATACAAGACAGTGGTGAGACCAACGACGCTCTACGGCTAAGAGACAAGTGGCACTGAAGAAAAGACAGGAAGCAGAGTTGGGGGTAGCAGAGATGAAGATGGTTGAGAACAAGGAGGAGATTTGTGGATGCAGTGAGAGAGGACATGAAGTTAGTTGGTGTGAGAGAAGAGGATGCAGAGTATAGGATTGGGAAGTGGCAGATGATTTGCTGTGGCGACCCCGGAAAGAGAATAGCCGAAAGACAAAGAAGAAGGTTTTTTATTTATCTTAGTTTATACATATCTTAGTCTCATATGTTGATAAGAGCATGATTAGTTGCAATTTCAACCTCAGAGCACACAGATATAAAAATGACTTACATGTATTTATAGTCATTCTACCTGGGATCACCAAATCCTTCTTGAGTCTGGTTCCTCTCAAGGATTTTACCTGTCATGGGGTTATCTCAGGAAGATTTTCCTTGCCACTGTTAGGTAGTATTTAGCATTTGTTGCTGCAGGATAAGGGAATACCTATTTATCTGCCTTCTATCTCTGTAGAACTGTGTGCACTCCTGTTGCTTGATCTTACTTGATACAGAGATAGAAAGCAGATAAATAAGTATTCCCTTATCCTGCAGCAACAAATGCTAAATGTCATGTACACTATGTAAACAGAATGTCTTTGGTGTGTGTGTGCGTGTGTGCATGTTAAAAGTTTAAGAAATATTACCCGAGTTGTATGACTCACTGGTGGCAAACTGTCACTATGTTTTTTTATGGTAGGAAGATGGAAGCATACAAAAATGAATGTCTTAATAAACAAAAAGTGACTACAGTTCTACAAAAGGAAGCAGACATAGTGAAGGTATTTACAAGTCCTGTCTATGTTTTATTGCTACTTTATTTCATGTAAATAAGCTCCAGCAATGGTTCGCTCCATCTTTGTAAGAGTGAGAAATGTGATGTGCAGAGTGTTGTATAAATTCAAATATAATTAATTTGTTTGCACTTCAAGAATTAAGTCCCAAAATGAAGCAAAAAAGTCTTGTATGTTAGTACGCCTATTATTCAGAGTTGTTTATTGAACCCAAGTATCTTTTTACAAATTACATTCAATCTGTTTTATTTTATCATTCTGAACACATACTGTCACGATCTGGCTGTTACTACTGACTAGACCGGCTGATGTGGTTGCCGTGGGCAAACTAGGGCAGGCATAAATGCAGAGGGGCAGATAAACTTATTGTCTTTTAATAAACAAATAGAACAAATCAAACAGAACAAAACATGCACAATAAAGAAACTAAAACATAGAAACTTAAACAATAAACTTAAACTAGAAACAAAGGCTAAGAGCTACACTGGGGCTCTTTAAGCAAACCTGGGGCTCTTTAAGCTGACACAAGAGACTGAGAGCTGACACAAGGGACTGAGAGCTGACACTAACTAAAGAGACAAAATAACTAGAGACAGGACAAGACATGACTAGAGGCTAGGGACGAGACAGGACCAGGGACACAGGGGCCAGAGACAGGACAAGACAGGGCCAGAGACTGCATGGGTTAGTGGTTAATGTGATTAGTAGCTACACTGTGTACTGATTCACTGAATTATGACCTAACCGGCTTAGTATCTAATAGGATTAGTGGCTAACCTGGTTAGTACTGACTTACTAGGGAGACCTGAACACAAAAGGCAAGGCACACATGAGGCTAATCCAAACTAGCAGCTAAACCTACTAGCGACTAAAATCACTAGCAGTCAATCCACTAGAGGTTAGCCTACTGGAGGCTAACCCTACTAGGG
Organism: Clarias macrocephalus; assembly: GCA_011419295.1. Taxonomy (NCBI): domain Eukaryota; kingdom Metazoa; phylum Chordata; class Actinopteri; order Siluriformes; family Clariidae; genus Clarias; species Clarias macrocephalus. Next base: position 29,437 of record JAAGKR010000358.1, read on the forward strand.
GCTAACCCTACTAGCAGCTAAGGCCTACCAGCGGCTAAGCACTCAAGTGGCTACACACATCTAAACAGATAAGGGACACTACATACAAAGAACTAAACAAGAAGACCGACAGTGGGGACACACAGAACAGTACGTACACATGAGGAGACATAGCCTAACTAAACACTAAACAAGACAGCTCCATGAATCCACTAGCACTAGGAACATCAAGATAAACAAGAGAGCCCCCTTGAAAACAATGATTAAACAATATAACCAAAATATAAATTCAGTGAAACAAAACCAAACAAAAAGGAATGCCCACATGACAGTAATAATACTAACATTTATACAAACAAACAATACTCGACCCAGTTTCCCAGAACAAACTATGCTATGCTTGGTGGGTTTCTTCCAAGTACTCCATGTCTTCCTGCAAAGAAATGAGGTTAGGTCCCCACAATACTTTACACAGGATAAGTGATATACAAGATGAATGAATGAATGAATGAATGAATGAATGAATGAATGAATTTTTCCTGCTTTGCAGTATTCAGGGCTATTTATTTGACCTATGTGTAATAAAATCCTTACCCATAACTCATCATGGCTCGATCTTAAGGATTGTACAGCTATTCTCTAAAAACTGCTGACTACTCACTTACTATGGTTTTGTGGAACAGATCCATTTTGTGCATTTGGTAGAGAAGTGAAAAAAAAAACTGTAATCATATTTCATATTTATTAATCTGTCCGCTGACAGAGGCCCTTTAGGAGAGCAAAGCCAAAGTCAAACAGGAAATACATTTGTAACAAATTAGACTGCAAACACCAAACATGCCTCTTCAGCAAATGTGCCCTCTGCTCAGGGCCAGAAGCTACTGTATACACTGAAGCACTGCTATAGCACAGCATATATTAAAGTTAGACATCCCCAGATCTGGAATATTAAGTGGATTTCGAGGATAAATTTGTTTTACATTTCAGAGCATGAACGATCAAATGATTAGATTAGAAGTGTTCCATTTCCGCTAACCTTCAGCTCGCTTCTGTCTCAGTACTCACAGCATGCAGTGAGCTCCAAACATCTGAGAACACACTCAAGGGTTAGGGTTATGATTATTATGATTATTTTGTATTCTTTTTTTTAAACAGGAAAATAATAATAATAAAAAAAGAAATGTGGAATGAGGGGAGTTAGTGATGGGGAATGTTTAATATAAAAGAATTTAGGTCACTGTATAAATGAAAGCAAATTTGAGATTCTGATAGTGTTAAATCCATTCTACTAAAGATCACAGTTTTCTCATGAACCCTAATAGTCCACTTATAATCAAAATAAATCCAAGACAGAATAAAACTGTGTTATGTAAACACCCAACTTGGATCCAAATGGAAGGTGTTGTGTAAACCTTTAAATCTGTTAATGAGGGATATATTACTCGTGTATAAACTGTAAATGCATACTCTGTCACCTTGCATCTCAAGGTTCTGGGTTTGATTCCTGTGTCAGGACTGTGTGCATGGAGTTTGCCTGTTCTCCCCATACTTGATGGGTTTCCTGCAGGTTCTACTTTACTAAAATTGCCGAAAATTTACTTCACTTTGCATCTACTTTGCAAATGTAAAAACATAAAATTTTAAATAAATGCCTTGAGCATGTAAAAGCACATCTTATCACAGCAGCTTCCAAGTAAACTGTTAAGCTGGAATCTCTAATCAGAATGATTTTATCTGGATTAAAGAAATATTGTCCATGTAAAACTAGCTCTTGAGTCTAATGAACTAATGTTGAACACAATCTAGTGGAATCTATGTCAGCTTGAGTGCATGCTCTCATTAAAGCAAAAGGGGAAAAATAGCTATTAAGAAATTCAGAAATTGATACAAACATTGCAGTTTTTAATAGGGAAAAAAAAAACAATTTCAAATGATCTCATGCTTTTAGACCATGCTATGCACAGGCTCAGTTAAAGAGGCCCTTGTTTACGGCCTATTTGAGACAAACACCACAAGTCAAAATTTAACAGGGCTTGTTTCATACATTAACTCATTAATTTATTCAAAACCAATAAAGGCAAGACAAGACTAAAGCAAGGCAATTCATCCTGGATGTTCCCCCTAGAGCGTTTAAGCCAGTAACAGTAAGCTATGTCATGAAGTAGGCCTTATGTCCCGGAATCTGGATGAGGTGGCTAAGAGCCCACTGCAATCATTCCCATTCCCAATCTTTGAAAATTGACGCATAACTTGTTGCCAGGTTGTGGAAGTGATGCATCTGGTGGTAGAAACGTTACACACAATCATTAACAAACACTACTTGCAAGTTAAAGGAACTCCGCTAAGAGTTACTGCCAGACCCCTCATACGGTCCTGACCTCTCTTTAAGCAATTTCCACATGTTTAGGTCTTTAATGGAATTCCTGGAAGACCAGCATTTCAAATGTGAAGCATGCATTCTGATCATGGATCCAGCACACTGAGAAAAAAAAAAAAAAGCTTTGATGTTATCCATCCCATGCTGGGATAAGTGCATTAGTGTAGCAGGAAATTATATAAAAAAACAAGACAGGTATTGGTAAAAATGTTAAGTAGGGGTGCAATGGCACACCACTTTTCCAGAGCAAAAAGCAGAAAACAGCTAATATGCTGCCTGTGACTCCAGGGATTGAGTGTATGTTAGTTGAGGACATGTGACTTGGTCCAACACATTATTCACCAAAGATTACGCTCTTTAAAAATAACAATAGCAACAGTAGGGCTCTCCCAAATGGCCATGGTCCTGAGTGTGCTCTTACAAATAAAGGGAGCTTTTTAATAACTGTATTCTGTTATTTGGCACAATTAAAAGTCCCAGTTTGACTTAAACATCCTTTGTATGTATGTATGTACTGTATGTATGTATGTACTGTATGTATGTATGTATGTATGTATGTATGTATGTATGTATGTATGTATGTATGTATGTATGTATGTATGTACAGATGTATGTACAGTACAGTATGTCACAAAAGTGAGTACACCCCTCACATCTCTGCAAATATTTAGTTATATCTTTTCATAGGACAACACTGCAGAAATGATTCTTTGACACAATAAAAAGTAGTCAGTGTAAAGTTTGTATAGCAGTGTAAATACAGCCAATAATAGCTGAACCCCTGGCAACAAAAGTGAGTACACCCCTAAGTGAAAATGTACAAATTGAGCACAATTAGTAATTTCCGTCCCCTTTGTCATGTGACTCATTAGTGTTACACTGTCTCAGGTGTCACCAGATAGCAGGTGAGTTAAGTTTGGTATAAAAGCTCTTCCACTCTCTCAACCTGGCCACTGAAAGTTCAACATGGCACCTCATGGCAAACAACTCTCAGAAGTATGTATGTATGTATGTATGTATGTATGGTGACAATGGGCTGTACATCAGTTCTGCTTTTTACACAGCTATTCAGCACTATGGCCAGCGGCTAAGGGGCCAGCGGCCACCATGGCCAGCTTCCATTTGCATTCACTGGTGAACTAAGATCCAGTCCAGTGAGTGTAATGTACTAAACAAAAAAAGCCGCTAAATTGGTGTCTCTGTTCACCTATTTGCAGAGTCTGAGAGCTCCGGAGAGCCCCGAGCACGAGACGAAGCAAATCGAAGGATTACTTGCCGCAGCCCAGCTACCTCCTCTGCAACCTCGCCTTCCACCTCTGCCAGCCTAGCTTGTCGGCACCACCCTGCCACCCGCTGCTGCTGCCCGATACAGGAAGAGGCCATTGCTTCACTTAACCAAGAGACCTGCACTGTCACATCCTGCACATTAAAAATCACTCATAATTGATTGTGGTATTCCAATAAACCAGCACCTGTTTGAGCACCTCAAAAGCCTTCCCTGTGTCTGTGTTAGTGCTCTCCTGCTTTAAAAGCTTTATAGTATGTATGTATGTATGTACAGTGTGTATGTTCTGTATGTATGTATGCATATATGTATGTATATATGCATACCTTTATATATCATATGGATGATGCATTTGTGCTTAATTACAAGTTGTTACTGGTCAGCATGAAGGGCTACTTCTGTGCAATTTAGAATTCTCTACTGGTAGAACAAGAAAAAAAAAACAGTTATTCAAGGGCCTTTTAATTATTTACGATTTCAGCGATTCCTGAAGGGAAACTTGTGCTTGAAATGATGTCTGACATTAAAGCACAGTGTTGTAAAGTTCTACATAGATTTTAAATCCCCTACGGATTCTTTAATAATTAATAGATTTTATTCTAACAGTACATTTTCTCTTGTGATACCTAGATAGATGGATACACAGACAAATAGACTAATAGACAGATAAAAAGATTTGGCAATAAACCAATTGACTTGAGGTTTGTTTAACACACCAGTCAGTTTTTTAAAATCTCACTGCTTGATCATCATTAATTAAATTTTTATAAGACTGTAAATAGCCCACACTTGGAACACACGACAACAGGACACTGACTCTCTGAGTGACAGCACACCATATTGATTATGAACACCACGAACTGGTTTTGAGTAAATTAAATGCATGAGTTCATTACTTCAAATTACACCAAAAGACAGGTGTAACTGCTAAATGACAGGCATATTTATTATAATGAGGTCACAAAGGAAGACATAGTGTAATGTTTCCGTTTGCAGCATGACAAATGCGACATGACATAATTAATGACCCTCATTTGTGAATGTTAACCATCACCTGTAATCAAGGGCAAAAAATCCTCAGCCAGACATAAAAAGAGACAGAGTGGACATGTTGTTTATTTATTTATTTATTTATTTATTTATTTATTTATTTATTTATTTATTATTTTAAGTTTACAGTCTATTTGCGACAAACACCACAAGTCAAAATTTAACAGGCCTTGTTTTCTGCTTATAATAAGAAAAATGTACCAATAAACTTTGACATAACATATGGTTTCATATTTAAATGCATTCTCTACAACATGAGCTTTTTTTCTGTGTTTACCGACACAGTTTTTTTTGTTGTTGTTTTTATCCTACTACATTAGCATAAGTAAGTAGGTTAAACCTATACTTACAGATCATTTTCAAAGTGAATATTAAAAATAAAGATTTCTTTCCTATAGTAAGTAAACAAGAAGCAGATACCCTGCTTTCAGACACATATGGAGATAGTATTACCCTAAGTAGAGCTTTTTATCACATACCAGATAAAGCTAATAAAATATTAGCAGGTACATGCTGTAATATTTCAGATTAAAATATGTAATTTGGTTCTAATGAGGTTTATGATTTTTTCCCCACAAACCTTTATCACATATGGATGTAAATATGTTAAAGTGCATTGTGGATGCAAATTACAATACCCAATTTGTCCATTCTATTCACAATTCCCAACATCCAACACACACTGTACATTAGAAGAAAAAAAAATATTTTTGTGTGTGCACTCTTTGCTCTTACAGAATGAAGTGTGTGTGTGTGTGTGTGTTTGTGTGTGTGTGTGTGTGTGTGTGTGTGTGTGTGTGTGTGTGTGTGTGTGTGTGTGTCAAATGACACGTGCACACCCAACCTGAAGGCTGACACAGAGAGAGAGAGAGAGAGAGAGAGAGAGAGAGAGAGAAAACACATCTTTAACCTCTCTAATGAGACTTTCTTTTGCTTTACATGCATGCACACATACTGTTATAATAAACAGTACACGTGCACTACACATACACACACACGCACAAAATAAAGGATGTTTTACGCACACAAGCATGGTCACAATGTTATAGTAAACAGTACACACGGCACGGATATTGATTATACCAGTAAGAGATGCGCACTAAGACCCAGCAGAGGAGACGATTATCAACAATTCCGCAGAGTAAGAGAGAAAAAAAACATTGGCTCGGTTGTGATCAAGTGATGCTCGGCGTCAAAACAAGAAGCGAATGCGTGATGCATGATACTTGGTACTCGTAAACCAAGACTTGTTCGTTTTCCAAGTCAAAATAAAAAAAAATATATATATATATATTTGCTCGTCTTGAGGAACACTCGCAAACTGCGTTACTTGCAAAACGAGGTGCTACTGTATTATTATTCTAGATAAAATCATAGTTTTCTCAAAGAGTATACACATAAACAATGTATAGACTGTTCGAGTGGTCTGTGTTTAATTAGGTAATTAAATTAGACAGTAAGTTGTGATCAAAATGAATAATTGCTTCTATATAAATATCATAGAATAAATTCTAATTGAGGACTTTAGTTGAGGTGTCAAAAACATCCTTTAAGATATTACCTTTGCATAAAAATATGCTGATATCAAAACCCTTATCCATACTTTTGTTTTGAATTTCTGGAGATAGTACATACTGTATAGTGGTGAACTTACTTGGTGCATTGACCTCTCATAATTATGGCTTCACCTTATTCAGTATTTAAAGCATCGGTTCCCAAACTTGGCCTTGAATGACCCCTTGCTCATTTCAGTGTTTTCTGAATAGAAGTGGGTAAAGCAGTCAAAACAATGAAATGTTTCGAGCAAGGGCAATTCCAGGGCTAGGGTTGGGAATCACTGATATAGAGCAGCCAATGATCATAATGTTCATAATATTCATCAGAACACACACTTTTAGATTTAAACATATCATTTTTTATTTATTATCCAGGTATTAATAGTAAACTAAAATAACTTTGCTTGCCTCATCATCTATACAGCTTTATATTGTTTGCGGGGGGTCTGGAGCCTATCCCAGGAGACCCAATGAGATGGAGTACACCCTGGACAGGGTGCCAATCCATCAGTGCATGCACACACACATTTGCACACTCATTCACCTACTGTTAGGAATGTTGATTAATCTAATCTGCATGTCTTTGCATGGGAAGAACATGCCGACACCATGCACACAGGCCCAAGGCGGGAATCAAACCCAGACCCTGGAGATGCAGGGCACCAGTGCTAAGCCACAGTGTTGCCAATATATTTGATTGTTACAGATAAATTAGAGACAGTGATTCTAAAAAAATCATAAATCACAACAATATTTAGAGATAGGAAGGAAACCAGGAAATCTATAGGTCAGGTATATGAACTACTTGAATGCCCTAATATTTTATTATTTATGTCACCAAAATTGGATCTTCCATCTGCATTCTTGAGGCCTGTTTGGCCTTTTCTTGCTTTTCCATCTGGCATACAGTACAATATTTGTTTTAACATTAATCTTCATTTTCTGTGCTCTAGCAACTAGTTGATTTCTGAGTTACCAATGAACATAAATAGAAGAAGCATACAAGGAAGTCAACCTTGACAGTCAGAGTGACCCTCTCGCGTGCCTTCCATACTTTACCAGCTATGTAGTTCAGAGGATGAACTCGGTGCATTTGGTGAACATGCATATATTAGACTAGACAGATGGCCTTTATGATGTTGCATTAGGGTTGGATTTCAAGTTTGAAAATGTGAGGACACTGTCTTGGGCTAGAGACCACTTTTTCAAATGGACTTGAGCATGTTACACCGACGCTTGCCCTAGAACGATACCAAGTGTTCATATTATGCAATCCGTCCCTGAGACCATAGCATAAAAGCACCGTTATTCACACACAGCTAATTTGGGGGGCTTCTGACCTGGTATTCCGACAATATGCTTCTAAAAATATCACTGCTTATAAGTTATTGTCTTATTTTATGATGATGGCAGGAACCCAAAAAATATTAAAATTCATTTTTCAAGTGTAGGCCTGATTCCAAACACCCGTCAGAGCAGGTTAGTTTGAGGGGAAATGTGTATTAAGTGAGAAATAAAACATGACAGGGTGTGCTATAATAGGAAAATAATCCACACCACCCAATAATTGATTATTTTCTTATAACAACTTGTCTTTATTCTATTCGTACCACAGCGATATACTTTTTTATTTATTTATTAATATTTATTTTTATTGTAATTAAATGAAAACTGAAACATTAAAACAAGTAGTTCCTGACATTACTTACTGTATATTAAAGGCTGCTCCAGACATGTTTTTGTTTAATCTCTCATTTAAATGTAAATAAAAAAAACGTATACATTTGAAATTTACTAATCTTCACTATATAAACCTTTTAAATAAACTATCACATTTTTAAATGAACCAGAGTTTAACATAATTTTACTGTAATGGGACATAATTTTTCTAAATTCTAGAATGTGTTCATTTTTGCCTGTCATATTTTCCCCAAATTTCAGGGACATTCCTTTAATCATAGTTTATTATAGAGACCCCCTCCTCTGGAGCTTCCAGTTTCATCGTTTGCAGTAGTAAATTAACACAAAAAAATGAACAATAACAATTTTATTAAAACTTTTAAAAATATTTTTTTCATTAAAAACAAATAAATTAATATGTGATTCTCTAGCTCTGTATTTCTTTGAAAACTACAGCCATTTTATATACAGTAAGACCCCGTCTGTATATAATAGACACCGTCTCATGAACATTCGAGGTACGAATGTCTGCAGATACAAACAAATCGCAGAAGTAGCTCAAGTGTATTGTACATAAAATAGACACTGCATTGCACCAGAAAGCAATATTAGCAATTATTTACAATATTTTCAGTATTAAAGTATATGTGTAAAATAATGTGTGCGCGTGTGGGGTGTATGGGAGAAATGAGTGGGCAGTCCAGGATCACAATGATAGGAAATAGCTGTCCCGTAAACCTGTCCCGATGGTGTATAACCCTAATTTCAGAAAATCCTCAACAAAACGGAATTCACAGCTCTGAGACAAAATGGCGTCCATTCAAGCATGTAGTAAACACCATGTAGCGTTGTCCTCCGCCCGACATCTTCCAGGGCTCCATTTAAACTGCGACACCAAGATTCTACCCAGGATTTAAATTCACAATCTCGTGAGAATATACGAACCCAAAAACCAAGCCTGTGTGTTTACTTATGTTATGCTTAACATTGTATATTTGTGTCAAAGACTCACTTTGTTGGACGTACAAACAAATCTGATGTACGAACATGATCTTGGAACGGAACTGTGACTTACTATATAATATGATACAATAGCACAATATCAGTCTCGAAATAAACAAACAAACAAACAAACAAACAAACAAACAAACAAACAAACAAATAAATAAATAAATAAATAAATAAGAGTTTGCAAAGCAGATAGGTTTGTGTTGAGTGATGTGTTGTGTTGTGATGAGTTTTGCATTACGGCAAAAGAAGTTTAAGTATAAATCTAAAAACTATAGGAATATAAAATATGCATTGCTTACCATTCTTCCCCTGTATCATTTGGCATGGTTAAAAAAAAGACCAGTAACTGTTATCATTTTAAATGCACTTTCGCAGCAACATAATCTTCATGGGGTTTTGTAGGTCCGGATGTTTTTATTTTTTACAAAACAGTATTGTTTCCAACCACAATTTTTTGTTATTAAACTGCTTAAATTCCTAAATAAAAGACAGATTGAGAAATGGGGATCCGCAATAGGTCTGTGTTCTCCATAAAGCTGCTGAACTGTATTGTTGGAGGTCACAGCAGCTTTGACTGCAATATCACTGAGTTCAGTTTTAATTCCGTGCTGAGTGGTGTGAATGGCCATCTTTAGTGTTCATTTCTTTGGAGAACTGGAAACATAAAAGTGTTTAAAAATGCATTGCCTTCCCCAGACACTCGTGCTCTGTCTGAATCTGGTTTTAAACCATGGTCAAGGAGAGGAGCAAAAATAGACACTTTAAAGAGCACAGACTTTAATTCAGTGGGAGAAAGTGGGAGACAAGGCCTGCCTTAATCAAGTGTCTTGGTGCATTCTAGCAGTTTTTTATAATGTTAGTTTCAGTATTAAAACATGCAAAGCCAACTAACCTCATGCAAGCTCTGCAGGAAACCCCATTTTTTATTGATTTGAAATGAGCACAGCAAAGTATATCTGAGGTATTTTTAGATGGCATCCATGTAACTGGGGAAGAAGTGGAGCTGCTATCTATGGATACAGAATGAGCAGAGCCTTAAAGGTTGAAGGTGGTTTGAGGAAGGTACTGTAACAATGAACAATAGAGTAATTTGTAACTCATACATTCTGGCATTTAGGCAGAAGTAAAATAAAATAAAATAAAATAACCAACCAACCAACCAACCAACCAAACAAACAAACAAACAAATGAATGAATAAATAACTTTCAACCCACCACCCCATAGTATTGGTTTTCATATATACGATTCATAAGTACTCCTTCCTATTAGTAGCAGCCTTCCATGGCTACAATTAAAACGTGATGAACAATTTTCGTAAATACATAATTTATGGAAATGATTGATTACTAGTACTCAGAATTTGACAAATTTTATTTTTTATATAAATAACACTCATGTCAATATCAATGAATGTATCAATAATGTATTTAATGATGGATTGTATTTAACTATGGATTTGGATTTAACAAATACTGTATTATTAAATGAAAAACAAACTAACAAAAAACTTTTGTCACCTTTTTTCCCATATTTTCATACTTTATCCAGTCTACATTATCCATTCTATTCATGCAACTACTGTTATTTGAAAAGCAGGCGCACTGGGACACACTAGGACACACTGTCATAACTGAACATGTAGTTAAATTGGCTGTGATGTGACTCATAATTGATTGATTTTGAGCCATTAAAGTAAATGACATCTCTGCCTCCATCTACTTTTAAAATAATTGCTATACCTCTGATTTCATCAGGAAACACCTTCCAGCAGAATGATGACAAAAAAAAATATGTCACAGGGTGTGAAAGAAATGACATATGTACATTTTCCCTATATATTCGCAGTTAAGGTTTATTTATTTTTTTATTTTTTTATTTATCATGAGACATGAAGATCAGCTGTTCTGGACTAGTTATTGCAAAAACAGTGCACCAGTGTGCCAAGTACATTTGCAAAACCCATCAAGCACCATGATAAAGACCATCCCAGGCAAGCATGACCAAAAGTCACCTCTGCTGCAAAGGATAAGTTCATTTAGAGTTACAGTACCAGCCTCAAAAATCACCAATTAATAGCACCTCAGATTATAGTTGTTTTGAATGATTTACAGAGCATAAATAGAAGCCACATCTCAGTATAAACTGTTCAAAAGAGATTATTGCATATTTTGAATGCCTTCAGCATCCACCATGAAAGACCATGGAGTTAGAAGGTGTAGCCAAATTTTTGACTGGTAGTCCACAGTTACTCCAGTTGGATGTGGTTCACATGCTTCTTGGTGGTATGCTGACAATACCCTGGATACCGTGGCTCTTGATACATCACAAAGACTTGCTGTCTTGGTCACAGAGACGCCACCAACAATTTGTCCTCTTTGATATTTTTGATAACTCTGATATGTCACCCGTAATGTTGTGTGCATTGCAATATTTTAAGCAAAACGGTTCCATTACTCTGCTAATTAAACCTTTACACTCTGTTCTTACTGGTGGAATGTGCAGTCAATGAAGATTGGCCACTAGGCTGGTCAAATTTAGCCATAAAACCTCCAACACTAAATTGGACAGTGTTTCAGTTTCATTGCCCAACCCCTATATATACTGTAGTATTATGCAAAAAGCTTGAGCCACCACTCATTTCTTCATATTTGGTTTCCAAAGAGCTCTCATTTGCAGTCTTGTTCTTACACATCACCAATAGATATTATCTACCAAAAGTGCCCAAAAAAGGACCAATTGGTGAATTAGTGACAGGACCATGTGCTCCCAATGCTCAATAATGCAAGTGGGAAATAAAGGCTAAAATATCTGGTCCAGTCCCACAGAAGAGCTACTGTAGGACAAATTGTTAAGAAAGGGAATGCTGGCTAAGATAGAAAGGTGTCAGAACAGACAATGCATCACAAGTTTTTGTCATGCAGAAAGCTTCTACAATAGATCTATGTGAGCATCCGAAATGGACAATGAAGAAATGGATGAAGGTGGCCTGATTATTCACAAGTCTGATCCAGGGGGGGCTCACTTCTCAGTTTACAGGCCTGGATTAGATGTAAGATCTTTTGCTTACATCTTGGTTAATAACATATACACATTAATTGATGTTTTATTTACAGTATATTTAGAAAGTAAATTTATTGTTGGTGGCACTGTTGGTCGCCTTGCGCCTCCAGAGTTGAGGGTTCGATTTCCACCTCAGGTCTGTACAGTATGTGCGGAGTGCTTGGTTGGTTTGCTTCATGTGCTCCGGTTTCCTACCACAGTCCAAACACATGAGGATTAGTTTAATTGAAATCTCCGAATTGCCCATAGTGTGTGAATGAGCGTGTGAATGTATATGTGTGTGCCCTGCGATGGATTGGCACCCTGACCAGGGTGTACCTGCCTCAGGCCCTAAAGTCTCCTGGGATAGGCTCCAGACGCCCCAAGACCCTGTACAAGATAAGTGGTATAGAAGATGAATTAAATGTATTCCTGTATAGTAGCTTTGTGACAATGCTGGACCCTGGAAGTGCAAAGCAACCATGCTAACCACTAAGCCCTAAGTGCTGATCACTAACCACTACACTAAAATACAGACTCATTCTTTACCAAATGTTAAATTATGCTTTATGGCCCTTAATACTTTGACTCAGGAATGGGTGGCTTAAAATGGGAATAAAGTCTAAAGACCTGAGCATCTAGGTCAGGGGAAAGAACATGATGGTTGAAATTGGGTCTCTGGATAAGTTCGATTGAAAGTAAAGACTAGTGGTCCACATAAAAGCAGGACTAGAATCTAAACAGAGCAAGAGTTACATTCCTCCTGATGTCAGTAACGAGGAGTAGTAGCTTGTAAATCTTGTGGGGTAGGGTTTATGAGCTTCAAGGTAGACGTATAGGAGTAGGACCTAAGAGAACAGAAGTTCTTGGTTTTGCACAATGCTGAAACTGATTACATCAGGTACTTTCAAAGACTTGAAAGGAACATTTTCTGTGTGAGGAATCTGATGACTTTGCTAAAGAAGATGGAGCCATACGTAGGGGGTATCTAAATATTAATCAAAAAGATAAAACTCTACGGCTGTGTTTTGACTTTAGGGAGTTGAATAGCAAGACTATTCTGTATGAGCACCAACAGCTACAAATACAGAATGTATTGGACAGGTTGAGGGATTCACTTGGTTCTCCATCCTAGACCAGGGAAGTGTTTATCATCAAGAATTTTTTGATGAAAGGTGAAGATACGTCAAGATATGCACTCCCTAGGGTTTATTTGAATCGATTTGGCCCGATTTGGAACTACTGGCCCAGCACCAATCTAGAAGTGTGTGGGGACTAAAGTTGCTTGGATTTCTGACTCACCGGGTATATGAATGAGTGTGTTGACTGGAGGTCCTACCATGGTCATAAAAATGGGAATAAATACAATGGTCACCACTGGCCTCCACGGGCCCCAGTTGGACTACAGAGGTTCCTAGAAGGATGGATGGTTGAATCCTTTATAGAGAATTTCTTTAGGCTTGCTCAGCCTTTGTACAATTGATTCTAGGGTCATCATGACTCCAACATCAAAAGCCTATGAAGACAGATGAACAAGAAAAAAGAATGAAAATAGCAACTGAGGTTTGTTGGTATGTTGATATGGTGTGTTGACAAGCTAACACACCGTCCTATACTAGCAAGCCCTCACTTCAACCTACTGTTTGTTTTTTATAGAGAGAGGCCTTCAAAGTCCTAAGTGCTATTCTTTAAAGGACCAACATGGTAAACTTTAGGTAATAGGATATGGACCTAGAATTTACGCAGAGTGCGTTTACCACTAAATATTTGCTATTTTGGGGATTCCAGTACAGTACATGTACTATACATAAAGATTTCCTGTAAACACTGACAATAATTTGCTATGCAAAGTCAGGCTTAATGATATTTGATATAAGGCCTGGCATTTTAACAAATCCTGTGAATCTGCAAAATAGCAAAGAAACTGTGTCATGTATTGTAGTTTCCACAGTGTGGCAAAGAGACAAATACATGAGAGATGATGATGTACCTACCATGGGTAACATCTCTAAGGGTCAGATCATCAGACCATATGGAGGATGTCTAAAACAGATATGAAGACTGCAAGGTATGATGATCCTATAATTCAAAAAGTAGTTACACATCAGGGAAATTATTGGGTCTCAAATAAAGAGAACAAAATAAATATGACCAAGGAGACTCATACATGATTGGAACAAACTTGAGCTTGAGGAAGGAATTCTCTACAGGCATTCTGCAACTCACAAACAGTTATTTATATATATACTAGAGAAGCTGAAACCACTGGTGCTGAAAAACTGTGCACAATGAAATGGGTCATGTCAGATTAGATAAGTGATTCACTTACCAACCCGGTCTGAGACAGGTAGCGTATGCTTCTGGGAGTAGATGCCTTTGGACCACAGGATAGAAAGACTAGATAGAGGCCTTTAGAACCTAAAGAGGGCCCAAGCTTTAGGCTGTGCATTGCAGGTTTGAGATCATAGGAGCAGGAGCTTGTGGAACACAATTTTGGCAGGAATGAGATCTGAAAAAAAGCATAATGCCTGGGCCTCAAAATTGCAACAACAGAATCAAGGTAGAGTTTAAAGATAGGCATGGGCTCCAAGATGGAAATTGGGAATGAGCATCCTTTGACACACACAGTGGCGTAACATTTTTCATATGCAACATGTTTATGAGGGTCCTAATTAGTGAAACATAAAATTAAAAGAAGGGAACCAGGGGCAGGTTATTTTGTTGTCAACAAATACATTAATAAAAAAAAAATATGGTAATAGAAATATAATTCATGAGCTCTGTTTTAATAACAGCAGCTCATGAAAACATATTACCGTGAGTATAATTACACTCCCACTTCTCAGTGTGGAATGGTGAAAGATACTTGATTTATATGAAAATCCTGTGCTGTCAGTCAAATAAAATGGTGAGCCAACTGTGTGCTGCTTGTAAAGTAGGTGTGTGAGTGACAGAAAAGGGGAATGCTGCTGTGGGAATGGAAGGCTTCGGCTTTAGATTACGGCTTGCCAGTGTTACATAAGCCCTGATTAACACATCTGTATATGTGTCTGTCCTACCTCCAGTTTTCCTGCTGAACACAACAAAGTGAGAAGTATTGCCTAAAGCTGTGTTAAAACGCCGATATTCTGGGAGACGATCAAACGTCAGCCAGTCTAAACACTCAAGCACAAGTACCTTTGTAAAGAGATACTGTATATTGAAATTTGAAATACAAAATTTTACAACGAAGAACACTTGATGGATTTCTTATTGGTCTTTGATATTTCCTTTTATGCAATATCTCTCTCTCTCTCCAATCTGTATGTGGTGTGTGCTGCTTTGGTCTACATGAAGCCAGAGTAGCAGCGGAACAAAAGGATTTCTGCTGAGGCTGTGACTCTGAGGCAGCAGTGCTTATGCTGAGGCATATATTGGCCCTCATAAGGGATTTTTCTCCCCTCTCCCCACAATGCACACACTCTGCTTTGGTTGTGAAAGCCTGCTTAAAGTGTTTAATTATATTATGTAAGCTGACTGATCAAGGAAACATATTAAGAGGCTCCTCTTGAGCACATTACTTTGTGTGTTGGGATTTCAGGCTCTTATCCTCAAGCCTCAGCGCTCACTCTCTCACTAGCTTGTTTTTCTTTTTTGCCCTCTGATCATTCACTTGACTCTTCTCGTCGTTCTTCCCTCTCCTCCCTATTTCTTCCACCTGCAGATTAACAAGTATTAGTCCTCCATCATAACCACAAATACACACTATTTATAAGAAGACTTCATATGGGATAATGTTTTCAGGTATTTTTCCTTTGCCTTTTCTCTCTCTCTCTCTCTCTCTCTTTGTCTCTTTGCATTATTTTATTTCAAAATTAAGGAAAATGTTGGCTGTGGAATGTATACAGTATAGACTGTATGAATGGCTCATGTTCTGTGATGAAATCTTGCATGTAGCATGCATGGAGCTCTATGTTTAGACCATGTGTTTATGTTGTTCT
This sequence comes from Clarias macrocephalus, assembly GCA_011419295.1. Taxonomy (NCBI): domain Eukaryota; kingdom Metazoa; phylum Chordata; class Actinopteri; order Siluriformes; family Clariidae; genus Clarias; species Clarias macrocephalus. The sequence continues at coordinate 45,395 of JAAGKR010000358.1, forward strand.
TACTCAGTGCCTTGGCTTAGAACCTACTGTCCATACTGTACTGCTTTTGTTCTGTGAGTAAAGAAGAGAAAACTTGTGCATGTTTTCATGTGGAAATGCAGCAGACAGAGCTAGTGCTTAAACTTTTAAGAGAGTATACAGTAGATAACTGCAAATTGTATTTTAAAATGTATGACATAATTAATATTTTATAACTTTTCATGATATTTCATATTATTTACTTATGTTACTTATATTCATAGTGACATTGCATGAAGAGTCACATGAAAGATTTATGGTGGTTTTAACCACTAATGCAAATCTTCTGTATATTTTTACTTTTGCACAGGACATCAGGGAGAAGTCCTGTTTCTTCCATATTCCAGGAATCTGTAGCCATGTTTATATGGACTATATTTTTTTCATCTGATTGAAATCATTTTCATCAGAATTCTAATAAGAACACAGATCTGTTAGTGTGGTACTGCTAGTAATCTGCTGGAAATAGAACAGAATAATAATAATAAGAAAATGATGATAATGACCTTTTTTCCAACTTTGAGGTTATGTTAAACTTATCATGTTTTCTAACAAACCCTGGGGTTTGCATTATGATTTGCTATAAGAAATTGGTCTTATGTATGATTTTTTTTCACTGGGTGCAATATTCAAACCATTCAATGTCTTTGATTACTGATTATTCCTCTAAAAGAGTTGTTAATTCACTTTTCATTCCATTGACCATTACTGTAGGCTTTGATGCATCATATTTGTGACTTATTTACTATGGCATTACCTTGTGCTAAAAGATAAGGTGTGTCATTGAATTATCACAATGCCATCAACCCCACTATGACTGCAGCTGTTATAAATAAGATGAAGAATGGCTGACGCACAGGGAGGAACCAAATGCAAAAAGGGGCCATGTATTCCCAGTCAGCTAAGCTTTACAAGTCGACTGCACAATAATTGCATCTCTCGAGAATCCAGATGAAAAATAAATAAATAAATAAAAATTTCAAAAGCAAAGAGCTAGCAGTTCATGAGGGCACCGATTTCATAAGGAACAGATTTAATTTCTACTCAGAAAACTCTTCACAAGCCAAGGAGAAGAAAGAATTATGTAGCTCCTTTGTCAGCTATGTATCATGCTGCAGATCTTTTTTTTTAAATTTTTTTAATAAATACTAAAATCAAATCAAATATTCTGTGTGTAGCAGGTGTTAAATAACATTTATAGTCAGTATTGTCTGAAGTAGTATCCAATTTCTGATAATGATACGACTGAATTCAAACACTAGGGATATCAATTAAACATTGATAGTTCAATTGCATCTATAAACCATAACATTCACTTGCTATAATATTTCATTTGACAGAATATGGCTTTCATTAAAGTGCATATTTACATAAATCTTATGCAACAACATTTATTTCTGCCTCAAAGTCTTCTCCGTCTCATCCCTAAGACTTTCAATGAGGTTAAGCTCAGGATTCTGTGATGGTCATTTTATTCATATTCATTTTTATCAATTCAATTTCATTGAATTTAAACCTGATGAAACATATTGTTGTCCTAGCATATGCTGGTGACATCAGGAAGGAAAAAGAAAATGATGGGATAACCAAGTCATTCAGGTTGTCAGCAGAATTCAGTGAGTTTCTGCCAGACAATGTTGCTGAGTCTAGACCTAGCCAGCTGGAGCAAACCTAGATCACAGCACTGCCTCCAGGTGGTGGAACAGTGGGCACCGTCCATGATGGGTGCATTGCCTGATGAGCACTTTCCTTTTTACCTGAATGCACATTTTTCTATTGCTTCAAAGTCTAATCCTTATACAGACGACCAAGGAGAAATCCACTGTTGAAAGCACCTTAAAAAGAAATTGCCAAAGTGCCTATTGACAAGCACAATGCTTCTGGAACAATGTTCTTTAGACACACAAGACAAAAATTGAGCCTTTTGCCAAGTCACACCAGCTGTTTGTTTGAAGAAAAGAGCATTGTACCTATTTTGAAACAGGGAGGACTTGGTTATGTTCTAGGGCTCCTTTGCTGTATCTGGTACAGACCGTCTTGAATCTGTGCAGTGTACAATGGAATCTCAAGAATATTGAGGCATTCTGGAGGTAAACGTACTGTCCAGTGTCAGAAGTCTAGTCTCAGTCACAGGTCTCAGACGTCTCACTGACAGCTCGATTGCAGTGATTACCTCAAAAGGTTGTACAACAAAATATATTAGGTTAAGGGTCTCAACATGTTCAGTATATCCAGGCCAGCTTTATACAGTAGGTTGTTTTCTACACTAGTCTGAAACACAATTCAAAAGCAAGGTATTTTCATTTGTTGTTCATTAAATTATTTATGATTACTTTCTCAGGTTCGAGTTTTTCCGTGGCCATTGTGGTTTTCATTCCTTAATGCAAGAATACCAAGAAATTCATCCATGTGTGTTAACTCAACGATGCCTTTTTTTTTTTTTTTTTTTACTTTTACTCCAGGCGGTGTATGTAGATATAGTAATTATACACTTCATGATTCTGTTGTTACTAGGCACTACACTTCTGATGCAAGAGAATAGACAAGGAAATGGGAAAAAAAACATTATTTGTGTTTGTATCGCCCTGTTGTTTCCTGTTTGACATTAAGTTACTGGGTGGTTGTTATGTTGAACTTGATGTGCACCACTCCAATCTAATGACGAGTTGGGTTATTGATGTTTTATCATATCATATAAAGCAGAGAACTCAGATTGAACAGACCTACATAAATTATGAAGACAGTAACTAAAAAATGAAGTCTTTTTGAATCAACTGTGCCTGCTTGAGGGCATTTGTTGTTGTGTTTACTCACACTGCTGAAACTTCACTACTCAGGATCCTGACTGGTCTCTTGAAACTTGAACAGAATCAGTACAGCACAAACTTTGTGTTCCAACACACATAATATAGGCATCTTAAAATGAAAATGTAAAGTAGGTTCACCTACTGGTTTCCACAGACAACGTTAAGCCTTCCTACAGTAGGAGCATAGAAAATACTATGGTCAAGGCAATATTATATATATAACATTTGCTTGTATATCTATGCTATATATTCATATGTACATTTATTATGTGCTGTAAATGTTATAATGGTGGCATGGTGGGTTAGCGGTTAGCACTGTCACCTTGCACCTCAAGGTTTTGTGGTTTGATTCCTGTGTTGGGTCTGTGTGCATGGAGTTTCCATGTTCTCCCTGTGCTTGGTGGGTTTCCCCTGGGTTCTCTGGTTTCCTGACACAGGCCAAAGACATACATATTAGGCTAATTGGCATTGCCCGTAGTGTGTGAATGTTGACTGGAGACTTCAAGCAGTCTTAGCATTCAAAAATTTTGCTTTCAAATATAAAAAAAATTATATCATATATTCAAAATAATACATGTATTATTTAATGCGGTGTATTTTATTTTCATATGATTATCTGTATGTTTTTAGAAAATTTTTATATTGACTGTATATTAAGATTTTACTCATGAAATGTAAACCTGTATTGAATCTAAAAAAATTAATGAATTAATAAATCAACAACAAAAAGACTTCAGATACTTCAACTTGCCGAACAATCTAAGAAACAATCTTTTCCCTTAAATTATCATGACTAAATATTTTTTATATGCTATTAAAAAATCAGCCATGTTTCTTTCTGTTCTCTTCTTTTAAAGACTTGTGAAAACATAAAATAATAATAACAATAAATAAATTCTCAAGGTCAGTGAAAATCAATTTCAAACTCCAAAGCTGAAAAAAAAAAATCTACTGGAAAGATAATCTACAAAGAGATTGGTGCCTTTGATCAATAACCTGCAACAATTTCAAAACTCCCTGCCTTAATTTACATTTTAATACAAAGACACTAATGATAATACTTATGCAACAAATGGGTGTCTTTGTTTTGAATTTGAACAGGTAAATGTTCTTTACTGTATTTGTGCAGCAAGGGACTTTTCTCATGGCCGTCTTGTGAGTCCAAGATCTGTTACAGTATAAATATAGAGCTATGTCACAGAGCTGGGCCGGCTGGTTTAGACATTGCATATGTGGGGCGAGGGAGAGGAGAGGATTAAAATGTCATTAATAATGTACATAAGGAAAACCCAAGACCCACTGGAGAGATTATATCTTAAAGCTAGTTTGACGATGCCTAGGAATTTTACCATTTTTATTGCACTTGATTCTAAAATAAAATCATTTTATTTCCATAATAACCCATTCTGTCCCTTGTTGGTCAATCGTAATAAGTAAGGCCCACTGTAAATAATGAAAGAAACTAAGGCTATGTTCACATTACAAGCCACTATTTCATTTTTGAATTTTTTGGTCAGAACAGATTTTTATGGCATGGCAGTTCACATTTATAATTACAAGTGACTTTTGTCTGGCTCTAATGTGAATGCGTCTGTCCTATAGAATGGCATGCACGTGCCATCGATACATCTTTGCTTGCGCCATCTGGATTAAAACATTATATTTGTGTTTAATTTATTTCAAACAACATGCAATTTTAGCAAAAATATTCTTGGTGTCACGTGTGGGGTTTAGTAGCTGAGGCATAAGTGCAGAGGTTAAGACTTAACAATTTTAATAAAGAAAAGCAAACACAAACAAAACCAATTTCAACATGAACAAATAAAAACTATGGCCAAATGAGAGAGTTAACACAGTATTAGAACAGATGCATACTGTCAAACTAAAGACATGACTATTTATAGCAAAGAAAATTGGAGGTGGCAGGGCTGCACTTTCCCTCTTGCTTTTGGATGGCAAGCTCGGGCGGATATGGCGGCGGCACTGATGAAGGGGCTGAGAAAGGAAGTTGGGCGACGATACCTAGGTATACTGATATTCCAACACAATATCATGTGTAGCAAGCCCTGACTGGAACTTAACAGTATAGCATACATAGTGTACTTAAGCAGGTGCACGACCAACGTTGCAAGCTCACCTTTATGCCATCCCTGGAACGCAGGGTATTGCCCCGTTCACATGCCACACACATGTGAGGAAGGGTCCTTATTCGCAGCTTTGGAGCAGCAGAAGAGTGGAGAGTGGGTTGCTCGTGTGGACTTTAATGCGACCTAACTCCTTCATTCCCTCCTGTGAAACTCAGGCACACACCCACTTGTTAGTCTCCAACAGACAGCTTTAACGTCAATCCTGTGAAACTGAGGTGCAGCCTGCACGAAGAAATGCCCACCGCAGGCCAGGATCTCTCTCATGCAGTGCTCAATTGGCAGTGCTTCCTTTATTCACCGCGGAAGTTTCTGGAGAATGTGGCACTGCTCCACCTGCATGGCGCTCTCGCCTTTATAGCGTTGGCCGTTCAACATGAGGCTCTGAGATTTAAACCCGGACGTTTTACTCGAGCCATTGTTACTCTGGACTTTGAACCCCAAACTTTTTGCGTTCCTTTGTGCGTTCAGGCAGTCGTCAAAAGTTGGACCTATTTTACATTAGGGTAAAAAAATGCAATTGAGTCAATTCAAAGGTCAATGTGTGGTTTAAAAAACAAACAAACAAACAAACAAACAAACAAACAAACAAACAAACAAACAAACAAACAAACAAACAAAAGCATTCCTTTGAAACTGGTAAGATACATGGACTAGAGTGAGAATGAGAGCCAAAAACTTGCCATTTCTTCCCCCATGCATTTTGCACGAAACAAACAAATGACTATATATCAAAATACTCAATCTATTTATTTCCCCCATCTTTATGTTTACGTTAATTAATATAAACCTTGAGACAACTGCTTGCTTCAGACATCATCAATCTGTGCTAACACATTGCAATGTAAAATATGGTGTTTCATTGAATGTTAATTCTAGGTATTAAAACAGGCAGAGATGGATCACTCAATTTCAGTCTCCTGGAGAGATGTTTGCAAAGTGATTAAAATTTTAAATATCTGCTTTGGATGTGAGGCCAAAAGAAAGGTCCCTCTTTCCCAAAGCCTCTCTCTATCTAATAAAGGAACCTATGCTAACTAAAAGCAAAGAAAATCTCTCCAATGCTAAAAAGGAGGGCTTTGTTTCCTTATCTGCTTTCTCCTTCATTAAAGCTGTCTCTCCTTGGAAGTACAGAGGTGGTTCTGATCTTTCCACCTTCTCCTGCACAATATTAATGTCCTCAGGTGTGCCATTCGCTGTAATGGAAACCACACAGTCATTAATATCCAATTAGCCAGCTAATGATACAGTGTTAAGAGCCAGCAGGCCAAGCAATCTGTCTCCTTCACGCTTTCCTCTGTTCTCAGAGCTGTGAATAGCGTCATGGTTAACAGGGCAAAACGCTGGAATAACACAGGGAAACATGTCTCCACATTAACATATCCCTAATGCTCATTGCTCATCTATTTGGGCATTGCTGAAGCAGACGCAAACCAGGGAATACACCAGGGAATATATTACGTACATGACGACGTTTCTCGCAGCCATGCATATACTGTATAACAAAATATGCTGGTTGTTTCCTATACCTAAAGGGGCACATACTTTATATACAGTAAGGGCAGCTTGTTAAAGAAACAGCTTTGGTCCCATCTGCTTGTGAAACTCAAAGCATTTGCATGAAAAAGTGACTTCTTGACAAAAAAAAAAAAAAAAAAAAAAAAAAAAACCTTGCGAATAATACATCTAGGGGGCATGGTAGGTTTGTGGTTAACACTGTTGCCTTGCACCTTCTTGGTTGTCGCTTGAAACCTCTGGTCTGTGTTTAGAGTTCACATGTTCTCTTCAATGCTTGGTGGACACTCTGCGTACTCTGGTTTCCTAGCAAAGGCCAAAGATATGTGGGGTAAATTACATGGGGGGTTACAAATTGCCCATAGTTTAAGAATGGGGAGGGGGGAGGGTAAGGGGGGTGAGTGTTCGCACCCCATCTAAGATGTATCCCGCCTTGTGCTCTACTGTATGTTCTCAGGGATAGGCTCCAACCCAACACATGATAAGCAGTATAAATAAATGATAGATGGAAACATACTGTATACATCCAATGACAATATCATTAATTAACCAATAATAATTATAATATCAATATACTGTAACCCTAACCCTAACCCTAACCCTAGTCAACACTTATGTTAAAAGTTATATTATTAATTCCATATTTCCCAATTATAAAACTTTGGTGAAGAATTTTCTCATATATTCAGTTGCATGTAAATAAAATATTTGTTGCAATAACAATACAATTCCATGCCCATTTTTAACTGCATATTCTGGTCGATGTGATATTATAAACGAAACATTAACACAAACACAAAACATATGAAGGCATGAACAGGACCAAAAAAAAAGAAAAAGGCAAATAGTTGGGATTAATTAAGATTAATGAACATACCATTTTGAACATTATTTGTTGAATTGGAGAAATATCAACACAGACAAAGCACTATTTCAAACTTTTGTTTGAAGTAACAGGGTGGTTGAGCAAACTTTGAGGAAAGCAAGTGCTACTGACCTTTTCCATGAAATTACAGAAACTCACCATTAGTTAATCTCAGTCTTATTGACAGGAGTGGGCATAATGAGCAACCCACTGTGATAGTTGTCATTACAGGGAAGTGAAGGACAGAGACAGGCTTATTTAAAGTAACTTTTTAATTCCAATACATACACATACACGCACACACACGCTCCAGACCAGTGCTCTCACAAACAAACAAACAAACAAACAAACAAACAAACAAACAAAACACACCTCTAAATAAGATGCCACAGGTGGAAAACATAACATGAAACCACTTGGGTCTTCCATTAACAGAAAAGACTCTCTTACCCTGCGTTCACACTGAACGCGGCGAGAGCGTCACAGTTCGCTCTCGCCGCCCTGCTGCCGACGCCGGTCGCTGCTCTTCGCCGCTGTTGGCCGCTTTGACGTAGACGAACGCCTATCTTTTATTTAAAGGGGCCGCAAAGCAATCAAGCTTGTTGATCTTATGGAGACTGACCAAAATGTGGAAGATAACAAGAAATTGATTTATAGAAACTGTATTGTAGAAATAAACAAATTATAGGCCATTCGTATGGTGTGGCTTCTGTTCATTGTGAATTGCTATAGTATTATATTATTTTTCTTATTATTATAACATTAGAATCACTTATTAGACTTTGTCTTTAATTAAAATAACATTAATAATTAATAAACACCCGCTATCGCAATAATCAACCTCTCCTCCATTTCGCTTGGGAACTAATGTCGCCGGAACAAAAGTTACAGGACTGCATCCCACGAAATCCTCCCAAGCGGAGGACCTCCATTTTAATTGGTTGCCGCTCAACCGCGTCATAACTGATTACCCTAAAGTTGAGCTGATTTCAACTCTCTTCGCCGCTCTTGCCGCCCTCGCCACGCCGCTCTTCGCCGCCGGCTCCCATTAAAAATGAATGACTTCTGGCATCTTTGACGCTCTTGCCGCGTTCGGTGTGAACGCAGGGTTAGAAGATCTAAACTTCTACAGTGAATACATCGGAATGCTTTTACTCAGTTAGTTCCGTACTTACTTACTCATTCATCCACGTACTCACTTATCTTTAGAAACAACATCTGATTAATATAATATACTATATTTAAGCAATACCACATGAGAGGGAGTGCTGTTGTGCTGGATATCAGCACAACTGTGATGCCTTAGGCACTTGGGCAAATATCCAACAAAACAAGTTTTTATTTTTTATTTTTCACAAGAAGCTAAGTGAATGTATTGTGAAAGCTTAAGGACATGGCATATTTTTTTCTTTGTGAGTTCAATGTTTGTGTTTGCCAGGATTGTCAGGCCATCGGCAAGTACTATATAGAGTAAGTCAATTAATTCTGGCTAGATGCTTTTTGGAATTTTGCACCTGCTTTCAACCGTTAGTAATGGGAGCTATGTTCCAGCTTAAAAACAATCTCAAGGATACCTGGCAACATATGCTGCATTACAAACACAAATGGATCATGTGCTTCAAGCCAGAAAATGTATTAATGTGAAAAAAGTTCAAACCCAAAGTAGATTGATTTACAGACCACAAGCTCCTTACATGCAAATGTTTGATAGTGGTCCAATAGAAGAGAACTACCATTAAACTGGACACCACTCTGAATGCTGAAAGAAAGAAAAAAAAAGTTTCTGGATGAGCAACAACTTTAGGATTGTGAAAAATCTTGAGATGATTTGAAAAAAAAAAAAAAAAAAAAGAAGTGCTTCAGAATGTCACCTAACATGTAGTAAAAGAAGAGGAATGAAGACTGGTTCAGAAAGCAAGACAATCAGATCCAGAGTCCGCAAGGAAGACATTAAAGCTCTCTGAGAACAAATCAGGAAACTTAGGAACAAATGATTTCAGCAAAACCTGATGAAGCAGAGAGTTTTTCAAAGGAGAATAATCTCAGAGTTTTACGCAATGATCAATACTGTCTGTGGCCCAAAACACACACACACACACACACACACACACACACACACACACACACACACACACACACACACACACACACACACACACACACACACACACACACACACACTTCATTCTGTAAGAGCAAAGAGTGGAACAAATTACCATGGAGGAGGCGTAAGCTGCTGTCAATATTTCCAAACTCTGGAAGAGTCCAGGTCCAGACAATATATTATCCAACTTTCTTGTTTGTAGTGGACACACTCTAGTATCATTCATGCTCACTATCTTCAATCTGTTTTGGATATCAGAAAATCTGCTAACAAAATCTGCACATTGCCTTTATTGATTTCACCAAGGCTTTTGACTGAGTAAATTGAGACCTCCTCCTCTCTCCATGATCTTGGGAAATTTTGACACAAATTTGTGTCATCAAGAGGCTGTACTCTGGAATGCATGCTAGATTATGTATTAATGGAGAACTTTCCAAACCAATCAAATAAAATAGAGGTGCCAAGCAATGATGTAAGCTTGATCCCAGTCTGTTTTTGATATATTCTGCCACCTGCTCTACATTACATAAGAACACAAGTCTTGATTACAGCATCAAGGTTTGCAGTAACACTCACCTGTAATGAAAGACCAAGACGCTCAGCATGAACATAAGAGAAGTCCAGTATGCAGATTCTATTTTCATTTTACTAACAAGGATAAATGCAGTTTGTAATATTTTTCATTCGTCATTTCACACAAAATACAGTAGTCATGTAGAGGGTTACTTGGTCTGAAATAATGTTTGGATATGTGATACGTGTAACAGCTACATGAGTTCCCCGGACCCATAGTTTCCCAGCAGAGCACTGCCCAGAGCATTGCCATCTTCCCATAATCCATCTCTTCCTCAGGTAAGCAATGCACACACACACACTCCGGCATTCATATGACAGTGATATAAAAAGAAAACATGATTCATTAGACCAGGCCATTGGGGTAAACAATACATCAACCCAGTCAAACAATACAAACCACAACCCAGCTCCCAGCTTGACCCATGACTTGTTTTAAACTTATATGAATAAATAAACTTCATTCTTATACTGTATGTTAGAGGAGTGTGTAGAGAGAGAGAGAGAGAGAGAGAGAGAGAGAGAGAGAGAGATCTTTTAGTTTTAGAAAAGCACATATCCTGTTTTTTTTTTTTACTGCCTCAGCAGGCCAAATCTCTGTCACTTGTTTTTGCATCAATACAAATTACAAATTACGCAACAACATAATTACAGTGAATATGAAAGGCCGTAGGACAGGACCACTCTGCTGCTCTTTTTCAGTGTGTGGCTCCGTGTCACTTCACATTTGGTCTTACCTAACAGAGATGATGGAGGGTGTGTTACAAAGCTGTTGTCAAACTGCAACCACAAACAATCCATTTTTGTTCTGTGTATCCACTGCTTGGGCAACTGGTAGGTGACTTTCTATGCTTTGTAATTTCTAGAAGTGTCTGGAATATTTCATGGTTTTAAACATTCGCCCAAATCACATTGCATCAGAAAGTTAGGAAGACTTGCATCAGTATTTTTTATTTCTGCAACATATTACAGCACTTCTCTCCAGTGCCTAGAAACCCTAGACATATAATTACATTATATTGATAACTGAAACAGACATCTTCAGGACTGGAACCAAAATACAGCAATGATTTTGTCAAGAAGTAAATGAGAAGGTTCTGTATATGCTAAACTGAAAAAAGTTTGAAAGGCATAAAGTATGTTTTATGCCTTTCAACCAACTTTGACCTCATTTACTTTTTCGTCATCTATCTATCTATCTATCTATCTATCTATCTATGTTCATTTTGTGAAAAAAAAAAACTTTCTTCTAATGTAAACAGTAACAAGTAAAAAGTATATGGTGATGTAAAATTACTCATAGAAGTCATTTTTTTAGTTAAGTAAATATAACAGAGTAAATGTAACTCGTTACTACCCACCTCTGTATTTAACCATGACCATGCGCAGAAATGTTATTGACTGCAGTTGCATAACGTTAGCCTATTATCATTACTTTATGTTCTCATTAACATGTTAGCCTGTCTTGAACTGATAACATTAGTTATGCAATCTCGTTTACCTCACTAACAGTAAACCCTGAAAGTGGTCACAATTTGAATTAAACTCAATTGAATGCAATTCCTACAACCTCCATAGCAGCACAAATACTACTGATATTCAAACTGCAATTTAGCAAAGCTAAGAGAACACATTAATGTCAGCGTTGTGAAGCCACTTTAACTCAGGCAGGAACAATTGAACTATTAGCATCCAACTTATACCTGCGATTCACTGCCGGTTTTAAAAAGGAGAGGGAGTCACAGCGGTTTGTTATCTGTAAATCTCCTGATTTGCACTGCACTGACAGTATTGTAGCCTCTTTTTAACAGTCTTGTTGTTCTTGTGACGCCCTTTGCAATTGAACTAGGTATAAACTAAAGTCCACTACAATCATAGTGAAACCACATTGTTTGTAGCCTACTGACTGCATCATTTTATTGACTTGTACATGTATTAATGAATGCAGAATCTATTTTGTTATTGCATATGAAAGTTAGTATGCATGGCGCAAATAAGATTAAAACAATCATAAATACCAGTCATATGGATTTTGGTTTTACTTTCATACAAATGATGTAATAATTCAGTTATCATCATAGCCTTTATCAATATTCACCTGTAAACTAGATTTATCCTTGTTTTTGGTGAATGTCCACAAAAACTCCAAACAGACAGTAACCCCAGCTCAGGATGAACTGTGAAGCTGTGAGGTTCTTTTTTTTTCTCTTATCATGTCTATACAGCTGCATAAATTAGCATAAATACAAAAAAAATGCCCATTCAAAGACCAAAACCACACGAAATAACATGGCTACCAAGTGTGAAAAATGTGTTCCCACTATTGCCCATCAATCATGAAGTTTTAGTCTTAAAAATTCACCCCATTGCTGGCCTGAAGTCCAAGAAGGGAGCTTACAGTGTGGGAGTGGTGGCATAATCTCTGTCCCCTATCAATCACAGCACCTTGAACTGATATGGCATCTGTGAGTTTATCCATGCAGAAGAGGGCAGATAGGGCTCTCCTCTGAGTGTGATACCATGCCCTGTGACATGGCATGAGCTGCAGTCTGAAAAGATGTACTGTATGTGGCTGGCTTCATGTGTCCTGGAGGAAGCACATGACAGCTTTCACCCTCCTGGACTGGTAGCTGTCAAATGATAGGTGAGACATAAAATAAAATAATAAAAAAGAAAGGAGAAGAAAAAGAAGAAGAACAACATTTTTTCCCCACAATGAATGAGTCTATGTTTTGGACTTTTACCATTTTGCCTATATGATTGGTTAATGTCTTTCTGATTATTATCTGAAGTCTGCAGAATTGTCTTAATGTACTCTAGCTTTGACCCAAATTTGCTGTCTTTTCTCTTTCTTTTGTTTTTATTTTAAGATTACTCACAGCATGCATTTGATATTAGATTGATCTTTAAATGACAAAGCAAAAGTGATATTTTGGACAAAATTTGGAACTTTAGCTCTGAGCATTTGGTAATTCATCTTCACTAAATGCTCATCTTTGCTCACTGTCAATCTCATCATAAGGTTATTAAATATAATACACTGTTTGACAAAAACGTATACAGTACAGACCAAAAGTTTGGACACACCTTCTCATTCAAATAGGTTGAATTTGTATTCTGGCAAGAAAAAAGCAGCTTAGTGAAGAAAAACGAGTGGCCATCATTACTTTAAGAAATGAAGGTCAGTCAGTCCGAAAAATTGGGAAAACTTTGAAAGTGCCCCCAAGTGCAGTCACAAAAACCATCAAGCGCTACAAAGAAACTGGCTCACATGCGGACCGGCCCAGGAAAGGAAGACCAAGAGTCGCCTCTGCTGCGGAGGATAAGTTCATCCGAGTCACCAGCCTCAGAAATCGCAGGTTAACAGCAGCTCAGATCAGAGAGCAGGTCAATGCCACACAGAGTTCTAGCAGCAGACACGTCTCTAGAACAACTGTTAAGAGGAGACTGTGTGAATCAGGCCTTCATGGTAGAATATCTGCTAGGAAACCACTGCTAAGGACAGGCAACAAGCAGAAGAGACGTGTTTGGGCTAAAGAACACAATAAAGAACACAATAAAGAAAACTCTTTGAATGAGAAGATGTGTCCAAACTTTTGGTCTGTACTGTATATACTGCAAATAAATAAATAAATGAACAATATATACACTATAGTGTCTTCACATGCATATGAACTTGAGTACCATCCAATTCTTAATCTTACTATATAGGTTTATTATAGTGTTAGCATACCCTTTGCAGTTATAATGGCTTCAACTCTCCTGGGAAGAAGAGTCTTTATTGACCATTGATGAGAATTTTTGACCATTCTTCCAGAAACAATTTGGGAGGTCAGACATTGATTTGGACAAGAAGACCTGGCTCGCAGTCTCTGCTCTAATTCATCCCGAAGGAGTTCTATTGGGTTGAGATCAGACTGCAGACCAGCCAAGTTCTTCCCCATCAATCTTGCTCCTTCATGTCTTTATGGACCTTGATTTGTGCACTGGTGTGCAGTCATGTTTGAACAGGAAGGGGCCATCTCCAAACTGTTCCCACAAAGTTGGAAGCAAAATGTCTTGGTATGCTGTAGCATAAAGGGTTAATTTCACTGGACCTAAGGGGCTGAGGCAAACTCCTGAAAATCAACCCCACATCATAATCCTCCCTCCACCAAACTTTACGCTTGGCAAAATGCAGCCAGACAAGTACTGTTCTCCTGGCAACTGCCAAATCCAGAGTGGTCCATCGGGTTGCCAGAAAGAGACACGTGATTCATCACTCTACCGAACACATCTGCACGCCGTGTATACCACGCCGTCACTGCTCTAGAGTCCAGTGACTGCGTGCTATACACTAGTAGATTGCATTGTATGAAGCTTTCTACACACTGAAGTTTCTGGACCACATGAAGTTTGGAGGCCTTTAGCTATTGACTCTGCAGAAAATGGGCAAGCTCTATAAACAATGTCTCTCAGCATCTGCTGACCCCGCTCTGCTATTTTACGTGGCCTACCACTTACGTGACTGAGCTGCTGTCATTTCCAATCATGCTCACTTTGTTATAATAATCACTTCCATCCTTTGTTATAATACCACTGACTTATTGCACAGGTGGCATCCTATTACAGTACCAGTATAAGTACAAGCGGTCTACTTGCCTAGGTGCATGATTTGATAAACTTGTAACCATGGACATAATTGGAACACCTTAATTCAATGATTTGGATGGGTGAGTGAATACAGTACATACAATGTAGTGTATATAGTACTCACAGTATGTTTAAATATTGCAAAAAAAATGGGCAAGCATAAGGATTTGAGTGACTTTGACAGGGCCAAATGATGATGGCAAGAGGACTATGTCAGAGCATCTTCAAAAGGACAGCTCTTGTAGGATGTTCAACGGCTGCAATAGTCAGGACCTACTAAAAGTTTTTTTTTTTTTAAAAAGGCAGAATGAGAACTGTAAAAATGCTCTAGATTTTAAGAGCTACAGTATAAACAGTAAGCACATAAATACGTAGGAGCCTTGGATTAATTACTACAGTGATTAATATGTTTTTAAGCTGGCAACAATTCTTTGAGCTGGAACTGATTTAGTGAATATCTTCATATTTCTTAAGCAACCATCTCAGAAGATGCTGGAAAATATGCTATTGTGTGTCAGAAGGATTAAATATCGAACTGCATTAAGTAAATAAAACAAGTATAGAGATGAATGAATTAAAGAATTTGCTAAAACAATGTTGCAAAAACGTTTAGGCCTTTAATGTTGGACTTTAAAACCAAATTAATACCAGACCAATGGCTGGAAGACACAAACTTCAGTTGCTGTGGTGAAGGCACTGCATGCTTACCAATGTACTTTAAGGGAACATGCTGCTAAAGCTTATAAATGAGATGCTGCTCTTGGGAATGATCCAAAAGGAAATAAAACAGAGAGGTAATATTACAACAAGAGAGAGTGTGACATAAGATACATGACCTGCGTGTACGTCCCAATCTCCGATCAGATTTCTGAAGCCTGATAGTACCTTAAGGGATCATGTATGTGCTCAGACATTGAGTGAACAGATGTTAATTAGTATAAATCAGTGGTTCTCAACCATGATCCTGGAGGACCAAATATATATAAGCTCACAGCACACCTGATTAAACTAAGTAGATAATATACAGCCTTCTTAACTGAAGTGAGTGTGATAGAGAAGGGAAAACATTAAAATATGCATGGCACATGGTTGTCCTATTACGAGGGGGCGCTTCAATATGGCGCCACCAAGTATGTTGTTACAGTATGTGTGGGAGTCCCAACGCAGGACGTAGAGGGGAGCGCTGGGCCGTGGACTGTTTATTTCGGCAGAGAATGATCGGCTTGCATGAACACCACGAAGAGATAAGGTAAGAGGCTTGTCCACTGCTCTTATTAACTCTTGCTGCTCAGAAATGGGGTATGTCTTATTATGAAGAGCGACGCGCTTATGTCTGTGTGTGCCGCCTCCAGAGGTGGAAAGAGTACTAAAATTTTGTACTCAAGTAAAAGTACTGTTACTTCAGTGAAATTTTACTGAAGTACAAGTAAAGTTACCATTATAAAAATCTACTCAAGTAAAATAAAAAGTAGCTCATAAAAAAATTTTACTAAGAGCAAAAGTTACTGAGTAACTAATGGGGGGTATATGGCAGAAAGAACTAGATCCACGCATTAACTGATGAAATAATGAGGTTTGTATTGCTTTACAAAAACACACACACGCACATACACACACACACACACATAGGAGGAGGATCAGATTCAGGGTGGACCCAGGTAAAAATAATAAACTAAATGGTATTTATATTTAGTAGCTAGATTACCTGGAGAAAAAAAAAAAAAAAACACCACCACCACAAACAAAAATACAGGTACTTTCCCTGACTCCCTAAACCAAAAACAGTGAATACATTCCCTCTTCCCAAAATAAATGGCAGCCACACCCCTACTACTGGTGAGTGCACAAACATACAGTGAAATTATCTACAAATATATACAAAGACCAACAAAAGCAATAATCAAAGGCAATGGGAGGCAAAACAAAATACCAAAACGCCAAAATCACAATCTCTTTCCTCTTTCCCGCGTCTCTCTCCGGTTTATATATGGTCGCGTTCGTTGATGACGTCACTCTCAGGGCGGAAGCGGCCGTGTGGAAGGTCAGGAAGATGCCGATGTGGGGACAGGACACGATACACACACGCGAGCACAACCAAGCATTTATAGTCAAAGCAGAATATTTTTTCATTTTCATTCATTTGTTTTACTCAGTAGCGCATATGATTTAAAATGTAGCGAATTACAGTACTTCAAACAAAACATACTTAAGTAAAAGTAAAATTACAGATTTTAAAAACTACTTTAAAAAGTAAAAGTACACAAAAAATACTCAATTACAGTAACGCGAGTAAATGTAATTAGTTACTTTCCACCTCTGGCCGCCTTGCTTCTGATTCTTTTTCCCGACTACAGTAAGTACTGTACTTACTAAACTTGTGCTCAGGTTCCCCTCCTTCTCCTATTATTCTTGTTTTTGCATCTCTTTTTTTTTTTTTGATCTTTTCACTTTTCCTCAGTTTTCTCTTTCTTTGATCTTTTCACTTTTCTCTTTTCTTTATCTTCACTTCTTCCCAGTTTTCTCTTTCCTTTATCTGTTCACTTCTCTCCTTTCTTTCCCTAAACCAGAGCAAAGTTTTCATACCAGGTGCTATCTAATCTTCACACATGGTGCAGTGGTTTCTGGGACCTTAAGTATCCTACCGGCCAGGTGTAGCTTGTTTTATGTGATTGTCAGCACGGCGGAGCTGTCTAGCAACAGTGCCCATCTGCCGATCTGTCTGACTATAAATCCCTGGGGTGGTCACTCGCGGCTTCGCCTGTTACACCTCTAGGTTAAAATTTCATTGTTTTGAGGTTTTATTGGCAATGTTGTGTTTGGGTCATTCATTTATTCAACATTATCTCAACATCAAGTTGTTCTCATTTTTCTAATGTTGTACTGATGTTGAACTTCATCACAACATTGTAACAATCAAATTATAATGGTCATTGCACATTAGGGTTCCTATAGGGAATGCAGAATAAAGAGTGAACTTCGGAGCAATATGAATGGAAATAATTATTACAGTGTTGCACAGGGTCAGTGAAACAATGCCATGGCGAATATATGCTATAAAAAAAAAGCAAAAGAAAACAAATGTGAAAAAGTGTGAGCGTGTGAAATTTTTGGCCAAGCATGGCATAGTGAGGAGACTTCTGGGGGAAAAATATGAATAATTCACTGGTTTGGACTCTTGCCAATTTGTCTGCATGTATGGACATATTGCTCTTGTTTCTACAAAGACAGACAGATTTCAGGTTAATAGTATTTCTGATTATTATCTCAAGTGTGCAGAATGTTATTAATGTGGTGCTGGCCAAAGAACATTTTATAAGATTGCCCACAGCATGCATTTGATAGTAGATTGAGCTTTGAATGAAACAGCAAAAGTGATACTTTGGACCCAGAGGGTGATAATAGAATAATTTGCACTTTGAGATTATACAGCTAGCTAGCTGGAGAAGACAAAATCCATCTGAAGTAAAGCCGAACATTGACCCATAAAAAAAAAATGTTTCTGTTCTGTTTGACAGCGGACTTTATTGTTTTGTTGGTGTAACACTTCCATACTTGTGGCAGCTGAAAGTGGTTCCTCAGCTGTGAATAGGTTGTTGATTAGCACACTGTTTACTGCCAAGACAAGCATCACTATGACGTTTTGCTTGCAGGAGGATAGCCACAGTAGGTGGCAGGCTTGACGTTCATCAGATCCTGTCAGTAACAGTAGTATTTTCTAAGAAAATTAATCCTTAAAAACATGGTGAAATTATTATTGACCCAATAGCAAAATAAATTGTGGAAAAAAAAGATTATTGCTTAAAATGTTATATTGCTTAAAATATAAAAATATAAAATATTGCTTAAAAGTCATAATTGTCCAAAGTCAGGACAAGGGACTGTGGAGACCAATGTTTTAATGTTCATTTAAATATTACATTTATTTATTCACTCATTCAGGCATGCATTAAGTGCTAACAAGAGTATTGTACATTAGAGTACAAATTTCAGGGAAATAAATGTCAGTTGGACTAAGAGCATTCATGAAAACATCGAAAAAATTCCTAGTAGCAAGAGACATGAACGTACCAGACTGTAAGACACTTACTTTACACAGAAGATGCTGCCACAACCTATTGAGCACACTGATTATAGCTTCCAGTGCAGAGTTTAATTGCCAGCACCTCAATTAAACTGCAATGACCCGAGAACATTAGGAGCAATTGGGATTCTTTTAGCTACATTATTTGCGTAATGTTTATCTGAATTTTATTCTCACAAAATATTAATTATAATGCATGATATCACTGACAATTTAGAAAGATTGCCAAAAGCCAATCCCATACCAAGTGTTCCACTTAACTCAGTAGTTTAAATTAATTCACAAACTTAACATCAACATTCACAACTGCCTTCTTTATTAATGCTGCTTCTTGTCATATGAATCATTTATGAATCTTCTTCAAAGCTTTATATACACTGATATACACTATATAACAAAAGGTTTGTGGACATCTGACCATCACACTCTGGGCTAGACTGGGACAAAAATCAGCCCTGGCATTTTGGTCCAGGTGGCCCACCACTGCTATCAAGAATTGGTCCAGTCAGGTACCACAGATATAATATATATAGTTTTTATTATTCAAAAAGTGAAAAAGTGAAACTATCATATATTCTAGATGTCATTATACATAAATTTCAATATTTAAAACTTTTTGATGATTATGGTTTTTGATGATTTTCATGATTATTGTAACTCATGAAAATTTAAAAGTCCAGTACTGTATCTACAAAAATTTGAATAGCTCCTATTTATTAGAATATTTAGAAGATCAATCACAGAAAGTAGGCACTGATACAAATGAAGGTGACCAAATAAGGCTGAGAATCAAAATGTAACATCTACATTTTGAACATTTAAATGTTACCAAGTTTACACAAACCAACTCATTAAATGATATGAACTTTAGATTATGATAGCTGTGAATAGTTAGCTTTAATAGCTTTTCTTACTAAATATTTTTTTTATTCAAAAAAAGTATAAATGTTTTTCTTGTGAGCACTGGTGAGGAGAAGGTCAATGAATAAGAATATTGACATGTTCCCAAAGTGGGAATAACTATATGTAGGTCAGCTGCAGCAGAGTTATGGCATTAGCCAAAAAATAGAAATACATTCAGGATGAATGGGACATATATGAATGCAGGATATTTAATTAGCCTCATGGGCTGAATATGTGGAACATGCACTGAGGGCGACTTCAAGACAGAGAAATAAAGAGAGCTAGAGAGTGACCGGGACTGATAAAGCAAGAGGAGATCAAGAAGGAGGATTAGAGGGCAGTACAGTAACTCAGCCACTGCCACTGTGGGACAGGCCAAATTTTGAACAAAAATTTTGAACAAAATTTCAAAAATATTTTTGACATTGAAATAGTGATAAAAATGTATATTAATCTTCAATTTCTTCAATAAACAATTTCTTTGCTAATAACAGCTGAATCTGGTTCATTAATGGGTAACAAAGTTTCTCTCTTTCTCTTTTTCTCTCTGTCTCTCTCTCGCTCCTTTTCCCTTTTTTATTTTTATTTTAATGGTAAATATATAACATGAGATTAAACATCCATGCTAATGACAGTAAGAGCATTCTAAAGATTAACATATAATGTTATTTTTCACTTAATAATTTTATTCTATGATTTGAAAGTCATGATTGTTGTTTCTTTCAATCAGTTTATATTACAGAAAGACTGATTTTTTCCCCTTACGTTTTAGGAAATACATGGGATATGCAATGTGTTATGAAATATTTCAGATATTTTATTGACATGAATGGGTGTCTAATGAATAAACTAAAATGTACATTATTGTTAATCAATAATGTCCAATGATGGACAAGTATTCAATGTATTTTATGTGATTATACAAATAAGTTACTGTGGGATGCAACATGAAAAATATACTGTTTTATAAATATAGTAGACAGAAAAAAAGGTAAATTATATGTTTTAGTAATTTATATAAACTATGCATCGGTTGTTGAAGTACTGCTTTTACATATAAATCTGTCAATGTAAAATCAATGTGCCGCAATTGGAACCTCAATCATTTAAAAGTGGCATGGTTGGGAAGCATGGTGGTCTTTATTATTATTATTATTATTATTATTATTATTATTATTATTATTATTATTATTATTATTATTATTTCATTTATTTTTCATTATTGTCAAAAAATTGTGTGTATAATATACATTGTGCATTGCAGTAAAGTAATATGCATTGTTTGAGTAAATGGTAAAATGCAATGGATTTTTTTTGGATGATAATATCATGCAGTTTAAAAGCATGCCATATGAAGAAGTATTATCTCTCCTCTTCTGCTCTCCCCTCTCCTCTTCTCTCTCTTTCTCTCTCCTTCTCCCTCTCCCTGTATCTCTGTCGAGCTACACATATCGTTCCTGAGCTGCCAGTGATCCAGACCCCCTCTGCCCTCTGGACCTGTCTGACTCGTCCTGGTGCCCTGCTTCTGGTTGGAGATCTCGTCGCATGGATGCCAGTGTGGTCTCTGGGGACGGTTTCACTCTACCATGAAGATGGTTCTGGCCTTGGCTGATGTTGACAGCTGTTTCTCTGAGGACTGGACTTGGCTGCAGTCGCTCAATAGTTCAGGACTGGAATTTCCTAGAAGTCTACCTGAGCCTCCAATAACTAATTTGACTCCATATTAACATCAATTAAAATCAACTGTTATACTGAGCTGCCTGCCACCTAACACACAGTATGAATGCAGATCAATTCCTGCTTCCTGTTTCACCCAAATGAGGATGGGTTCCCTGTTAAGTCCGGTTCCTATCAAGATTTCTTTCTATTGTCATATCAGGGAGTGTTTCCTTGCCACTGTCGTCCTCTGTTTGCACATCAGGAACGATCTGACCCTTTTGATTCATACACATTCACATTTCATACAAACTTAAATAATTCTTTTGATTGTGGAAAGCTGCTTTGCAACATGACAATTGTTAAAAGCGTTATACAAATAAAATAAAATTGAATTGAATTGAATTGAATTGAATTGAATTGAATTGAATTGAATTGAATTGAATTGAAGAAGGTAGATTTTTTTGAATTCCAAATGGAATAGGATGGAATAACCAAAGTTGGAAATAATAGATGGTATGAAGATGGATAGATAAAACAAGAACTGTATCTGTCCTCATTTCAGGCTGCAAAGCAACACAATGTGATTATTGTAAAGAGGGTGATTCTTTTCTATACCTACAGTATTAAAAATAATGGCAAAAGTTTTAGCAAAAAGGAGCAGTAGTAGCGTGGAGGCAGGAACTAGACATGAAGAAATTGGTTATGGTTGGAATAATTTGGTTTTATTGTCTGTAAGACAGCAACAAAGTGAGTTTAAATTGAAGAACAAGGAAGTATGCAAAGGTGTGAAGTAGCAGTAGATGGTCTTTGGAGACAAAAATGACTAGTGATTGTTAATTGAGAAACATAAGTTATCAGTCATTGTTTGTTGAGAAATAGTATTAGTCTTTGGTAATATTAGCTGAAACTTAAAGTAACTGAGCTAACGGCTTTGCCCATTTGTGGTTAGATGAGCAGTTTCTGGAATAAAGTCAATAAATCAAAACACCCTCCAGAGACTGTTGTACTAGGAAATCTAGTTCAACCCAAATCTACACTTTCCCCAAGTCTCTACAGATATACTGAACAGTCAATGCATTATCCAAGCCTGACACATACTAATGCTCTCTGAACTCACAAAAATCATAGCATAAATGCCCCAAAATTTATCTGGAACATTAAGACAAATATAGCTCTCTGGCACCTACAGTATGGCCCTTGGGTGGAAACTGGAATAAAATATGTAACCAAGAAAATAAAATGCTGGAGCGGTCATGTTTCATTTCACAATATTTTTAATTGTGAAATAAGGCAAATATTTTTATTAATTTTTTTATTTATTGTAAAGTAAATATAATATATAGATGTATTTCCTGCCCAATATATATGTTTTTCATTCAGCATTTAAAATTAAAATTTCTCTTACATTGTCCCTACTATATGAGCATTCCTTCTTCCTGTTGCCTTTTTATTTTTATTTAGTTTAACTGATAGTTCTGTTTTGCCTTTAAGTTCTGTAAATGAATACACATACACAGGTATTCATGGATATCATTTATTCAGCAGGACATTTTGTCAATGTGTTAATTATGTTGCTCTAGGCTTGATGGGGGGAGCAAGGCCAAAGTTAACCCAATTTTAATGTTCTGAACCAATGGAACATTAAGAATATTCATTTGGAACATCATTTTGTGCCAGGCAGAAAATAGAAGCCATTTCATTTTTGTTCTCTTTGCATAATATTAATTTATTTTCCTGGGTTAAAGTGATTGGCAGTTGTTGCAACAGTGCCGGGAAGGAAATAACTGGTAATTTTGGAAGCATCAGAGTGTAAGGAAAGAAAATAACACACACATGCACGGAGTGAGAGAGTAACATTGTTCTTTTTGTTAAATAATCTAGGCACTTAGGTGGACAGGTTTTTAACTTAATCCATGTAATCTGCTAATATCCTGTAATCCTAGTGGTTCTTATCAAGGGATGTCAAAGCGTTAAAAAAAAAAGTTTTTTTTTCTTTTCTTCTTAACTTTAATTATATGAGCAACACCTACAGGTTGATATAAAGTATATACAGTACCTAGCTTATACGCCTTATTATACTGTATTTTCCATATTTAGTAGTGGTTTATTATATTAAATAGGCTGAATATTTTAATATTTCATGTATTGTTTACATCCACGTATTATAGTTCCAATAAAAATAAACCTGCCACCTCTTTTTTTGCCTCCTTTCTCAGCTGGTTACTCTGTGTGTGTAGACCTTAGACCTAAGGGTATTTCTGGTTTATAGATCGTGAATAAAAAAAGACACTGCATATACATTTTTAGATGTGCTTATTTATTTACAGAATATCACTTATTAATCTTTTCTCTTGATGGGTAGTCTGAGGGATAGAGGGCAGATGATGCAATTTCAGTGCACTGCTGGTTGAAAAGTTCAAGCAAAGGTCGATGTTTTATTTACATTGCTATAAAAATGCGAATGATTTAAAATTATTATAGAGCCAAAGCATTTGTGAGGTTTGCACAAAAACTGATGTTACCTCATCTATGTACTTTAAGAATTTGATGTTTAAGGAGTTAAAGTGAGCATAAAACTGTTAAAAGAGTTAAAAGAAACCAAGTGAGAAATTATAAAGAAACGTTTATTAAATCGCACGCACGCACACACGCCTGCATGCACGCACGCGCACACCCGCACACACACACACACAGGCACACACGCACACACACACACACACACACACACGCACACACACACATACACACAAACACCCACACCAGGAAGTTTGGTTTTCTAGCCAACAAGTTCCAGCCAATGTAGGAAATGGGCCCTCCCTTTAATCCATGCCATGGAACGTTAAAGTATATGCACTTTAAAGAAAAATAAATAAATCCTAATACAAGGTAATAACAGAGAAAAAATATTACTGGTTTGTTTAAGCAGTGAGAAATCTAAAAAGGGAAAAAAGCAATGTTTTTTGCACACTTTGTTCATCAATCAATCTAGAGGATCATTTGAAAGTTTAAAAATTTATTTTCCATTGTTACAACCCGCAATATGTGGTAAATATTAGGTCCCATTTAACTATCAGTCAATAGTCAGCATAGTGACAAGTCAGGTACTGATCCAGGGTCCTAAAGACTGACTGTGGTCTGATTATTGTTGCCCTTGCTCCCACATGTGTTTTTTCCAAGTACCCCCGTTTTCAGGTCAGAAAGTAGTCAGTAGAGTTACTCTAAATTGTCCTGTAGGTCAACTGGTGACTCGTCATGACCCAGTAAGCTTATTGAATATGTTATATTTGCCAGTATCTTGACTCTTTATTCTAGATTATAGAGTTAGTTTTAATCAGGTAATTTGATTCAACAAAAGGCATTGCATTGGGCTGTTTAACTATATGTATCACTCTGCGTCACATGTTCTCAAACTGAAAGTACAGTAGGTCGGTACAGTTTTTGGTAATGGTCGGTAACCTCCTTAGTGATTGCTTCAAAATCATTATAAATTGCCTCTGAATGTTCATGTTCTTTTGCACACTGCTAAGCTACTGTAACTAGTTTCTAAGACAAGGCTGAATCCCAAATCCCTCTTTAACCCCTGATCAAGGGCACTACTTGGTGTGTGGAATGAGGGATTAAACACCCTACACACTAGCATTTCATTTTATGTTAGTCGGTATTTAACTCTGGAACCTGTAAGTTAGCTGATATTCTAAAGCCAAATAATTTAAAATATAATGTAATAATAATAATAATAATAATTAATTATTGGGGGTCTGCATTTTATTAGACTTATATTTTAATTCTGATCAAAAGAACGAAATGAACTAAATGACTCAAAAAAAGATTCGTTCACTTCAACAAGATTTAAAGAACCAAGTCACTAAAATGATTCAAACTTCCCATCACTAATCTGGAATAGTTTTACGTTTTTCCAGTACCATGTACCATAGCGAAAAGAAGAGGAGAATAACCCATAGTTATCATTAATTAATTTACCGGAAAAACGTAAAACTATTCCATTTTGTTCTTTTGATCAGAATTAAAATATAAGTCTAATAAAATGCAGACCCCCAATAATAAACAGATCCCCTACAGGGCCTGCATGTCTACATACACATATTTTAGCTATAGTTTCAGTAATAAAAAAATATTACAATGCAGCTAAGGTCATATTATGATAAACAGAATGAGCAGCTCATCTCTCATATCTTCTGGTTTAAATTGTTCATTCTTTTGTCACATGACTCTGCATTACACACTATTAGAGTCTATGAGAGTCACGTGACCAAAGAATGAACGACTCGGACTATAAGACACATTGAGAAGAACTGCTCAGTTTTGTTTCCTGTGTACTGCACTGCATAGCGTCTATGGGAGGCACGTGACAAAATAACGAACGATTCGGACCAAAGGACTCAAAGGTAACTACTTATTTCTGTTTCCTGTAAATAACCTATAAAGGTTTTGCGATGTCATGCACGCCCAGTAGAAAATTAACAAATCACTCTCCGAGAGTACTCATTCTTCTTTGATTGCATCTCAGCCATGCTGATATTCAGCACAACAGCACTCCCTCTTGTGGGATATTGTCTACATGGCCAGTAGGTGGACACATCACTCTAAATTAGCTAGTAGGTGGATTAGTTATTAACCTAAATTTGACAGTAGGCATATTAGTTATTCTAAATTGATCAGTAGGGAGATCAATTATGTTAAATGGCCAGTATGTGCGTTCACTTGGCAGCAGGCAGATTATTTACTTTCAGCTGAACATTTGGCAGACTGATTACTGTAAATTCCAGTTAGCGGATCAGTTATTTTTTACTTAGATAAGATGCAGATTGGTTGCTCTAAATTGACTAGGAGAGTAGCTGTGAATTGAAAAATGAAAGGCAATTTGATGCAATTTCAGTGTAATACTACCAAGAATTATTTTAAATATAGCATAATTATCCACATTTCTCTTTATTGTACCAAGTAATTCATTCATTCATTTAATTAATCATGTGGAACTTATGCTGGAAGGACTGAACTCATTTCACACAAACAACATGTTTAAACACTGAGATGAAATACGCCCTGGGTGGGCACCATACCCACACAAACACAAACTCATTAATACCACTTTAGGCACACCTGTTCACATACTGGCATGCATTTAAATGTTGGAAGAACACCAGAAAACCTGGAGAGACCTGATACAGATACAGGGAGAACATGAAGAAATTCTATTTTGCAAGTTTGCTCACTGCATGTCAGTGCTGCTGATACAGTTTTCTGCAAAAGTTTAGGCACCCCTTGATAAATAACATATTTTGGTGATTATTATTATTATTATTATTATTATTATTATTATTATTATTATTATTATTATTATTATTATTATTGAAAAGATGTTAACACAGTCTCTCTTGGAAATAGAAAAAATGCACAATACTTTCAGCAAACATTGGTACATCGTTACTTTTTATGTCATAAATTGAACAAAGATAAAAAAGATTATTATTGTGGCACTGTGCAAAAGTTTAGGCACCCTACATAATCAGTACTTTCAGTACTTAGTACAGTAATACCTCCTCTGGCAGATATCACAGCTTTAAAAGTCTTTCAATTCTTGTACTTGGGGATTTTCTCCCATTCTTCTTTGCACAGCTCTTTTAAGATCTACCCACAAATTTTCAATGATGTTTAAATCAGGGGACTGTGATGGCCATTCCAAAACCTTCAGCTTGCGTCTCTTGAGGTAGTCCATAGTGGATTTCAAGGTATGTTTAGGATCATTGTCCTGTTGTAGAAGCCATCCTCTTTTCGGCTTCAGTTTTTTTTTTTTTTTTTTTTTACAGATGATGATGTACACCCGTGCAATGTTTCCTGTGCCACTGGCTGCAACACAACCCCAAAGCATGATAGATCCACCTCCATGCTTAATAATTGGCAAGGTGTTCTTTTCATTAAATGCTGCTCCTTTTTTTTCTCCAAACATGCCTTTGCTGATTGTGGCCAAAGAGTTATATTTTAAATTCATCAGTTCACAGCACTTGTTTCCAAAACACATCAGGCTTCTGTAGATGTTCTGTTGCATACTTCTGACATTGGATTTTATGATGGGGACACAGGTTTTCTTCTGCTGACTCTTCCATTTCATCTCATTTCATTTTTTATTTGAATAGCGCTTTTAACAATTGTCATTGTGACAAAGCTGCTTTACACAATCAAAAGAATTATTTAAGTTTGTGTGGAATGTGAATATGTATGAATCAAAATGGTCAGATAGTGGCAAGGAAAAACTTGAGAGGAACCGGACTCAACAGGGAAACCATCCTCATTTGGGTGGACAGAAAGCAGGAATTGATCTGCATTCATATTGTGTGTTAGGTGGCAGGCAGTTTAGGATAACAGTTGTTAATTGATGTTAATATGGAGTTCAGGTAGTTATTGGAGGCTCAGGTAGGCTTCCATGAAGGTCTTGTCTGTGCAAGCATCGCTGCACAGTGGAATGGTGTACCACCACTGCCGAGTCTGCTAAATCTTCCTGCAGGTTTTTTGCAGACAAATAGAGGTTTTGATTTGTCTGAAATGCCATCTCTTAATTACATTTCTCACTGTGGAAACTGCAGGCTGACAATGAATTGCTATCTTCTTGTAGCCTTCTCCTACATTGTGGGCATCAATAACTTTCATTTTCAGAGTCTTACACAGCTGCTTAGAGTAACTCATGGTTGATGAGTGTCTGCAAGTGTGTGCACAAAGTTTGAAGAGTCAAAATATTTGTAAAGCTTTGAAATTGGCATTTACTAATGACAGCTGTTGCCATGCATCGGATCTAATGAACTGAGGAAATGAAAAAAGGATCTGAGACCCTGGAACTCTAAGAGTGCCCAAACTTTTGCACAGTGCCATAATAATGTTTTTATTTTTTTATTTTTGTTCAATTCATGGCATAAGAAGTATCTATGCATCAATGTCGGCTGAAAATATTGTTCCTTTTTTTCATTTCCGAGAGAGACTGTGTCAACATTTTTTCAATTATAAAATCCCCAAAATCTAGTATTTATCAAGGGGTGCCTAAACTTTTGTATAAGATATATAAAACTGTATATGAGACATTATTTGGCATTATCATTTTATTTAGTATACACCTTCATGTTATTCTCCACATGAGCTAGCAGATGTTCGCATGATCTCAGACCCAGACCTACTGTATGAATTCATCCAGTCACACACATCAGGTCTTCATCTTATTATAAGAAGCTTCAGATTTTATAAGGTCAAATGTTCAAATGTCAGATGTCTCATGTATCCTGTACCAAACTAAAAAAAATATATAAAAAAACATACTGGAGGTGTGACTCATGCATTCTTGTCTGTATTCATTACATTAAAAAAAAAAATCATAAAATTATATTTTCTCTCTATTCATCATGCTCTGTTGATCTGTCTGTCTTTCTGTCTCTCTCTCTCTCTCTCGCTCTCTACTACAATGCACAGTTGCCTTGGAAACTAAATTCCGTGACTGTTAAATGTCTAAAGCTCCCTCTGTTCTAATATAATGTTGCCTTTTTTTGTGTGGTGTATCCGAACAAATCATTAACCCACAGCAATATAAAATGCAGTTTAAGTACATATACAAATACTTTATCCTATACTAAATTACATGAAGACATGTTGTGGAGCTGCAAAAAAGGGGAACACTCTGAGTATTGGGGCTGGATTTCTGGGAGCATTCTGAGTTCAAATCCAGAACCCCTCACTGAAGATTCAGAGGTTGTTGAATAAAGAAAAACAAGTTCTGGTTATGGAAAGCTCATTACTACTGGAGAAAATGTATAGGAATTAACTAGGGGAAAAGTATTTATTTATGTGTGCTGTTACTCCCAAAATAGTTAATATAGTTATTTCTAACTCACTACTCCTTTCTTAGTGTATAAGACAATGCAGGACCAAAAACAATAAGTCACACACTCATAATATTTTGTTAAACTGTCGTTAGCTTTGACTAGCAAGCCTTATGCAATTTCACAAAACTTATTTCTTTGCAGAGTTGCTTAAAATGTTGGCAAATGCGTTGTGTTGTGTCAGTAGTTGTAATGTAATGTTCTCTCCAACACATCCCAACAACATTTAAAGGGGTGATGGCCAATTTATGGGTAAAAATGATTCCTTATGCATGCAGAACTGTTCTTTCACAATTTGTCAAGTGACTATTGGTATTGTCATTCTGGAATATGCCTGTGCCATTAGGCAAGAATAAACCCACTGATATGATAACCTTGTCATGCAGTACATTCACATATTCAGCTGGCCTAATTTTATTGCCACATAACTTTGTTGAGCCTAGACCTGACTAACTGAAGCAACCCCAGATCATAACACTGCCTCCAGAGGCTTGTACAGTAGTCATTCTGCATGATGCGCGCATTGGTTCATGTGCAGTTTTAACCCTGACACAACTACTTCACTGCAATAGTGTAAATCTGGACTGATTAGACTACATGAACTACTGTAAGTATGTTTATCTCTAGAAGACAGATTGTAGAGCATTGAAGCATTGTTTGTACAGATGAACATGGTACCTTCAGGCATTTGAAAATTGTTCTGAAGGATGAACCAGACTTATGAAGAGCCACGATTTTTTTTCTCTGAGGTTTTGACTGCTTTCCGTTGAATGTCCCATGATGTCACACAAAGAGGCACCGAGTTGGACCCTTAAAATACATCCACAGCTACACCTGCAATTGACACAAACGATTTACCAAGTAAAAGCACAAACGACTGAGTGTATGTAAATGTCCGACCCACTGTAATTGTTAAAAATTAAATTGTAAGTGAAATAATATATCTGCAAAACAAATGTTTGAAAAATTACTTGTGCAAATGAACAAAGTCAGTGTCATAACAGACTTGCCAAAACTGTAGTGTGTTAACATGAAATATGTGAAGTGGTCTAAAAAATTATTTTAATGACTACAGTCTAAGTGTATGTAACCTTCCTATTTCAACGGTACATCTTCTGTCATGGTTGTTAAAGATTAATTAAAGCTACACACTGCATCAGTTAGGGTTAAAAAATCGTCACCAACTGACTCATATTAGTCACTATACCAGGTAAGGTCAGGTAAGGCAGAGCGTCATTGCATATTTGTAAATTTATTAAACCTAAATCAAAGACTAAAGCAAACAACAAGCACAGTGAAACCAAAACCGGTCAGAAGTGAAAACATCTTAACTAAAATAGTTGAAAGACAAGGATACTGAAGTAGTCATGAGCTTAAATTGTACAGCTAATGATCAAAGCATCAGTGAAACACTTGTGGAACAGATTGTGGTGGCGCAACCCATAACCACCAATGTCTGCTTTAACATCTCAAAAAAAAACACAAAGTGCCCAGTGGAGACAAAAGCACTCTCTCAGGAACAGTTCTGCCATAGTGCAGTAATTATCCAGTCAAAGGCTCTTAAGTAAATTACGAAATTCAAATGCCTTTTTTGGCTAGGCAGTGTAACTGCATATACTGTAGAAGAGCTCAGTGCTAAGAGCTTGTCGCAAGTTTTCACTAATCGCTTATTTCCACAAAAGCATGATTTAAACTTTGTCCCATACTGAAATGCTCAAAGAACATATTTTACTTGTTTTAATGTATTTTACTAATTTAATAGATTTTGTGACAATGCATTTACACAAGTAAAGGCAAAATCACTGCAAATATGATTAGTCTTTTGCTAACTCAGACACTTTAAAACCTAAGTGTGGAAATTAATGATAAGGATCATGTATGTGTTACGTTTGGTGCGGTATGGAGAGCCGCACCACAAAATGTTTTAATGATAAGAGCCCTGACGCAGGGCTTTAGAGGGGGTCAATAAAATAGGAGTTTGTGAGAGTGCTTTTGATACGCACAGGAAGAATTTTCCGTTTGGAGATAGTGTGAGATTATTAATTAAGGAACTTAAAAGGAAACAAATGAAAACTGAAAACAACAATAAACGGAGCTCCGCCGTCTACGTGAGACCGGATGGGGCTCTGGAAAATAAAACAAAAACTACATACTATATACTGAGTCTGTCTGAGGACATGAGAGCGGTATGAGACACATGCATACTTTTTTTACTCATCATCAGCATGCGCTGGTGGGGCCCTTTTGTAGGGAGTGGTCAACAGGTGGATGGTAAATGATTCACCTCCGCTGATGCCAGGGAGCTGCGGCACCCTGCCAGAGCATTTTAGTGCTGTCCAGGGTGCTGGTTTAGCCCAGGTTGCCTTTCTTCCATGATGATCAAGAAAATGTTCTTCCTTCGCCCATCAGCTTTGAGCTTGTCCTTGGCGATGCAAAGAGCGCGTGGCACATGGACAGTCCATCTGCATTGCCATGCTCTGAACATGCCCTGTGTTGGACTGAGAAGGAGAAATCTTGTAGTGAGAGGAACCAGCGTGTTATGTGAGGGTTTGTGTCCTTAGCCCTTACCAACCACTTGAGAGGAGTGTGATGCGTAATTAATGTAAAGTGCCGTCTGGCCAGATAATATTTCAGCTGCTCTATAGCCCATTTAATGGCAAGGGCCTCTCGCTCTATTGTGGCATATTTTTGTTCTACTGGTGTCAGTTTCATACTCACGTACAAGTTTCTCTGTCGAAATCTTGTGACAGGACCGCTCTGAGCCCCGTCTCCAATGCATCTGTGTGCAGCGTGAATGGCCTGTTAAAGTCTTGGTTTCGGGGGAAGAGGGAACTGGGGGAAGTGGGCTTTCAGCTGTTTGAATGCTTTTTCTGCCACCTGTGTCCAGTTCCTTTCCGAAGAAGGTTTGAGAGGGGTGCTGCATTAGGGGAGGAAATACAAATCGTGAACAAATCGGCAAAAAAAGGCACGTACCTGTTTTTTGGGTGTTAGCTGTGGGTACGTAAGCACAGCCTCCACTTTGTTTTCTTGTGGTTTTAACAGGCCTCGGCCAATTCGATAATCCAGGTACTGTGCCTCAGTCAGCCCCAGAAAACTCATGCTGGCTTTTCTCAGGTCATGTAGTACTTCTCAAGGTGATGGGAATGTTCGTCCCAGCTGCACGAGTGAATGACTCTGTCATCGAGGTACGTAGCTCAGGTTAAGCATCGCCACGTTGCACTGTTTGTGACCTGTGGGAGACAGCGTAGGGAAAGCTGAAATGCGTTGCAGCAGTTCTATCCACCGGTAGGTAGGAAAGTAGGTTTATATGATATAGCCCAGTGCCCTTTCTCTTACTGGGTTACTGCAGATGGTAGTTCACAGGTCAGACTCGTTCAACGTCAGTGTTTCCACCGAGTGAGGAACTTACAGCTGCCTTTTGGCAGGAGAAGAAGCATGGGATCACCGTGATGGAACTTGCACAGCCTTGTGGGCTGTGTTCGGCACTGTTCCTCTTGATTTTTCAATGTGTGCGCACTATGGGTGGCACTCAAGCAATCTTTCACTGCAGATCTTTCATGTTATCCCGATTGAGCAAAAAGGAGACGACTGCTCTTTCTTTTGCAACATCTAGAAGCCAGCAGGGGCATCTCTCAAACAGCAGTTTAAATGCTGTGATTACGGTATTTCCAGTGTAGCGAAGAGAATGTAAAGGATCAGCTGGTCCCAATTCTGTCAGGTTTCATCCATGACTCACTGCAGCATTTGTATGTCTGATTAAATCATTCCACCACTCCGTCTGTCTGCAGGTGGTACACGAGGTACACAGCTGTTTGACCTGCAGCCGCCGGCCATCAGTCTGGACATAAATGGTGTGCCCTTGTCTGTTTGTAACTCTTTCGGGAGACCGCCATATCTGAAGAGTACCAGGTCCATGTTCTTAGATTTTGCTTTTCTGAGTGGGATTGCCTCAAGATACCGGGTGGCATAGACAAGGATGACTAGGACGTATTCAAGGCAACTTTCGAAGTGGGCACCCGAGGTCCATCCCGATCTGCTCGAACTGGTGCCGATGATCGAAAGAAGAATTAATGGGACAGGGGCCGGCTTTCGAGGCTTTGTTCTCTCACATACGGGGCCGCTTTGACAGAAATTTCTTACTTCTGCATCCAGCCCCAGCCTTTCTTGCACCTTGGCAATGGTGTTTCTCTCTCCCAGATGCCCGCCAAGGGTATAAGTGTGGGCTAGGTGCATCACGGCGTCTATCTTTGACTGTGGAACCTCTAGAAGATCTTGGGGTTCTGCTCTTTGATCCATGTGGTAGTATAGCAGGCCGTTTTTCACTAGTAAGAATGACGCAGACTGCACACTTCCATCACTCTCTGCTTATCCCTCTATCTCCTGCACCTGACGCCAGCAATGTTTGAGCTGCATAAAACTGCTGTCCTTCTGGATCTGATGAGACAGGGGGAGAAAGAGATTAGAGGGAGAATGAGCCTCACGTTCTGCTTCAGCATCCGCTTCATCTTCCGCAGTCTGGGCGAGCCAGGCCAGCAAATCCAGACTTTTGCCTTTATCTGCATCGCGGCTCCCGTCTCTTCTGCTTCTTCCCGCCTTTCATCTCTGGCAGCATCCCAGACCAGTCTCTCCCTAGAAGGCGAGGGACAGGAAGATTAGGCTCGACCTCTGTAATTACAGAAGGTTTTCCCTGTCGGTCCTCCATAATGAAGCAGGCCGCCGGAACCTCCTGCCGATCGTCATACACACAGGTGATCGGGAGTGGCCCACACAGCCGCAGTCCAAACGGGATGGCAGAGGGGCGAGCTAAAGTAACAGCACTTGCCATATCATTGGGGGGGGCTCTGCCAATTTGGATGCAGTGGGTGGGAGCAAGGGGGCTTTCTTCAGTTTGCGGCTGTCAGCTCAGTGCCCCCAGGAAGATGTGTATCTGCTGAGCTCGGATTCTGTGGGCATCGGGCCTACAGTGAAAATATTGCTTAGTTTTTTTTGCATTTGTTGTACAAATTCAGAAAATAAAGAACAAAAATTTTTTCATACATTTTTCACAAAGCAGCACTACAAGATCTGGATTCACATTCGGGATTACTTCTTGATCCAACAAAACTCAACATGAAAATCTAAAAGGATTCATTTTAAACAGCGCTAACACTGAGAGTGTTAGGAGCATCATAAGAATTTTGCTGGGGATCCTCATAAGTTTCTCAGGAAAGTTGACAGAATTGAGTTGGACACAAAGACATACAATAATGCTTCTCTTTAATTGTGTCCAGTTGTTGTTTTGGACCATTGTTGGAAGAGGGTAAATCATGACATTACTGTGACACTGCATGTCAACCCATGATGCATAGAAAGCAGAGCAAACACAAATAGAGCGATCAGCTCCCTTGGCCGCTATCATAATGATAATCTGATCATTAAATATTCCTTTCAAATCAATCAATCAATCAATAAAACTCTCCAGAATAACTTAGAGTACTTATTATAAATTTGGTCATGCAAGCAAGTAAGTGGAAAAGCTATGCAAAAACTTTCATTTTTTTAATGCAGTGATTAATTTGTTTCAGCTGGCAACATTTTCTTTTTAACCCTGACTGATGCAATGAGTAGCTTCTCATTTATTAAACAACCATTTCAAAAAATGTACTGTGGTTGAGGAAAATATGTTACTATGTTTTTTGAAAAATAAAGCAAAGCTATTGCTGAATTTGATTAAGAACCGTCCAATGAATTATTAAAACCTGGAAGGATAGTGCTGAACTGCCAACTTCATAGAAGAAAATTAGTCAGAAAAAAGCAAAATCATGAATGTCATCATAAATATGCTTCATTAAAAATAAGACAGAAATATCAAATATGTTTAATAGTGAAAGCAAGAGCATTTACCATTTTATTATTTTCAAAAGCTACATACACCTCATAAAGCCACCTGAGAGATCAAAATGCCTATTAGGTTTAAATTAACAAGCAAACAAACATACAAACAAATTGATAAATAAATAAATGTGAGTGAATACATAAGAGATAGAAAATAAGCTACATAAGCTGTGTCAGGTGACAGAGACAATTGTCAAGAGTATAACAATATAACAAAATATAACAATTTTGCTCAAAATTGGTGATTTTGCTGAATAAAAATCAAAGACACTATGAAAAACGCTAAGATGAAAACCTGAAATAGAAAAAAATTAAATAACAACAGAAAAAATGGTGTAGTGAGGGTGCTTGTGTGTGTGTGTGTGTGTGTGTGTGTGTGTATGTGTGTGTGTGTGTGTGTGTGTGTGTGTGTGTGTGTGTGTGTGTGTGTGTAAAGGGGCACAGTGTCCAATGACGCGCGCATGTACAAAGTGCAAGCTGAGGGAGAGAGAGAAAATGGATCTTTAACCTCTCTAATGAGACTTGATCACGTGATCACAACCGAGCTCAGTTGTGTCAAAACAAGAAGCGCATGCGTGCTACATGATATTCGGTATTCGTAAACCAAGACTTTCTTTTTTTCATTTTTCTTTTTTCTTTTTTCAAACCAAGATTCCACTGTATTAACTTTATTTCTTCTGAATCACAGGCTGGAGTTACAAGACAGTAACATGAAACGTTAGTAAAGCTCACCTCAGTAATATTAGGGTACATTAAATATAATCACACTGCATATCACTGAAGGTAATTTGCTGGATCAAATTGATTATTTTAGTTTATTCAGTCTGTGTCTCCAAAGTTGTCAAGTACTCAATGTTGCCAGTCTCAAAAAAAGACCATTTTAAAAAATGAGGAGAACAATACAATAATAATTTATTTAATATTTATCTAGTTGGATCTAATTGTGGTACTGGTCTACAGAAAACTATTCTGTACACAATAAATGGTAATGCAGATGAAGTGGAGAGCCTCATTCTTCAAGTTCACATTATATGTCGCAACAATGTTGTTCCTCTTGTGATTTTTGTTAAAATATTCTACTTTTATTGGCCATTGTTTAACCAATATCACACAAATAACTATTCAACAATGAAATAAATACCTTAACTTAGATAAGTAGATACAAATATTCAATCTAGCTTAGTGCCAAAACCTTCCTTACTCTTAAACGTTTCACTCATCAGCTT
The DNA here is from genome assembly GCA_011419295.1 of Clarias macrocephalus. Lineage (NCBI taxonomy): Eukaryota > Metazoa > Chordata > Actinopteri > Siluriformes > Clariidae > Clarias > Clarias macrocephalus. The sequence goes on from JAAGKR010000358.1 coordinate 81,676, forward strand.
GGTAGAGTACATTTAAGGTCACTGTATGGTATTAAAATATGTTGAATTTAACTTAGTCTGATTGAGCAATCTGTTCTACTCTCTTGAAGTATGCTATACTAAAAATATCCACTAGATGATGATGATATATCTTTAAATAGAATACTTTTTTAATTGCTTCATAGAATAACGTGAGAAATAAAGTGGATTTAATAACCCAAAACACAAAACGGATTGCAGATATATCGACACTTTTACCTTTTACCATGAAACGAAAGTTGTTCAAAAGGAGGTCTATACTGGGGTTTGTTTAAACAAACAAAAACAAACCAATACACACAAATAAATGTAATAAAAATCGTATAATATAATTATATAGTGAGAATGTTAAAGAGCTAATTAACAAACAAGTCGCAATGGCCTGTGTGTGTGTGTGTGTGTGTGTGTGTGTGTGTGTGTGTGTGTGTGTGTGTGTGTGTGTGTGTGTGTGTGTGTGTGCACATATGCTATCTGGGCCATTATCCTCACATACCCTCGGACATAGAAGACAAGGACATGAGACTAGCCATGTGTTTTACCAAAATCCAGTTCATTTTAGAATTCGGCTCCATAGAGAGCTCATACTCAGTCATGCAGTCCTTGGGGGAACTTGAGCAGATTGGTTAGCCAAGTCCAGGCTGTATCAGGTCTTTGGATATGTGCTGCTATTTGTGTAACTTTGTTGCTTCCTTTGGTTTAACTTTGTTTTAGAGAATGCTGTGGACAAGAATAACGATGGCGGGTAAAATAACATTTTAGTCATCCATATCTAGTGAGTCTGACAGAAAAAATAACCAGCAAGAAAATCCACACTGCTTTTTTAACACTTCTGCATGATTTATGCTTTTATTTTCTCTTATTTTTCCTGTTACTTGCTATGGTTTATCATGTACTATATGTCTTTATCTTGTTAGTAAGAAAAGAAAAGGCACAATCCCCAAACATAAATTAAGAGAGTAGGGCATGCAAAATCAACACAAATACTGACTTATACATTGTATCCCTTAACAGAAAAGGCAGCGTTGTTTACACACCCAATAACTGTAATCTATGTGATAACTGATATTGATACCTATTAGCTTTTTATTTTATTTTATTAGCCATACTTTATTCCAGTCTTTAATTATACATCACACTCATTTTTTTTTTCATTTTTCCCTTATGGTCCACCTAAAAGGTAGAAATAAAGAATTTTGTTGCAAATGTTATAACGTTTAATAATGCATGATACACTAAATACGAATATTACTGAAACCTGGAAACACATTACTAGTAAACCTTACTGAAACGCATTTTTATCTTTTACTTAAAAACCTGTTCTTGCCCTCCATGAAGGTTTGTTGTTGGTATTGTAACCTCATGTCATTCCTACCCTGGATTTCCACTACGAGATGATCTATGATATCACTTTTGCCAAGAGTGTTTTTTTTTAGTTGTGTGGTTTGACTTGACTTTTGACCTGGTAGGAATGTTCATGAGAAAACTGCTATCAGAAGTGGTTTTAATCAAAAATCAAACAGAGCACATATCTTTAGCGAAGTGGGGAACTGCTTCTGGGACACTAACCAAACATGCTGCAGTGCACCTGTTGGGATCACCAGCATTGACTATAGTGGTAGCAATCAGCTCTGGAATCATTGAAATACAAGTATTAGGGGGTAAGGATGTTTTAACGTTCTTTGCTTCCTGGAGTGGTTCAGCTTAAGACCATCTCTAATAGATATGCAGATTTTCTTCAAGGATCCTTTAGTTTGTAGCTAAAGACTTGTCTTAAATAAGTTTGAATAGGGAAGTGCTGGTATAAGGTTCTACATAGAAACGTGAAGGGTTCTAAAGGGCAACTGAAGTAAAAGAATGATATTAAATAGAAAGTCACAAGAATGAGAAATGTACAGTATAGCTGGCTTGCTGAGAGATTTTAGGAGTTTAAACACTCATTGAATACTTCTGTAATTCTGCAGTTTTATCTATCACTTGGAACTGATTGCAAGTATTACAAACAGATGGCAGTAAATTCCAATGGCCCACAAAGTTATACATAAAAATTCAGTTTGTTCCTGAGCAAAAAAGTACAAGAGCACAGATCATCTACTTTTATGACCCACGTTTATAGAAACTACTGTAAAAGCATATCTACACTAAAACCATGGCTTGTTTATAGTATACATGCAAAAATGTGCTTCTTTCAAAAGTCATGGAAAGTACAAATTTGAAATTATGAACTTAAAAAATGTGAAATTCTTATTTACATGAGACGGGGGCTACTTACTGTACGTATGCAAGAGACTGTGTTGGTTACCACACAATATGTCAAAATGTATGTGGACACCTTACTATCATACCCCCAATGGACCTTTCTAATACTCTTTCCACAAAAATGAAGGCACACAATTGAATATACTGTCTTTCTATGCTGTAGCACAAAACTGTTTCAGTATGAAAGTCATGCAAAAACATGAAAATCATGAAGGCATGGTTGGCCAAGGTTAGAGTGGAGAGTGGAAGAGCTCAAGTGTAGCCATGACATCAACCCCAAGTGAACACCTTCGGATTAATGGAACACTGTCTGCACCCCAGGCACCAGTGTCAGAACTCATTAATTCCCTTGTGCCTGAATGTGCACACATCCCCACAGTTACATTCCAAAATCTCTTGAAAAGCCTTCCCAGAAGAGTAGAGGATATTATAAAAGCAAACAAGAGACTGAATCTGGAATGAGATTTTTTTAGCAAGCACAATTAGATGCAATTGATCAGGTGCCCACATATAACTCCAAAGTCATAAAAGAAATGCAATGCATTTGAATTAATTGTTTTATTTGTATTTAATTAAATTTAATTATTAATGTATGTTTTTATGTCTGCATCTATTTTAGGATTGTACATTACTTTGGTCAACAAAGTTGTGTTAAATATGCTTTAAAAATAAATTTGACTTGCCTTTGAGTTCTGAGATTTAACATTACTTATGGTTTAATATTGAAGAATTATATGCTTTTAGAGAAACAGTTTAGAATTTACATAATCTCTGTCATAATCTCTAAATTGTCTGAATAACGGATTACGTTTTTGAAAATATAACAAAAAAACTGAATACTTAAATGGCAGACCTAACCCGTTAGATTACTCGTTACATCAAAAAAGTAATCCAAGTACTCTTGGAACTTGCACCCAACACTGCATCTTACTGTGTCTGAAAACAGATATTAGTGGACTGAGCAAAGAAAAAATAAATAAATAAAATAAAAATAATAAACCCTTTATTTTTACACATGTTGCTGATGTCAATGTGACACACCGTGAAGACTGATTGGAGGGAGATAATGCTCTATCATTCTGTGTTTTGCCCCCTGTCCATGGCTGGGGAGCCACAATTGCACCAGACCACTTTGATCACCCTGCAACTGCTGCTGGAATAGCGATGTGTCAGCTTGTGGCATTTTGTCATATTCTTTCCTGACACTTTCATTAAATCTATGGAGGGATTGTTGACATTTCCATCATCATCGTGACACCTGCGGAAAACAAACTCGTTTGCGTTGACGGATGGGCGTGTAATTGAGATCATTATGACTTTCACAGGGAGAAGACACATGACGCTCTCCACTCGGCATGCCGTTGACTAACGGCCTGAAGAATATGTGACTAAAGTCACTGGTCTCTCGTTTCTGTTCATTCAAAGGTTTAAAGAGAACATTTTCTTTCTATTCTATCTCTCCCTCTCGCTCTCTGTCTGTCTCTCTTGCTAACACACTTCTTCCTAACCTCTGTGCTCATATAACCTCAGACAATTTAATATTTTCCAGAAATACATTAAGGAAACAACACTGAGGTTTAATTTAAATAAATTGCTCCCAGTTGGAAGACAGTAATAATGGGAGGCAATAATCTGGCAGTCTGTGAGGAGAAATTGAAGGATGTAAATAACCTCTCAGCTTGGTGCTCTCCTCTTTCCTGGTGTTGTGGGGGAACATTCTCAACTTAAGCACCACCAAAAATTATACCTGAAAAGGCCATGCAACCACATTACTTCCGTAATGGGAGGGTTATTGACTGTCGCTACATGCTTGCGGTTTATACCAATGATAATGGGTTCCCAGTCCCACGGAGACTTACTAACATGACAAGCACAGCAAATGGCATCTTGTTACCCCCTAACACGCTCAAATACCACAATATCTGCACATAATCATCAACAGAGCATCTCAATAAAGTGGCAGACAGCTATTTCCATTAGTTCAGGGTTGAAATATGATGTAAGATGCAGCAGGTGTCACAATTTACTTGCTCAGACCATTTGAACAGTCTTAACAGCAAAACACGATAAATGCCATTTTTTGGCTTTTACTCATTTTGGAAAATGAGTTATAATCTGCATACCTGTACTATGTTAAGGTGCTGTGGACAACTACAAAAGTGATTCTAATCTGGTAGAGGATGAAGGCTTACACATCTATAAACTGAAGTTTTGTTATTGTTTATACTGTTTCTACTGATCATCTACAATCTTTGTAAGTCTTTGTATGCAACAAAACTAAAAAATTTTTTTTGATTGATCCAATTTGCATTCACTACTTGTTCGAATTCCTACAAAATTGCAATGAACGCATGAGTTTTCTATTTTTATATTATTATTATTGCTAAAAATCACAGTCTCATTCAATGTCTATAGCACTTAAAGCAATTTAGACATAATATTTTGGCATTGTGACTCACAAAAAAAACTCACTCCATGACACACTTTGCAAAATTTCTTGCTTCATTAACAAAAAAAAAAATGCTGTCAAACTGTTCATTTGGAGTTTAGTTTGAAAGAATATTTTTTTCAGGTTAGTTGGTTTTCAGAAGAAACTACTAATCTGAAAGGGTCTTCCTGTATTGACAGTTCTAAAGAAATGCTTTTCCTTCTTATTAGAGAATTTCAAAAGAGAGAAAAAAAATGCACTTAACATTTTATTGCTTTCTTGTGAAGATGTATTTAATTGGTCTGGGACTTGTAAAACTGATACTTGATTACTTGGTTACTGTGAACAAAATGTCAGTTAGGTGTTCTTGAAAATTTTTTGAATCTTTGTCCACTCTAGGTATAAATAAAATCCATGAAGCCTAGAAGGACAGAGTTATTTTATTAATGGAATTTACAGTAACTATACAAATATTAAGACGTTTAACTCTTGTTTAATCATATGGCCAAAACTACCTGACCACCATACCCATGTTTCGGAGGGGTTTTTGCTAGATTTTTAAATATATCTATACGGATTTATAGTATATATTTGTTTCATGCGGGCCCCAGAAGGAAAAACAACATGCACATTGTTGAAATTACTAAACTTTTGTGAAAACTGTCCAAAGCTTTAAAATCTGTAAGGGTAGTATTCAACCATCAACTTTGCAGAAGCTATAAAAAGCTATATATAAAAAATAAAAAATTAAAAAATTAAAAAACATGAATGACCATGATCACTTAAATCTCTGGTGAAGTTGCATTATAAAAATTTACAATAGAATACAACAGTAGCCTGCTGGGCCTAAAAACCTTCCTATTTAAATGGATCCTGGACTTTCTGACCAGGAGACCTCAGTCAGTCTCGTTTGGCGACAGCTTCTCAAGCACCATTCTGGCCCTGCAGGATTGTGTAAACAATCAACTGCTCAATTACAGCTGTGCTGAAATGAAATAAAAACGCACATGCAAAAAGACATGTCAACATACAGTACATACTGTAGAGAGGTGCAGCAGCTAATGGACTGGTGCAGAACCAATAGGCTGTGTCGGAATGTTGTGTAACTGACTTGACGGACAGATGGCACCACTGACACATGGACATGAGGAGAGGTCTTACGGAAAAAGGGTAATTTTATTTTAAAAAGTAGGGAAGCAAGTGGTTTAAGGAGGGAGAATGGAAAAAGGGGAAGAAAAGTTGTGAAGCTGTGCACGTGCAGGTCTGGTGGTAGAGTGACAGAATGGGCCCCTGAGTGGCATGCATGCTCCCTAGAACGGCTCCCCTCCTTGCTGGCCAACCGGCCCCTCCCAGCTCTCCATGGGTGCAGCCACAGACAGAAGTCCAACATGACATCTAACATGGTTTTGATTTAACATGGAATGAAGGCCTTAACATGACGCACAGTTTCCTGCCTTGTGGAGATCAAACAGCTGCATTCAGTGGCCTATGAAGTGCCTGGGATACATGACTTCTCCCTGCTTGCATGCCACACATTGTTTTTAGCATTCGCTGCGTGACTCTGGGATCTAAACCTCCGGACCTCAAAAAGAATAAACATTCCTCACTGAACATCAATGGCTCCTCTGTGGCTCATCAAGAGCACGAAATTCCTCGGTGTTCACCTGGTGGCGAGCCTCAACTGGTTCCTAAACACCAGCAATATAGCCAAGAAAGCACAATAGCATCTCTACTTTCTTCAAAGTCTGAGAAAAGATCAGCTTTGCAAGGTGATATCAAAAACTTTCAAGATTTGCACACCACAGATTTGGTCATTTTCGCCTATGTACTCCATCAGATGCCTCAAAACCTGGCCATAGAACTTGCTATTGACAGGCTGGCCCCTGGAGATGAAGTCTCAATGCACCATGCAACAAATGTACATGCACTTTGTTGAGCTTTGGGCCTGCCTTGCTTTATTGGTTGTGGAGATGATGGGCTTCTACACTATGAATATACCTTGAAGGGTCAAACCCATACACCCAGGTTTCGTCACCTGTAATGATCCTCATCACAAAGAACGGGCCATCCATGGCGCACTGACTGAGTTTTTGGCAGATTTCAAAGCAATGTTTCTTCTATGCCTGAGTCAGTAGCCTGGTGATGAACTTAGCAGCAACATGGCACATGTTCAAATCACACGTGAGGATTGCCTGGGCTGTTCTGTATGACACACCGACATGTCCCCTTATGTCTCCCTATATCTTAATGACAGTGTGAATTTCTTTCAGATGCTACAGGTTTCTGCAAATAGTTTGTGATGCATATTAGGACATATTCATTTTAGTGTTATCTGAGCAGAAGCATCAGTAGAAGAGATTAAACATGAGGAAATGCTGGCCATCTGTACATAACAGTAAACATGGTCAATATCACAAATTTACTTATTTTAATTGGACTAAGAAATAATGCAACATTTTTTAACATTTATTTTCATTGTTATAATGTTTACCATTATATTGTTTATTTCCAATAAGTAAAAAAAATCTTCATATTTTCAATTCTGTTCTCAGACTTTTTGAACCCACTTTTTCAAGTTGTTGATTAACACCCATTTATTTAAAGATTATTATTATTAATTATTATTAATTATAAATGAATTCTTATGCCACTCGATTCTTCCAATTTATAAACATAATTATATTCAATTCATACGAAACAAGGGGTGGTAATTTACAATTTAAGTTCTGTATTTTTTTGTGATGTGATCTGTGTATTTTATATATTTATAAACATCACTATTTATGATATTCCATTGGTTGATTTTTTTTGATTCGTCAGGCTTCATAGACACCCATTGATCACAGTGGAAACATATTTGTTTGATAGCCAGGGTGCCATCTTTTTCTCTGTGTCTGTCTCTCTTAGCTTTAGAATATCAGTAGTACATGCAGCTGCCTCTGACAGCTTTACAAATTAGGTCCAAAAGGCCTCCTGCTAAAATGTGAAGTTGTGTGCTACAAATGTGGACATGAAAAGACCCTCCGAATACCAAAGCCCTTTCTGCTTCTATTATCACTCTCTTGTGCTTGCATCAGAGCTCTTCTGCTTAATGTTGTAAAAGGATCAAGGAACTAGCTTTCCTGATTTTCAGCTACAAAAAAAAAAAAAAAAAAAAAAACTTTTATATACACACTGGAATTTGCATACCCATGTTGTTTTACTGCATGAGGCAGGGCAGCGTTTGTGTGGTTATGTATACATGGATGTTCTCTTCTCTTTGGCCATAGGAAGAGACAGAAAGAGATTCTCCTGGGGAGAGTGTGTTGGTTTAGTGCGCTGTTTTTCCTGCAGCCTGCTGAGTCTCCCACAGGGACGACTAGAGAATTTCAGCTCAGGTAGAAACATCCACGCAGCGCACTCGTCGCCCTCCGCCTCCTCCTGCCTGCTATTGACTTCACCCTGAGGAATGAGGAGTGCCAGGCAGGGCTCAGGCACCAGACGCTCCACCAGGAAAAAAACAAATCAGTTGAAGAATACAGTATGGTACTGTGTTGCCAAGCAACTGTGTTAGAACTACATTCATTACTAGGAACATGAACACATTAACACTAGAGGGTTGCTCTGTCTGGATGTTTTTCTTTCGTTGTCTTTCAAACTATCTCTCCTTCCCTTTTAGGCTCTTTATGTCTCTTTTATGTAATTTAATAAAAAAAAATTCCCTCTCTTTTCTTTTGCCCATTTTCCTTTCACCCCACATACTGCAATTAACAGCACAATCTCACAATTACAATGCAATTGTATGCATGCAATTCAAAAATCGGTATAATGCAACTTGGTTAAAAGTTTGGATTGAGGTTGCATCAAGTTACTTCAAGGTCAGAACAACATATAAACAAAATAAAATTGCAATTTAAGATTCTTATGAATTTTTCATGAGAATAGATTGTTTATGGCATGCATAAGCGGGGTTAATGCAGATTTGATTTATGTGACCAGAAAATGGGGCTACAGTATAATTTTAAAACATTTTTAAAAAATTTTAAAAATTGTAAACAACAACAACAATAATAATAATAATAACAATAATAATAAAGTTTATATATTTTTACAGAAAAAAAATCCATATTTGTGCAGCTAAGTTTTTCTATATATTTTTCTTATATTTTATATTTTGTCTTATTTTTTATAGATATATTTTTTCTTAGCTAAAGCTATTTATTTCCTATTAATAAGATTTTTTTACTCTTTTTTGGGGGGGGGGGGTGATTTAAACATTTCACTGCATATCGAAGTGTGGATGACTGTGTATGTGACAAATAAAATTTTTATTTTATTTGATTTATTATGACCTCTTTCATCTATTCTAATCACTCAGCTGCATTCTGTAAGGATGTTTCTAACTGTATGTCAAATAAGATCAATTTTTCAACAAACCACAACATTAAACAGAACTCTAAACTGATAAAATGTATGATGTTATTACTCACTCTTTCTCTATACCACTTACCCGGTGCAGGGTCATGGGAAGCTTGGAGCCTACGCCCGGGGACTCAAGGCAAAAAGCAGGGTGCCAGTCCATCACAGGGCACACGTGCACACACACTCACCTAATCACTCACACAATGCCACTTAGCCTACTCTGCATGTCTTTGGACTGTGGGAGAAACCCACCAAAATCACCAAACCCACCATGTATTTATTTATTTATTTGTATTTTTATTTTTTACTTCAAGACCTTTTGTTAGTTCAGGGTGACTATATGCCTCAAAGCTCCATTATTGATTTATTTTGTGTAATCATATGCTTCATTGCATTTTATATCTTACATACATCATTTTAAATCCAAAACTGAAAATCTCCTTTTATTTCTTATGACATCCATGTTGTTAACTTCATATATTAAACTTCTACGCTAATTTAACCCTATGACCTACCGTATAGCCATGACCAACCAAACTTTGTTTCATATACTTTTGGAAATCCAAGATGTTACAGTATAATCCATGTTTCTTTCCCTCTCTGAAAAGTGGACAGATTTTGTTATTTTTTTTTAGAGAGAGAGCGAGAAAGAAAAAGCGAGACTGGGAGGTGGGGTGGAGATGCTTTCGGTGTAGACACTCATACTGCTCTCTACTACTTACACGGTCAATTTAACCAATACCAAATTTTATCTGGCTTAAAAAGAAAAAAGAAAGAAAAAAAAGCTGATAGGCTTCTGTGGCATGCAAGCTGTCCTCCACTGATGTCTCCATAAAAAAGAAAATACTTGAAGTCATGATGACTCTTGTATAATATATTTTTATTGTTGCTATTTTTTGCATGCTTTTTTTTAAATTAAATCCAAGTGATAAGATTCTTTTTTTTTTCTATTAAATCCTTGAGTGTATTATAAGTGCTTTTTTCATCATAAAGACTGTCCTGTACTCATCCCAGCATGCTTAATCACCAAATCTTCCCACTGAAAAGCCATTCAACAAACTTAATACTGTTTTCCTTGACTCTTTTATACCTGTTAACTGTAATGATTTATATTCATGCTAGAGGAAAAGGATGTCTTGTGTCTGGTTTGAGTCTGGTTCCTTTGAATATTTTTTCTTCATGATTTTATGTTTTATAATGTCTTTCCTTGCCAGTCTGACCTGGCTTACTCATTATGGCTCTCAATCTACACCCCGTGTTTCTGTAAAGCTTTTTTAATGACAATGTCTATTGTAAAATGTGCATTGAACTGAACTGAATTGAGCTGATAAAACGATAGAGAACTTTATGGCAAGAAAATGACAGTTCCCGAGATCAGTTCCAAGGTGTTCTTCACCATCATGATGTTACACTCTAATAAGTCAAGTGTGGCTGAACAGAGAATTCACCCTGAAGTGACAGCAAATGTTCGATTTATTTCCTAATATTTCACAAAAGAGTGAGATAATAGTAATATTTCATAACCATTGTTAACATCCCTTATCCTTGACCACTTTTAACATACCCATAAAAGTATAAGGGAAAAAGGCATGATCTCTTACATTACATAAATCATGTTCTTATTTCATACATTTAACATTTTTTAATCAAATGATGTAGCATGCCAGATAAAGTCCCAGAAGACATGAAAGACTATCGTCCTTTTTTATTAGAATTATTTTACTGTATTTTTTTCTTCTGTATCTCATAGCTGTACTGAAGACTGTACTGCATACATAAAATCTGACCACTAAGCACCGCCTAATATGTATTCTTGATCCATTGGTTATTCTGGCTTTAGATCAGATTTCATTTTTCAATGGACAGAGGTTGATAAAGAAGGGTAATCAGTAGCAAAAGCATTAGTGCAGTCTACAGTCCATTTAACATAGTTAATATTATATTATTATAATACCATAATATCTACAAAAGTGTCATAGCTGAGAGAAGCTGGTGTTTTCAGACCTCAATGTTATCAATAGATTTGACTGCAGCCTAGACAGTCATTTAAAGTACATTTTCTGAGGAATGTTCAGGCCTTGAAATTCAGTGCATTTTGTTTGTATGATATTCACTCTGAATTGATGTTTGGTGTAATTGTCTTTTTAAACTGTAGAATGCCAGTACAGGTCCATGTTATGGTCAGTAACAGTGTTATAGATTTAGAAAGACATGTCTGTATGCTAATTACTCTAAATTAAATATTTATATTGTGTATATATATATATATATATATATATGGTACTGTGCAAAAGTCTTCAGACACTATCAATTTAAATGAAATGATGTAGATTTTTTTTTTTTTTACTGTGACAATCTGCAAAGTGCCTAAAGATGCAATTTACCAACCTCATTTCCTTTCTCGTCAGTTCCACCATTCAGACTCTTGCACTATACAGTAGGTTTAAGCTAAAGTATTTTACCTTATCTAAAAATGTATGGTTCAGCAGCCTTGATGATGTCAAGTTACTTAGTTAATGACCTATTTAAAAAAAAATTATAATCCATATATGGATGTTTTGTCAGTGTGTGCCGACAGGGGGAAGCCTCAGGTGGGGTATACCCTTGGAGAGTGTCTTAATACATTGCAGGGCGCACACACACACACACACACACACACACACACACACACACACACACACACACACACACACACACACACACACACACACACACACACACACTATGGGGAATTTGGGAACACCTAGCCTGCATGTCTGTTGGAGGACACCGGAGTTCCTGGAGGAAATCCCCCCCCCCCCCCCCAAAAAAAAAATAAATAAAAAAAAATAAAAAAATAAATACAGTAACATAAGAAAATCTTGGGGAAAAAAATGCAAACTCCATGCACACAGACCACAAGGCGGGAATCGAACCCGAATTCTGGAGATGCAAGGTGACAGTTCTAACCACTAATCCACCATGCCGGCTTCCAGAAAGTTTAATTATTTTCAAAATACTTCAATTTTACGACTACTTGACCGGAACTTGAGAATGGTGTCACTAAAACCTAAACTCTGTTTAAAAATACTCATTATTTTATAGTCATAAAAATAACTAAAAATGACCATGAAAACACATGATTGTATTTGCCTGTTATTTGTTCAACATTCAAGATTCAAAGAACGTTATTAATTACAGAGGGAAATTGCAAGCAAGACCCAGAATCAACTGAAGGAAGTAGTAATGACAGCAATGACCAGTTAACAATGTAAATTAATTGCAGAGGTGAAAAGTAACAAATTACATTTAAAAGAGGCCGATAAAGGTTTTGCGCTGAGCATTATTCTTGGCTCTGAGCTCTTTTTTCCCTCGGCTATCTGGCGCATTTTTAAGGGACCGTTTTGATTTCAAGCACAAGAAAGGCAACAGCTTTATTATGCAAAGGTTTTTCTCCAATCAACAACAACTAGTTTGAGATTTATATCCGCTTGTCTTTTTTGAACTACACTAGAATCCCCCATCCCACCCCCGCTGTTAAAAAAAAAGTAACTCGATAACTTTTACTCTGAGTAAATTTTTAATGAGCTACTTTTTACTTTTACTTGGATAGATTTTTATAATTGTAACTTTACTTGTATTTCAGTAAAATTTCACTGAAGTAACAGAAATTGTACTTGAGTACAAAAGTTTATTACTCTTTCCACCTGACCTAATTGATGCATCACATGCATGGAGCATATGGGAAATATTGGATGGAATTCTGAGTTGTCATTGGGATATCACTGCATTGTTGCTATATTAATCAAGATCTCACAATGACCGTTTCATGCTTGTACTATGACCTTGGTAGGTCCAAATCATGTCGTAGACCAAGTTCATTTTACATTTTTCTGGTACATTTTTGCTGGTACATAGTGTCTGTGTCATGTTCAGAGAATTAATTATAAATACTAGATCCAATTTCTCACATCATGATAAAAAAAAAAAAAAAAACATTGTGCATGTTGTGGTATTAATACCAACCTACAGTACATAAACTTTCAGTTTTAATTTAAAGAAATTTAAGAAATTAAGAAATTTAATGAGTCTTATATTATAGTTTGGCTTTTCCGCATTAAATGGTTAATCCAATACTTTTGTTGAATACCTTTAAATTAAACCTTTTAATACAATGCTCATCACTTCATTTCTGTTGTTGTGGCATCAAAATCCCTAAAATTGTGTCACTGTCCTTATGGTCACTGTACTTAAGGACCTGCCTATATTACTGTAGTTTGAACAGTAATAACCTCCTCAGTATCTCCATGAGACCATATTTAGTTTTAGATTATTGTACATTTAAATTCTGTCATTGTCCAAATTGCTTATAATCATAATAGTCCTCACTTCATTTTTAATTGCATAATACATTTCAGTGTCATAAAGGTTCAAAACTAATAAAAAATGGAAACTGCAACTGCAAATCAGAAAGCACAACATAACTCGAAGCATAAAAGATGGGTTCTATTACAAGAAAAAAAAAAAAGACTTTTTAATACTTAAGATAGAAAAACAAAGTTACTAATGCTACTTTGATGAGGAATTTGGTCTGACCAAATAACCCAGAGTTATTTTATTTTATATTAACTGTATATTTTAAGAGTTCCATTAGGAATATATCTAAAATAATATCAGAAATGCATGAAAATTACATTAGGCACTTTTTTTTTCCAGGTCTTAGACACATACACACACATTAAGCAACAAGAATAAGCTTTTCCGTAAGTAGATATCCAAATCCTTTATTTGCTATATGCTTTCTACTGTGACTTTCTTGTTGTGGTTTGCTTTTGCTTTTTTGCATGTTCATTTTGTTGATGTTTTTCTTGCTGTATTTCTGCTACAGTATTTATATTAATAGTAAGTATTTTTTGATTTCTTGTTGCATTATTGTTTGGTTAGTTTTCCCATATAAAATACATAATAAAGAAATGTTCAGGCCTTTGTTCCATTGTTTGTGACCATAATGAAATAAAATAAAATAAAAAATTATGGTATGGTGGAGTATTTGTTAGCATTGTGGCCTTGGACCTCAAGGCTCCAGGGTTCTATTCCCATTTTAGGTGTGTGCATGAAGTTTGCGTCTTCTCCCAATGCTTGTTGGGTTTCCTCCCACAGTCCAAAGGATTAGTTTAATTTGCATTCCCACATTGTGCGTGTGTGTGTGTGTGTGTGTGTGTGTGTGTGTGTGTGTGTGTGTGTGTGTGTGTGTGTGTGTGTGTGTGTGTGTGTGTGTGTGTGTGTGTGTGTGTGTGTGTGTGTGTGTTTGCCCTGCACTGGATTGCCACCCTCTACAGGGTGAACCACTCCAGGCCACCCGTGACCCTGTACAGGACAAGCGGTATAAAAGATGAATGAATGAAAGAAAATAAAAATTCCAATATTTCAAGTTTCAATCAAGTTAAATCTGCCTATCTTGGAGTTATGAACTTTCATATAAATTTCAGTTATTGCAGAAATCTGAATGTGTCACACAGAAAGTATAGTTAAGTGGGAATTAATAACTTTTTCTACTTGACATATCTTTTGAAAGTTGCCAACTCTGAATCCTGCCTAAAATGATAGCTATTAAAAGAGTTTCTGTTGGATGGCAGTACATTTGTCAGTTCCATAGTCCATTAGTGAATTTTAACTGCATGAAATATGCAGGCTTATATATGCCAAATGTGCAGAAAAGCTCAATTGGTTCATCATCTTTCACACTTCCAGACTTTTAAAAATGCAGAACATACAAATATATCTCAGAACATTTTTATTACAATGAAAAGCAAACAAATCAAGTATAACTTTTAATGTCCTTATGAAGGATAGAAGAAATCAATTTTAACCTCTAAGTGCTTTCTTCCTAAGGCATATTGCCTAATCATAAAGACATTTATTGGTCAGTTGTGATTAGACTGAAAGCGATAAAAAAAAATAAAAAAAATGCACAGAAGTCCAAGTATATTTCTCCCTTTGTTTTCCATTTCAGTTCTGTTAGGAGTCATAAGTAGGAGGTAAGCTGCCCTTTACAGTTCATTTCAGCACAGTCGTTATACAGTATCAGTTAATCATTTTTAAGTGAATGCACTGAACATTAATGCCATACATCTATATACTGTACTGTATAAACAATGCCCCAAGCAGCTACAAACTGATGGTCTATTGTTCTAATTCGGAACTGCGTTAGGTTAGTGAATTCAAGTGCTGACAATTTCAAGTATTCCTTGTAATTTTAATAAAAATAATAGTATATGCAGTGCATGTCATATAGAATGATAAATGCACAGTAGACAAGAGTCCACTAGACATTTGCTTTGATATGAACAAAATGTGATAAACTTTGAAATAACCCCTTCTAGTCATTTTATTTAAGTAAAGGCATTTAAATTTGAATAATGCTTCAGCATGTTTACATACATACAGTCTTATGCAAAAGTTTGGGCACCCCTCGATAAATAACAGATTTTGCAGATTTTTTTTTTCAGCAAACATTGGTGCATAGTTGCTTTTTATGTCATAAATTGAACAAAGCTAAAAAATAAAAAACATTATTGTAGCACTGTGCAAAAGTTTGGACACCCTACATAATCAGTACTTAGCAACACCTCCTCTGGCAGATATCACAGCTTGCAAACACTTTTTATAGCCAGCTAAAAGTCTTTCAATTTGTGCACTTGGGATTTTCTCCCATTCTTCCTTGCAAAAGGCTTCTAGTTCTGTAATATTATTTGGTTGTCCTGCATGCACAGCTCTTTTAAGATCTACCCACAAATTTTCAATGATGTTTAAATCAGGGGACTGCGATGGTCATTCCAAAACCTTCAGCTTGCGTCTCTTGAGGTAGTCCATAGTGGATTTCAAGGTATGTTTAGGATCATTGTCCTGTTGTAGAAGCCATCTTCTTTTCAGTTTCAGCTTTTTTTTTTTTTTTTACAGATGGTGTAATGTTTTGCTTCCAGAACTTGCTGGTGTTTAGTGGAATCCATTCTTCCCTCCACCTGTGCAATGTTTCCTGTGCCACTGGCTGCAACACAACCCCAAAGCATGATAGATCCACCCTCATTTTTAATAGTTGGCAAGGTGTTCTTTTTATGAAATGCTGATTCTTTTTTTTCTTCAAACATGCCTATGTTGATTGTAGCCAAAGAGTTCTATTTTAACTTCATCAGTCCACAGCAATTGTTTCCAAAACACATCAGGATTCTGTAGATGTTCTGTTGCAAACTTCTGATGTTGGATTTTATAATGGGGAGGCAGGTAAGGTTTTCTTCTGCTGACTCTTCCATGAAGGTCTTGTGGAACGGTGCATCACCACTCCTGAGTCTGCTAAATCTTCCTTTTGATTTGTCTTTCTGACCAGCATACGAGCGGTTTTCTCAGAGAGTTTTCTTGGTCTTCCAGATCTCATCTTGACCTCCACAGTTCCTCTGAACTGTCATTCTCCAGCATTGTGGGCATCAATAACTTTTATTTTCAGAGTCTTACACAGCTGTTTAGAGGAACCCATGGTTGTTGAGTGGCCGTAAGTATGTGCACAAGGTTTGTAGAGTCAAAGTATTTATATAGCTTTGAAATTGGCATTTACTAATGACAGCTGTTGCCATGCATCAGATCTAAATGAGCTGATTAAAGTCTGAAACCTTGTAAAAAGTATCTGAGACTCTGGAACTCTTAGGGTTGTTTTTATTTTTATTTTTTTGTTCAATTTATGGCATAAGCAGTAACTATGCACCAATGTTTGCTGAAAATATTGTTAATTTTTTTCCATTTCCAAGAGAGACTGTGTTAACATCTTTTCAGTTAAAAAAATCACCAAAATCTGTTATTTATCAAGTGGTGCCCAAACTTTTGCATAAGACTGTACAGTACATACATACATACATACATACATACATACATACATACATACATACATACAGTACAGTACTAACACATTTTATTCATTATTTTAAACAGTCATTATTTTATTTTCTATCATTACTTATCACAGACATTTTAAACTGTATTTCGGCAGTCTACATGAAAAAATATATATTATTTTGTTCTGAAAAACATTTTTCTAAAAGAATTGCACAGTCAGATACACATGCAGTGTAATTGTCTTAAGCTTAATTGCACTGGGATTCAGTATTACATTACATTGTTGTGATTGTCATGATTAATCTGGTTTAAAAAGTTTCAAAATTATTTAAACCCTTACAATTAGCAGTTGTGAAACCTTTTTCAAAGAAAATAAGTACACTGAATCCTTTTTTTTTTACAACGTGTAATAGGTTTGCAAAGGCTTAACATCCTGGCAGAGATAACTGAATTTTGTGCTAATTGGCAGAATTTTAAATGCCATCAAGCTTCACTAGAGCCCCTAGAGCACTGATTACCAATATGACCTCAAAACTTTAATGATCCACATCCACAGAGTTTATCAATGATTATTTCCTTTATTTTTTTTTTTTTGTATGCTATTTTCAAGGCTATGTCTTTAATATTACATAAAACATACTAAACCCTAATTTTCTAACATCCAAAAACATGAATGGGTGGATAGTTCTGTCTACATGCCACCCAGCACCGGAAATACAGTACATCCGCTATTTTTGTAGAAGTTATTTACCATGTCAGGTTGCCAGCTCAATTGTATTTGAGCAACTGGGGGTGAAGGACCTTGCTGAAACGTCCAACAGTGGTGAACCAGCATTGTCAGGGCTCGACCTTGGGACCTCCTGGTCCGCAGTCCAACACCACAAAGCCACCCCTGCCCTCTCCAAAAACATGCCAGAACCCTAATGTTTAAACATATCTAAAATCTTTATTCAAGGATTCCCCTATTATTATTAGTAGGGATGCCCTTGCTATTGTTATTGTTATTTTCAGAACATGAAAACTGGTTATTAATACAGGCCATAAGTGGATCACTCCTCTCCAAAATTCCTTTTTTTTTTTTTTTTAGTTTTGGGCAGCTGTATTGTTATTAATTTTGCATGACACCCACAAAACTATAAATCAAAACATTCGGCTCGGTCCCTAGTACAATGGAATGGTAAAAAAAAAACCTGGTTTTAAGTTATAAGCAACCATTTGGCATACATGATAAAACCACTTTGCTCTACTGTCTCCTACCTCGCTTGTTTTGGGGGCGACTGGAAAATTTTTTTAAAAATCAAGTTGATCAAAAATGAAATCAGTGTAAAAAAAATCACACCATAGGCTTTAACATGGTTTGTAAAGTGAACACACACTGAAAATACCAAAGCTCTAGCTCTACGGTTCCTCTGATATACAGTAAGTAAATGTAGCAAGAGAGTCCCATTGGTTTTAAAGTTTATGCTGGATACATTCTCTTTGCCTGTAAGATTTACGGTTTTGTGGAGGTGGGGCTGCAGCGAGAGGCTCCAGCCACAAACCCCTTGACTTACACACACTCCCTGATATCACAGGCAGTATACAAGCTCATATCTTTGTAACCATATGGCCTAGAAATAAGCTGCTTTCAGCATTTTACCCAGACATATGCCCTTCATATTAAAAAGCTGACCCGGATTTACTTTAGAAAAGCTTTGGAAATTAAATAGTAACAATTTAACAAAATTAAATGTAATTTCCACATTATATCGATTCAGCATAAACCTTACTGTTGTATAATTCACACAAGATGGCTCATGGCTGTTTTAAAGGTATACATAAAAAAAATACCTTCTCTGGATTGATGAGATACTCTATGAAAAATGTGGAACAAATGAAAGATATTTATAATATCCTAATTAAATATATAGGAATATAATATATTAAGTCTACCTCACTAAAATGTGAATGTGATAGTGCACTGTTTTATTGATAAAGAGTTGCTGAGTTATTCACATTACTTATTTGTTTATGTCACACACAGTACAAATAAAATTAGCTGTGGGGAATAAATATGATTGATCAGACCATCATAAAAAGTGGGTGGAAGTGGGATTTAAAAGAAAAAAGAAAAAAATCTCTCACACACACACACACACACACACACATATACCTCTTACTAACTCACGCCCTTACACATTGATTGTCTATACCACTTTATACCATGTACAAGATTGTGGAGGCCCTGGAGCCTATCCTGGACAGGTGCATGCTGGGCACACACATACATTCACACACTACAGGCAATTTGAGAACGCCAATTAGCCTAACCTTCATGTCCCTGGACTTTCTGAGGAAACCGGAGAACCTGGAGGAAACAAACTCGTACCCACACACCTCTAGTTTCCTTTCAAAAGCTACACTCGATGCTGCGTGACAACGCTATGGGAACATCTTGTTGTTCTCCGGTTGTGAAGCATGTGTGTAGCAAATATTTTTGGCTTATAACCTGATAAGGTGCACTTGCAGGTTATAAATAGGAGTGAAATGGAAACATTCTCAGATCATTTTGTCTTCAAGGACCGCTTTGTGTTTGCGTGTGTGTGTGCAAGCAAATTATGAAGGAAAGGAAAATAATAGAGTTAACTTACCGACATGGTAGAGTTTGTTAAGTGATAGATCTCTTTCGGAGTGCGATCTCCACGAATTTTGTTTTGAGTTTTTGGGGGAAGAACACGTTCTCCTCGGGCTTCAGGAAGGTTGTGAGTATTGTGATCTCCTCCCTATCAAAGTGCTTCGCATTCCTGGGGTTTGCGTGCTGATCTGGAAGATGTGCATGAGATGGAATTCCCCCTTTCTCTCATGTTTAGGACGTTTTAGCGTCCGCTTCTCAAGCGCGCTTCGGCGCTTCTTGTGGAGGAGCAGAAGAGACTTCCTCTCTTGCTTCCATGGAATCAGCCTCTTCACAACTCTCCTCTACTAGTTGCAGAGCGTATGGGGAATTACTGGAAGTAATAACACGCGTGGTCGAGCGGTTGCACATCGACTGGCCGCAGAAGCAAGATTCCCCTAAGCGCTAAAAATTAGATGACAGGTTTCTGTCGGGTGGCCGGCGGAAGGGGCCTCAATGTCTCTCTCTCCCCTTCCTTGGTGAGTTAACTCTTTCAAGGAGCAAGCGTTACTTATCGCGTGTTTTCTTGCCAACGACTTCGACTTATTAGAATATCGTTGATGCGAAAGCGTGCGGTTTTATGATGATGCCCCAGATAGAAGATGACGCTCTCCTGGGACATCATCCTCCCTGAAAAAGCCCACACTCCCCTCCAAGCCATGTAGACTCACATCTTCCTTGGTGGGGAAAGCTTTTCAGGCAGCAGGTCAAGGATTGCTGAAGTAGCTCTGGCAGGGCTATTGATGAGAGGGCGTTTGCAGAGCTATGCCAGGCCACAGACCTGTCTCTCCATGCAACCAAGCAGATGGCCCATGCTGTTGGCCGTTCTATGGCTGCAATGGTGTCCACGGAGAGGTATCTGTGGCTGAACCTCATGGGCATCAAGGATAGGGATCGTGCTGTCCTCCTTGATGCCCCCGTCTCACCTTCCAGCCTTTTTGGCAACGCTGTTAATTCTGTCGCCACTAGGTTTTGGGAGGCGAAATTATATGAACAAGCCTTTAGGAGGTTTCTTCCCCACCGTGCTCAAGAGTCAGGACTGACGGCCACCCGGTCCCGACCAGGTCTGGCCCCCGCAAGACGTGAGGTGCAGAGGGAGAGTGTGACCAGCCTGGCACCCCCTCGTAAAGTTTGGGGTGGGGCTTGCCGCTTTTCCAAATCTGCCTCAAAAAAAATGCACCTGAGGAGCTTCCTCTGTGACTCGTGCGCCCAGGGCCGTGGGGGTGTCTCCCCCCGGAGAGGAGCGCCTGGATCTCCTTTACAGAATAGAGTCTCCGCCCTGGCACCCCCAAGAGGCCGGTGTCCTAACCCCACCACCACTGGTGTTTTGGGGAGCACCAGTCTCCAAATGTTGGGTGTTTGGTCACCTCCTGCCACATTTCAGGGTACCAAACATCCAATTTCCCCCCCCACAATCCAGCCGAAGTGTCAAAACTTGTGCCCCTTTTGGAGAAGCTGGCAGCGTGGAGACTACTGCCAGGCATATCTCCTTGGGTACAAAGGACTGTAGACAGAGGCTACAGGATTCAGTTTGTGTATCGTCCTTCGAGTTTCAACGGCGTGGTCTCCACTTCTGTGAAACTGGAACAAGCACATCTGCTAGTTCAGGAATTACAGACATTGCTGGGCAAAGGGCCCATAGAACATGTTCCCCTCCAAGACAGAAAGTCAGGCTACTACAGCCAGTATTTCTTGGTTCCCAAGAGGGATGGGGACCTGTGTCCGATTTTGGATCTTGAACCACTATCTCAGGAAATTCAGATTCAAAATGTTGACTGTCAAAATGATTGGTTCTCAAATCCAACCAGAAGATTGGTTTGTGACAATCGACGTGAAGCACGCATATTTATATATAGAAATATTGCCACAACACAGGAAGTTCCTAAGGTTTGCTTTCGGGAGCGAAGCTTACCAGTATCGGGTCCTTCCTTTTGGCCTAGCTCTGTCACCCCGCACATATACAAAATACATGGATGCAGGCCTGGCAACCGTATTTTGAATTACATACACGACTGGCTGATTCTGGCTCAGTCTCAGGAGATAGCGTTTCGACATCGGGATGTCGTCCTAGCTCATCTCCATTCTTTAGGATTGAAACTAAACGCCACGAAAAGCGTTCTCTTTCGTGTTCAGAGGACAACATATTTGAGTGTCACATGGGATTCCATCACAATGCGGGCACAGCTGTCTCCTGCTCGTGTCAAATCCACCCTGAAGGAAATCAAGCTAGTCCAGAAGGTGACTGTTCATCACTTTCAGAGATCTCTAGGCCTCATGGCAGCTGCGTCCACGGTGATAACTTTGGGCCTTCTGCACATGAGAGCGTTTCAGTTGTCGCTAAGAGCTAGGGGATTTCACTCAAGGGCCAATCCCCAGGCAAATAAGGGTTATGCGCCAGGGGCTTCGTACGCTTTCTATGTGGTTCAGACCCCGGTTTCTGACTTTGGGTCCCACTTTAGGTCTGTCTTTTCGTTGCAAGATGCTAATGACAGACGCTTCCCTCACAGGCTGGGGTGTGGTCTTAGATGGCTGTCCAGCACAAGGGAGCTGGAGAGGTCATCTTCTCACATGGCACACCAATTGCCTCGAAATTATGGCTCTGTTTCTGGCCCTGAAACACTTCCTCCAGTAGTTGAGAGGCTACCATGTCCTAGTGCGGGTGGACAACACTACGGTAGCCTCATTCATAAATTGCCACGGCGGACTGTGCTCGCGCCGATGGAACAAGCTAGTGCACCAGATTCTGCTTTGGGCACAGGACAAGTTCCTGTCCCTCAGGGCAATTTACATTCCAGGGTTTATAAATGTGGGAGTGGACTTGCTATCCAGACAAGCTGTGACACATGGGGAATGGAAACTCCACCCCGGAGTAGTCAGTCAACTCTGTGAAAGGTTTTATGTAGCAGAGGTGGACCTCGGGTTAGGGTTTGCCTCGCAAGAAGCAGCTCAATGTACCCTTTACTACTCGCTGACTCCTCCAGCTCCCCTGGGTCTGGACGCGATGGCCCACACGTGGCCCAGTTTATGTCTTTATGCGTTTCCTCTGATAGTGCTGCTCCCAGGAGTCCTGGCGAGGGTCCGTCATCAGCGTTTGCGTCTCTTATTGATCGTGCACCGTTGGCAGACCAGAGTGTGGTTCTTGGATCTAATATTTCTCCTCGACGGCTCACCCTGGGTGATTCCAGTGAGGAGGGACCTTCTGTTTCAGGCGCACTGGACAATATTTCATCCCCGGCCTGAGCTCTGGAACCCTCATGTCTGGCCCCTGAAGGGGACCAACTAAGAGACGCTTGTCTTCCAGCCAGCGTAATTGAAACTATTCTAAGTGCTAGAGCTCCTTCCACTAGAAGAACTTATGCCCTCAAATGGAGTGTATTTGAAAGTTGGTGCATGGCAAAACATGTAAACCCAGTTCACTGCTGAATTGGTTCAGTGGTGTAGTTTCTGCAAGAAAAGTTGTTCTCTGGCTTATGCCCTAGTACTCTCATAACGTATGTAGCCGCTATTTCAGCTTGTCATGTTCTGACCGATGGAGTTTCTATGGGAAATCACCGTTTAGTTGCCCGTTCTATTCATTCATACTCGAGCTAAACGGTTGAGGCCGCCCACTAGAGCGACGGTCCTTTCGTGCTTTTTTAGCTTTTGTGCTCGAAGGTCTGGTCAACACCCCTTTTGAACCATTAGAGTCATCGCCTGTCAGGCTTCTGACCCTTAAGATGGTTTTTCTTATGGCCATTACTTCTTTGAAGTGAATTGGAGATCAGCAGGCTTTATCAGTCTCCCCATCCTGCATAGACTTTTCCCCTGAGCTAGCCAAAGCTATTCTGCATCCTCACCCGAACGTTCCATTCTCGACCATGCATCCAGTCGTTCTCGAATCCTTCTGTCCTCCGCCTTTTACAGCTCCGGAGCAGGAAAGACTTCACTTACTGTGTCCAATACGTGCTCTTCGGATTTACGTCCACCGCATTAGCCAGTGGCATACGTCGGAGCAGCTTTTTGCTAGCTATGGGGGCCGCAACCAGGGGGCGGCCGCCACTAGACAGACAATGTCACATTGGGTGAGAGATGCTATTGCCCCAGCCCACGAGACGCGTGGTCACACTTCGACTCCGGGAATCAAGGATCAGCGAGGTGCTGCGTTCCGATGCCGCACTGCTGGCGTGGCTGGACATCCTTTCAGACAAAATTGACCTGAGGATGTTTCCGGTTCACTCCTACTTATAACCTGCAGGTGCACCTTATCAGATGACGTCACCGAGGTTATAAGCCAATATTATTATTATTATTATTATTATTATTCATTTTTGTAAGAAAAAAAGGAAGCAGGTACCATTTAGCTTGAAAGGTCAGTCATAACCTTTGACATTCGTTTATTCATCAATTTGATTACTTCATCATTGAGGCAGCATCCCACCCACTTTGTAACCCAATACCCGGCATTGAAAGAGCTGCAGGATGATTAGGACATCTGCTGTGTTCTACATGGAAATTCATCACTGCACAGGAAGTCTTTAGGCTTGTCATTTAGATAAAGGGGGATGGGGGCCAAGAAATGTGAAGGAAATTGATTACGCACATCCGGATGTCTTATATTCACCAGACAAAATTATTACAAATTCCAGTCACTATGGACTAGTGATTGACTGAACAATGTCATATCACCTCCAGAGAGCTGCAAAAGAAGCCTCATTAAGAAACAATTTCCTTGTCGCTGTCAATTAACATTACCTGACCTCCTTTCACTGTACTTTAAAATCCATTTACAGTACTCTCTTTCTCGGTCTCTCTTTCTGATAGGTCAGTGAATAAAGCTTTGAGCGTGACATATACTGTATATCTCTCTCTATCCATATTCTTCTGTCTCAACTTCACCGCTATTGTCTGTCTGTCACATGATCTATGGAAAAAAATGTATCATCACTTATCTCTGGCACTTTGATTGACGGTTCATGGTTGCATGTAAGATGGTGAGAGAGGGTGACAAAGAGGAGGAGAGAGGTGGAGAGAGACGAGGGTGTGGGCTGACTCACAGGAAAGATCTCATGTGGCCTGTCAGACTTCTCTCAGTGAGAAGTGAGATGGCAGCCTTCAGACAAAGACGCAGACACTGAGAGCGCATCCTCAACAAGAATACTGATCATACACAGAGATCCACACATACCACAACCTACAGTACATACAGACACACAGCACAATACACTCTGGCATTGCATCAAGGAAATCAGCCAGGTTGCTAAATTGACAGAATGATGCAATTTTCAGCCTGTAACATTGTAATAATATTACTAAGCTGGATTTCATTCTTTGGCTAACACTGGGTTTTCTTTGCTGTCTTAATCTATCCTGTGCTGTGCATGTGCATGTTTAAGGACAGTATTTTCCAGAACGCTGCACATTACACACCCATGTGTTTCTTCGTAATGACGCTTTTTTAGTTTTTTGTTAGGTAGAATAATGATAATTTTGGAATGGTAAGCCAATAATATTATAATGTTCAAATAATCATCTTGCACCACTGGATTAAAGGGCTATTATTATAATATATCAGTGCACATGCATTAATAAAACATTGTCATCTACATTTTATTTCTGACAGTCTAGTCTATAAATAAAGATTTCTTCTGATTATCATCAAAGAGAGACAGAGGAGATGGTAAAAAGCGGAGGTGAAAGAAGTCACGATTAAACTCTGAAAAAGTACAGGATCAAAGTATGGATGTGCTAATGTGATAAAATCAGCTTTTAACACACGGATGAAATGCATTATCTTTCTCCCTTGCAGAGAATGTAATATTCTATAAATGCTAGTTTGTTGAACTTGTATGTTCCTATTGAAGTCACTACACTGTTTACTTTAAAATGCGCATGACAACTTGGGGGAAAAAAGGCATCAGAAGTTGATTTTGAATTCTCAAAAAAAAAAAAGCTTTTGCGTAAATTTGAGTTTTTGCCAATAATATAATTTGACATATCATCTTTAAAAAAAACAAATACTGTACCTTATATTTTACAAAATCAATGTGAAAATGTTTTCATTTTGTTCCTTGCCTATGCTTGCCTTGGAGTCTGCCTGCAAAAAGATTACATCAGATATGGATTCAGTTTAACAAGCACAGCAGTAAAAAAAAAAAAAAAAAAAACCTGCCTGCCTGCCTAAAGATCTCTAAAACCTTGATAGATAAGTCTGCTTTTTTTGTGATTTGATCAGGGTTTTGGATGGTTAAACAGTGTAGTGAAAGGTAATTCATTAAATAAAATCAGATACTGGGTGTTTGAATGCTTTTCCTGCTCCTCACATCATCATCATCATCATCATCATCATCATCATCATCATCATCAAAAACTTACATACTCTGTACAGACAATGGCTGACAAAGATTTAAAATGTTTAAATGACTTCATCAAAAAGATAATGACATGAGATTTAGACAGAAGTAGAGAAGTGCCTGAATAAATCAGCAATTATTTCCCTACCTATTTTATCACAGACAGAGATCAATTGAGTGAAGAAATGGAGACAAAGCTTGATTTGATCAAATGTCGAGAGTGACATTCACCTCAGTTAATGAGACCTAGATTGGTGTGGATGATGCTGATAATTAAAAAGACATTTATCATTGTAAGCTTAATTACATATAACTGCAGTTTCATAAAAAATGGCAGTGCTATAGTTTTTCCAGATTGGGTTAGAAATATAGATAAAGACATTTTAGTGGCACTAAAAATGTGATGTTCTCACTTTTGAGAAGGAGTGCAAGTAAGTAATTCATTAGTAATTCAAATAACCTAATATGATGTATCACTCACTCACTCACTTATTCTTTATACCTTTACCAGTACCTTTACCTCTACCTTATCCTGTACAGGGTCACTGGAGGCCTGGAAATGGCAATTTTTGGGGAGAAATTTACTGAATATACTGTATTTATATGTAGCGGGGACACTGGTGGCTCAGTGGTAGGTGTTTCGCGTGCCATGCGAAAGGCCAGGGTTCGATTCCCAGCCAGTGCCCAAGCCCCAGCCACTGGATACAGTGCTGGTCCCAAGTCAGGAAGGGCATCCGGCATAAAACCTGTGCCAAGCTTGTATGTGCGGACCAAGTGCCCTCTGAGGCAACCCCTTGCTAGAAGCAGCCAAAAAACAACAATAACAACTGTATTTAGATGTAGTGAGTGTTTAGTATATGGCGGCACAGCGGCTTAGTGGTTAGCACTATCACCTTGCACCTCCAGCGTCTGGGTTCAATTCCTGCCTCAGGTCTGTATGCATGGAGTTTTATATGTTCTCCCCGTGCTTGGTGGGTTTCCTCCGGGGAGTCCGGTTTTCTCCCAAAGTCAAAAGAAATAAAAATTAGGATAAATATTTTTCCATATTGCCTGTAGTGTGTGAGTGTGTACTGTATGTGTGTGTGCCCTGCAATGGCTTGGCACCTTGTTCAGGATGCACCCCCATCTTGTGCGCTAAGTCTCCTGAGATAGGCTCCAAGCCTGTCTGTATACAGGAGTGAGTGAATGAGTGAGCGAGTGAGTAAAAAATTTTTCTTGTTTAGACAATCTTTGAGTAAAGGGGTTATGACCTTTACAGGAACATGCTTGTAGAATACATACAATGCATAAAGTGCTGTCCCCATACATAGTGCTTCATAGCAAGGCTGTCTGATAAAGGGGTCAGATGCAAAACTAAAATTGAATGAGCAAATCTGCAAAGACAATTCATGAGGGTCTTGTGGAATGTGAATAAATAAATCAATAATTACACATTTTAATAGTCATTTTAACTTTACTATTTAACTTACATTTTTATTTTAACAGTCTAATATGTATGTACAATAAACTGAGCTTCAAGAGATGTGTGCATGAATTATGTACACACATGTAAAGAATCATGCATATGAGACAATGATGAAGCTTAATAAATATCACTTGTTCATGTGTGTTAAGGTCACTGCTCATATACACATTAATTGTGGACAACTGTCTATTATTAGATAGGACTTACATTTTCTTCAAATGATCTGGCACAATAAGTTATGATAACAGCCTACAAGGGAGTGAGATAAGCCATGCTGCAGTCATTAAAACAATGACTCGGTAATCATTTTATGGGATTTGAGCATAATCATAAGATAACGAATGAATTTGAAGCGAATGAAAGCTGAGCACAGTGTGCAGTGTTGATGAATTAAGACCCTGAGTTAGACTTTTAAAATGTTTTTTTCATCTAAATACTCACTAAATCTATATACAGAACATTTAGTAAACATTAGCATATTGAGAATATATTTAAATACATTTTCTGGGGGAGTTCAAGAGGAACAACAATTGGCAACAACAATTTTGTACCCCACTTGGCCTCCATAAATATAAACAAATATGTCATTATTCTTTTCTGTAAATGGTGATGTACTAAAATTGAGCTGATTTTCGGAGCTGTTCCATTCCATATAGGATATGCCGTTTCAGTCCTTAAAATTGCCTTGACACACAGAGTGACAGGAAAGGACAAGCAGGGCACTGTAGGGAAAAGATCAGCACAGTGAGATTAATTTTCATTTCTGATAGTGGGATCTGATATACATATTATACACCGCACTTATCTGTGATTAACTAATCAGTAAAATTGTTCACTGGCTTGAGCTCCAGCATGCAGACAAATGGTAACATTATATCAAATAAGCATTATATCATCGTAAAGGGAAAATAATGAAAAAACTTTCTGAAGGCTTCAAGGTGTCTTCAAGGCTTAGTGACTAGCGCTGTCGCCCTGCACCACTAGGTTCCGGGTTCGATTCCCGGATTGGGGCCTGTGTGCATGGAGTTTGCACGTTCTCCCAATGCCTGGTGGGTTTCCTCTGTGTGCTCCATTTTCCTTCCACAGTCCAACGACATGCAAATTAGGCTAATTTGCATTCCTCATTTGCCCATGCTTAAAGCATGCTTAAAAGTTAGTTTTTGCTCTATGCAAGCTGCATGTGTACTTAGTGTAATGGCTTCTTCAACACGGACTCCTCTGATGTTCTGGACCTGCCTGATTCACCCTTATAATGTGACTCACCTTCTTCTGCTGTGGATGATTCAACAGTCATACAATAAAGATTTGCACCTATCAAAAAAGCTTTTAATGCTCAGGAGCTGCTACTGTAATCATAAAAATGTTTATTCGCTCATCTCATCTCAGGGGTTGTATTCCCAGAATATCCACCCAACACACCTAGAACTAGTTAATTTGTCTACATCTGTATGAAGATGATTTCTAATTCCACTGTATGGTGAAGAGCATTTTTATTGCTTTCCTATGTAATGTCTGTTTTGCTCATTAGAGATCCATTAGAGATTGTATTGGATTTCTATAAAGTTAAATAAACAAACAAAACATTTGTTAAGATTTTTTTTAACACAAAGATGCATTTGAAATGCATCCAAATCTATTGTGTACTGAATACAGTTTAACAATGTATTCTAAATATGTTGCAGTCCAACCCTGATCAATATATATATATATATATATATATATATATATATATATATATATATTTTTTTTTTTTTTTTTCTTTCCCTCAGTGCCTCGTTGTCTTTAAATGAATATGAAAGTAGTAAGAATGAAAAAGAAGAAAGTAATAAGTCAGATCAGTATACAGTTTAAATGATTCGGGCCCTTTGGAATAATCATGTTGCCCAAAGGCACCCTACAAGAAGAGATATACACACAATTAAATAATTCAATTCAATTCAATTCCATTTTTATTTATATAGCTCTTTTAACAATGGTAATTGTCTCAAAGCAGCTTCACAAAATGAGAAGTAAATTTGTGGAAGTGTTAATGAGTGAGAGAAAATGTGTTTAGATAATAATGAGATTGTGAGATCGTCCCTTATGAGCAAGCCGAGGGCGACGGTGGCAAGGAGAAACTTCCTGAGATGGCAATAGGAAGAAACCTTGAGAGGAACCAGACTCAATAGGGAACCCATCCTCATTTGGGTGATAACAGATAACAGGAATTATACAATGACATCATGTGTGTTAGGCTGCTGGAAATTCAGTATAACAGAAGTTGTCCAAGTTATCATGGAGTCCAGTTCAGCACTGGGATGAATCAGCAGGTGCAGAGGACAGAGGGGGGGTGTGGATCACTGGGAGCTCAGGAGAGCTCCACCGGTGAAGCTTCTCTGGATGCCTCAAGCCTAGTGGACTTGGCACAATCTCCAGATACCTCAGGAAGAACACGTGGAAAACTAGATAGGAGTGTGCATTTAGATGTACTGGAGTACGAGGTTATGGAATGAATTATGCGTATACCAGATTAAAGAGATGTGTCTTGAGTCTACTTTTAAACTGGTAGACTGTGTCTGAATCCTGAACACTGTCTGGAAGGCTATTCCAAATATAATGGCAACTACCTGTGGGAGGATTTAAATGGATTATGTATATCCTTGCTCTGGTAACTCCCATTAAAACATGCTGGATGGCGAACACATTGGTTAGGGGCTGATCACTGGGAAACAAACTTCCCTACGGCTTTACAATGAAGCCTGGAATCTTTTAAAACATTTTAACATTTCCAAGCAATGGTGAACATGCAGTGGGAGGTGGAGGGAGCTGAAGCACGATCACAAATCGGTGCTGCTGCGAGAGCATTTGGATTTAGTACAGAAATAAGAAAGGGAACATGTGCTATGAACTGAGTGCATCCATGCTTGATGACCTATCTGTGGGAAACATAAGGGGTCTGCATGGAAACCCCTGAGGAAACAGTATGTTGCCCGGAGTTGAAACTAAGTCGCAAGACAGACACATAATGGCATAACTACTGTAGTAGTGCAAGAAGTGATTACAAATTAAAACTTTGCCACATTAGTTTATATACTTCACAAAAATCAGTCAATCATAAAAATATTCTGACATTAACAGGAAATACCATATTGATGACCATATTTATGACTGTCTTATGTCTATAAGGAAGCAGTCACAATCTGTCTCGACTTTAGTTATTTGTAACCTTAAGTCATCATTTCTTGTATTTGGACCTCATGCTTTAGGTACGCTTGGCTTTTGTGCATTAATGGAATTTTTGTAACCTTAGCAACAAAAGATAACAAAGCAGCTCCAAACTTATACTGCATTTTTCCTGTGACCGGATAAAGTATTACACACACTCACTCTCTCACATACTTACTCATTCATTCTTTATATTGCTTATCCTATACATGGTCACAGGAATCCAGAAGAGTATATTAGGGTACACGGGGCTCTAGGTTCAGGGGCTTAGGACACTTTGAACAGGGTGCCAAGCCATCATGGGTCACACAAGCACATACACTCACACTTTCAGTCATACACTACAGGCAATTTGGAAGGGCCAATTAGCCTAACTTGCATGTCTTTGAACTGTCGGAGGAAACCCAAGTACCCAGAGACATCCCATCTAGGAGAACATGCAAACTCGATGCAAACAGATTTGGCACTCAAATCCTGGAAATGT